>MPDP01000290.1:0-415885 GCA_030869315.1 Colletotrichum cuscutae
TTATTTATAAAAAGTAAGCTATATTCCTTTTTATATATAATTATATTAAGAAGTCCTATTTTAAACCTCGCGTACTTTATTAATTTAATAAAGCTATTTAAAATAACCCCGACTTCCTCTACTACTTTCTTTATAATATTAGTATAAAACCGCTTATATATAGCTTTAATTAGGCTCTTATTAGTTACGATATAGAGGTTTTATTATTTAATAAAAATAATTATATTATTAATCTTAGTAAATAGTACTTAAGTAGAGTTTAAATTAAAAAACGAGATAAGTAGTCCTTTAATAACTCTTTTAATCTATTTTTCCTTATTTAAAAAGCAGTTAGTATCTTATTTTTTATACTCTTTTAAAAAAAATCCTTAGCTTAGGCCTAGGGTAGTCCTTTAATTACGTCCTTAACTAGAGTTTAATAATCTCTTTTTATAATATATATAATAAGTTTATTTCTAAATCGGTCCAGGACCTTATTAATCTCGTACTAGTCCTCGAACTTTTCTAAAAAGTCTATAATATTATTATTTTTAAAAACTATAGTCCCTTTTTAACTAAGGAACGGTATTTTATAAAAACCTATATTTTTTATTAAATTAGGCTAAGGAATCGTAGAGCCCTTAGTTTAAAACGTAGTTATTTAAATCTAAATAGTAATAGTACTTAAGAAAGTATTAATTAAATTATCTATTCTAACCTAAGCTATAACTAGCTTTTTTTAATTAAATTAGTAAGTAAATTTATTAAAAAGAGTAGCTTTTTTATTATTAAACGACTCTATAGTTTATAAATTTTAATAAACCGTAAAAGCTAGTTTAATAAACGGTTTACTTAAAGTAAAAGGGTTAGGTTTATATAATTAAATATCCTAAGGGGCGCTAATAATAATAAAAATAATATATTAATTATTTATATTTACGGTCCGAGGTTATTAAAAGTATAGTTCGTCGATTTTATTTATAATTTTAATAATCTTATATTAGTTTATTTACTTTAAATAGAGTTTAAAAAGAGAGGAGAGGAACTATTTTAATAACTAGAGCGTAGTTATTATTTTAATTAATATAATTTAGACCGTCCTTCTTAGTTCTTACTAAGTATATAACTAAAGTTTTAATTAGATATCGTATTAAGCTTATAGTAATACTAATTAAAATTATTAATAAGTTTAGTTAAAAGTTAGTTTTATAAGCGCCCTTAGTCCGACGTATCCGTACTTCTAAATAAGTTTATTATTAAGTCTTTAGGTTATATTAATTAATAAAAAATAGTTTAGTTAAATAACTAGTTATACTTATTAAAGTATTTTATTAGTTCTAATCCTAACTTATTATATATCTTATTATACTATTATAATATTTATATTTAAGCCCAATCCGGTCCTAAGTATTTACGTTTTTCTTTATTTATTTATCTTATTCGCTTATTAGAGTCTATTATATCCCTCTTTTATTAAATAAAAAGCCCTTTTTTTTATATATTTTTATCTTTATATCTTAATTATTTAATTACTTTTTTTTAAATTAGAGTCCTATTACTCGTATTTATCTTAATTATTACGCTACTCTTTTTAATTAATTTATTTAAAATATTTCTGATCGAGTTAGGCTTTTTTTTACTTATTCTCTTATTTAAAAAAAAAAAGGGATTTTTAAAAAAGGAGACTATTAAAAAAGTATAGGGTATAAGGGACTCTCGCAATACGGTACTTTAAAAGAACTACTAATACTTATAAAAATAATATAAAATACCTCTTTTAATCGGGTTAATACGGCCTTAATTAACGGAGTTATAACTAAGAGAAAAGGGTAGTATTAGCTAAATTAAAAGAGTAAAGTTTTTAATTATTTTATATTATTATATTCGAAAATAAATTTTTAAAAAGGCTCTAGTTCGATCCTAAAAAGGTATATATATTCTTAAAATAAAAATCCGTATTACTAAGCTCCTCTCCCTAATCGGGGCCCTTTTTTTTATATTTTCCTCTAATTAGCTCTCCCGTAAATCCCTATACTTGATTAGTTTTAAAAAAGAACTACTAGGACTAATTGCCCTACCCTATTTTATTATATTCTTAAGTAATACTTAGAGAATAGTTAAGAGTGTTATAAAGAAATCGTTTAGGTTTTTAAAATCGTATTTATAAGCCCCTCGGGAGTAGTTCTTTTATATACTATAGATCTCTTAGTTTTATAATACTTACGCTTCTTATTATCTCTAATAAGTATACTATACTTAAGGATCCTTTTTCCTTAATTACGTAGTACTTTTTTATATCGTACTTCTCGAGCTCGTTCGTAATACTAATTAATTAGGCGGGTAGTTACGTAAATAATCCTTTTTATTAATTAATTAATTAATTTAATTAATTTCTAATCGCGGGCCGGCCGTAGGTAAGTGGATTAGTAATAAAGGATTATATAAGGTTAATAATAGTAGCTCAGTTACTTTAATAATTTTATTAATTATTAGGGGTTATTTTAATATAATAAACGTCGGCCTTTTATAAGTAATTAAGGGTTACGATTCTTATACTTCGTTTTATTATAACGATTTTATATTTTATCGCTTATTTTCTATAAGGTTAAGTAGTATAATTCTCTTATTACGTTCCGTTCGAGGAGGTCGTTTTTTTTATATTAAATACTTTATTAATTTATAATAATAAAAATTAATTACTAATTAGTATTAGTATCCCTATTATAGGGATATTAGTTAATTAGTTTAAACCGTAAGTTAATAAAGTAGGTTAATTAAACTATTTTAATATACTACGTAAAGTATAAAAAGGAAGTTCTAACTATAGGTTAAGTAGTTTATAGTAATCGTAAATAGGGCCCCTTATTAGCCCCTGCGCAGCCTCGGCTATATACTAAAGTCGAATTAAACTTCTAATCTAATACTATTATAAGGATAGTAGTCGATTAGTTCGAAACGTAAATTAACAAAGTAAGTTAATTAACTATAAACTTATACTACTACGTAAGGTATAAAAAGGAGGTTTTAACTATAAGTTAAGTAGTTTATAATAATTATAAATAGGGCCCCTTATTAGCCCTTACGTAGCCTCGGCCGTATACTAAGGTCGAATTAGACTTCTAATCCGATATTAACTTTCTCTTTTTTTATTAATTTAATTACTATTACTACTATTACTATTACTATAATTAGAAGTTTAATTTAACCTCGGGCCCTTTTACTAAGTTATCTCTTTTTACCTTTTTTTTTTACTCTTTTTAGATAACCTATCTTTTTATTTATATTATTACCCTTTTTTTATTAATAAATTATTTTAACCCCTTATTAAGTACTACTTTCATAAAAACGTTAGCGAGGTTATTATCGTTATTAATTTAATAAATCTCGAGGATCTCTCGTCGTTCGTACGACTACTTAAGGGCTATAATATTTATTATAAGCCTTTTTTTTATAGTACCTAGCTTAATAAAGTACTTATATAGCGAGTACAAATCGGCATAAACGATCGTAAGGATTATAAAAAAGTTAAGTTAATTTATAGTTTTTTTAAATATAATTAAAATTATATAAGTAAGGTTAACGCCGTTAACTATATTATAAACCTTAAACGCGAGTACGCTATATATAACTCGCTTATATTTTATTAATAAATAATAAATAATATTACTTGAGATCGTAAATTCGTCCTTACTAAGGTTCTTATTAATAAGGATAATAATATATCTTAATTATAAAGTTAGGTCGTTATTATTTATAAATAACTTATTAATAAATATATAGAGCCTTACTAGTCTATCGAGACAGTGGGAGTATCCATTGATACTGTATATTAATACTGTGTAAATGATACTGAGAACCGCCCGAGCAGCCAGCAAAGGCAGAATAAAAAAAAACAAATAGAGCCTTACTAAGGCGAGCTTAATAAGTTAATAAATAAGACCTCGGTTTTAATTCTCTTATTATTATTATAATTATTAATTAAGAGTATTAAAATCGCTCTCTATGGGCTCTATAACTTATATAGCTTTAGAATAATTAAAAGTAGCCTCGGGTTAATAAATACTTATAATATAAGCCCCTTAGGCGAGCTTAGCCCTATATTACTTCTTATAATTAGTAAATTTTAAGTTAACGAGGGTAATTTTCTCGCTTTACCCTTTTTACTAAAATACTATATTATCTACTTTAATAATTAAAATCCCTCTATTAAATATTAATAAGGAATTTGGGGTGAGGGTTTTTTTTAACTTAGTTATTTTTTTTATTCTGCTTTTATTAATTACTCGGGCGGTTCTTAGTGTTATTTACATAGTATTAATATGTAGTATTAATAAATACTCCTATTATCTTAATAAACTATTTTCTTTTAGACTTTTTACTTTTTTAACTTTCCTTTTTATAAAGTTTATATAGGCCGACCTCTGCCGTTAACCTTTCTAGCCGGCGCCGCCGCGTGAGGCAGCTTGCCCATCCCGAATTGAATATCGGTTTTCGTATCGAAATCACTATATTGCGTTGAGCGCGTGCTTAGGATATATTGCGCGTATTATATAGTTAAAAAGTGTACTATATCGTGTGATTTCCCTTGAAAGCGTAATCCCGTTAAGGTCGATTTTTTATGCTTGTAAAGCCGGAAAAAAACCACTACATAAAGTTTATATAGTGGTTTTTTTCCGGCTTTATAAGTATAAAAAATCGACCTAAATAGGATTATGCTTTTAAGAGAAATTATATATAGTAGTTTTTTTCCGGCTTTATAAGCGTAAAAGATCGACCTTAACGAGATCACGCTTTTAAAAGAAATTATATAATATAATACACTTTTTAACTATAGAATACGCATAATATACCCTAAGTACGCGCTTAACGTAATATAATAATTTTAATACGAAAACCGCTATATAATTCGGGATAGGTAAGCTGCCCTCTTTGTTTACGTAGCGGCGCTAGCTAAAAAGGTTAACGGTAGAAGTCGGCTATTAAGGTTAGAGGCGGCCTTTTTTAACTATAGAGGTTCTAAACTTTAATAATAACGTAGATGTCTTTAGAAAAAGGGCTAAAAGGGCTAATATTTAGTTACTCATACTAAAGCTTATAAAGATTCTTTCTATTCTTATTACTTTTAATATTACTTAAAGCTACTCTCTATTTAAACTAAATAAATTTACTAAATAAACTTATTAAATAAACCTATTAAATAAACCTATTAAATAAACCTATTAAATAAACCTATTAAATAAACCTATTAAATAAACCTATTAAATAAACCTATTAAATAAACTTATTAAATAAACCTATCGATATATAAACCACTACTTTACTAAAAATGCCCCTTAATCGGTCCCCCCCTCTAGGGCTCGATAAATTAGGCCCTCTCGACGCCCTAGCTATTATAGCTAACGTAAGTACGCTTAAGGAGTAGCGTAGTACTTTTTAATAGTATAAAATCCGGCTAAGTAATAATACGAATATTATAAATAGCTAGGCTAATATAGACGTTAAGATCTAATATATTAATATTAATTTAGAAATTATACTCTATAGAACTAAAAATCTTTTTAATACGGGCTATATTATAAATATAAAAGAATATATAAAGGGCCCCCTAACTTTTAATAAAAAGGAGTATATAATATAGGATCTAGCTACTTACGTAGGCTAGTACTAAGAGGTCTTATATATATTAAAGTGGGTATAGCTCGCCCTCTAGACGGGCGGTAGAAGGTTAAGAGCTATTAATAAAAAGGAGATAATAGTCGAGTCGGTTAATTACTATTTTAATTAGTGATTAGGTATAGAGCGTAATATACTTAGTTTTCTTTAATACGTAATTTACGGTACGGCCCTAGCAGATTGCTCCGTTAGGGGGAAGGGAAATTATATAATATAGTACACTTTTTAATTATATAATATACGTAATATATCCTAAACACGTGCTTAACGTAATATGATAATTTTAATACGAAAACCGCTATTTAATTCGGGATAAGTAAGCTACCCTTTACGTAGCGGCGCTAGTTAAAAAGGTTAATAGTAGAGGTTAGTTATAATAATTAGCTATAATAATTAGCTATAATAATTAGCCGTAATAGTTAGCTATAATAGTCGGGGGCGGCCCTTAATTATAAAGGTTCTAAATTTTAATAGCGACGTAGAGGTTTCTAGAAAAAGGGCTAAATAGGTTAATATCTACGTACTAGAGCTCGTAAAGATTTTTTTTATCCTTATTGTTTTTAATATTACCTAAAGCTACTCTCTATTTAAACTAAATAAATTTATTAAATAAATTTACTAAATAAACTTACTAAATAAACTTACTAAATAAACTTATTAAATAAACTTATTAATATATAAATTACTACTCTACTCTTAGTATATAGTTAGTAATTAGTAAGCTAGAACTCTCTAAAGATACTTATTAATAAGTCTACTCCTCTCGGGCTAAGCGCCCTCGGCTAGCTCGACGTTATAATTATTATAACTAATATAAGTACGCTTAAGAAATAGTAAAGTACTTTTTAATAATATAGAATTTAGCTAAGTAATATTATAAGCGCCGTAAATAGCCGGGCTAATATAAATATTAAGATTTAATATATTAATATTAACTTAGTTATAATAGTTATAATAAGCGGGCTAGAGGTATATAGGGTTAGGGTAATAAATAAGTACTTTAAATAGCTCTTATAGGACCCCCTAAGTAATAATAATACTTATATAAAAAAAGAGATAATAATAGACCTAGCTACTTATATAGGCTAGTACTAAGAGGTCTTATATATATTAAAATAAGTAAAGCTCGCCCTATAGACGGGTAGCAAAAGGTTAGGAGTTAATAAAAGGGAGATAATAGTCGAGTTAGTTAACTATTTTAGTTAGTAGTTAGGTATAGAGCGCAATATACCCAGTTTTCCCTAATACGTAATACATAATACGGACCCGGCGGATTGCTCCGTCAGGGGGTATAAAGTTTATACCTACGGATTATTAATAATAATATTAAGCGCCCGACGCTACTACTTTATAAGCCCGCGCACCTAGCTAAGTTAGCTACCCTTCTAAGTAATAGTAGTTTATAATAGTATAGTATTAAAGATACCCTCGTCGCTATTATTAAAAACAATACTAACTTTATAATATTTACTCTAATACTTTTAATTTTAACTCGTATATATATATATATATATTCGTTACCTCGTTTCTTTTATTAAAGTTAAAAAACGCTACTTCCCTCGCCGTTTATTACTATCGCCGTATTACTATTACTATTGCCCTATTATTATTATTATTAAATTATTTACTTATTCTTAAATATATATTATTAAAATACCCCCCCGACGGAGTAATTTACCGGGGCCGTACCGGGTATTACGTATTAAGGAAAACTAAGTATATTACGCTCTATACCTAATTACTAACTAAAATAGTAGTTAACTAACTCGACTATTATCTCCTTTTTATTAATAACTCCTAACTTTCTACTGTAGTCCTCTTAAGTTCTAACTTTTAAAAAGCGAGCTTTACTTATTTTAATACGTATAAGACCTCTTAGTATTAGCTTATATAAATAACTAAGTTTATTATTATCTCTTTTTTTATATAAGTATTATCGTTACCTAGGGGGTTTTATAAGAGCTATTTAAAGCGCTTATTTATTATTTTAACCCTACGTACTTCTAGCCCGCTTATTATAACTATTATAACTAAGTTAGTATTAATATACTAAATCTTAATATCCGTACTAGCCTAGCTATTTATAGTACTTATAATATTACTTAGCTAAATTCCGTATTATTAAAAAGTACTTTACTACTTCTTAAATATACTTATATTAACTATAATAGCTATAGCGTTAAGCTAGCCGAGGGCGCCTAGCCCGAGAGGGGTAGACTTATTAACGGGCATTTTTAAATAAGCTTATTAACTACTAACTATATATTAAGAATAGAGTAGGTTCTCGTCGAGGTAGTAGTTTATATATTAATAGGTTTATTTAGTAAATTTATTTAGTAAATCTATTTAGTTTAAATAGAGAGTAACTTTAAATAATATTAAAAGCGATAAGGATAAAAAAAGATTTTATAAGCTCTAGTACGAAGAGTAGTAGATATTAGCTTATTTAGCCCTTTTTTAAAAAACCTCTACGTTGTTATTAAAGTTCAGAACCTCTATAGTTAAGGAAGGCCGCCCCCGACTATTATAGCTAACTATTATAACTAACTATTATAATTAATTATTACGGCCGACCTCTACTATTAACCTTTTTAGCTAGCGCTATTACTAAAGAGGGTAGCTTACTTATTCCGAATTAAATAGTAGTTTTCGTATTAAAATTACTATATTACGTTAAGTACGTACTTAGGATATATTACGCATATTATATAATTAAAAAGTATACTATATCGTATAATTTTCTTTAAAAGGGTAATCCCGTTAAGGTCGTTCTTTTATACTTATAAAGCTAGAAAAAAACTATTATATATTATTAAAATACTAAGACGCTAACTCGTCGATCTATAGGGATACCTTAAGGGCTAGAAGTTCGATCCTATAAATATTATACTAGAGGACCCCGAACTATAGTACGATCGTCTTAAGGAATACGGATTAGATATTATTAATTTAAAGATCGGAAAGATATATATTAACATAGCTATTACTTTAATAAGCGCTTAGCTTATATAACACGGGTTTGAAATACTTAACTAATTCTAGAGTATTATTAATATTCTAAAAACGTAGTATAAGAATAGGTTAAAAAAGACTAAAAGGAATATTTTAGAGTTATTAAATAAGGTAAAAAGTAGGGGGGAGTTTTTAGTTATTTAGAGAGCGATTAATATATTATAATAGGATCGTTAGTATCTTAATTTTAGTTAGTATTAATAGTTAGTAACGGCTGCGGCCGGCTATAGTTAGTTATGAAGTTTTATTAAAGTACGTAATAAAGATACTTAATATTAACCCTAATAGACTAGCTTACTTATAAAGGCGAAAATGGCCCCTAATGAGGCGGACCGGACCCCAAACGGTTAGCTTAGTTATAAAATTAGTTTTCTAAAGCTCCTTATCCTCTTTTTTTATAAACTCGATATTTAATAAACTTAGGGTATTATCTATTTATATTTTTATAATATTAAAAGGGTCGTTGACGTATATTAAAATTAAAAAATAAGGATTATATATTAACGTAATTATTAATAGTTAGTTAATATAAAAGTCGTAGTACGTTACTTATTAATAAGTACCCGATTCTACGAAGCTATATAATAGCTTAAGTACTTTAATAATCGTACTTTCTAAGTACTTACTAGTTATTTCTTTTAGGAAGTAAGCGAGGATCTTTTTTATAAGCCTAGTTATTAATTAAGTATATGCTTATATAATATTATAACTCTAGACTCAGTACCCTTTTTATTATAAAAATACTATTAATACTATTATAAAGCGCTAGTTATAGCGTTAAACTATAAGAGACTAAGTAGGTAGCGTCGCTTTTTTAATATTACCGTACCTCTATATAATATACTTTAACTTTTTATATAACTATAGGGTACTTTTTCTTTTTATTTCTCGAACTATATATATTTTTAAAATATATAAATTCGTATATTTAACTAGATTATAGAGGATAAATTAATAAACCCCTCGATCGTAGAGCGTTTTTACTTTTACTAAGTCTAATCCCTTGAAGAGTCTCTTAGCTATTATAATTATACTATTTTTTTATAATTAGATTACGAGTACGTAATTAGCCTTCTTTTTTATTATATAAAATATATTTTTTATTTTACTATTAGTAACGAAGCACCGTAATAATACCTTTTACCTAGGTCTTCTTATACGTTTTAGTAGTATAGGGGTTATCTCTTCCTCGCTAATATCGTCTATTTATTTTATTACGATAATTTTATTAAAAATGAGTTTTTATTCCCTTTTAGGCTACTAAGGGGATTCCACTAGCTCTTTTTCTTTTATTAAGCTAATATTTCTTTGCTAAGATTAGTATAATATAATTATATTACTATAATTAATACTTTAAGTACTTAGTCTTTATCTCTAGTAACAATATATAAACGTTTATTAACTAAGATTAATTTATATAAGCTTAATTACTATTTAATAATTTCTTTTTATACCCTAATATCTAAATTTAATAATATATTAAAGTTAGGGCTTATATTTAGCTTATTACGGGCGGCTACTATTTTATTAACTTATCTCTTTATATTTATTTTACGAAGTACTTTTATTACCTTATTAATTACCTAAGCTTACTAAGCTATATTTAGTAACGGTAATAAGGCTATTGTCGTCCTCGGGTATGCCCCGAACACGAGAAACGTCAGAATTAGCCCCTTTAGGCCTATAGTATTATTATAATACTTAAATACTATTTAAAATCATTCTTTATTTATAGTATTAGGGTACTTATTATAAATAATTTTAAACGCTCTTTTTAATTATTAATAAGCTCTTTTTACTTTACTAATACTATAATATACTTTAATAAGCAAGATTTTTAAATATATACTATATATAGTAATATTATTTTTAAACTTTACTAATTTAAAGCTAGTACTTATATTAGTTCTAATCCTATTTAATAGCCCCTAGTATATATCGATCTATACTTTTTTAAGTATTAACGAAATAGCTTTAGTAAATAGATCCTTAAGGAATTAGCTTCTTTAGAATAATATAGCCTCGTTAATAATATATAATACTAAGTAATTATTTAAATAAGAAATATTAATAACGATTTCCTAATTAAAATTAAGCTCGTTATATAATTTAAATTTAAATCTACGCGGGCTTTAAGCGTTTATTTAGTATTAATAATATATTCTCGTTAAGTATTTTAGAGCTCTTATTTTTATATTATTCTCTAATTACTTAAAGAAGTTATATAATTTTATAATTAATAAGTAGCCGAAGCCCTTATATAATTACTTAAGCTCGCTTTTTATAAAATAGTTAATAGATTTAATATTTAATTCGAGCTTTATAAACGTATGCCCTTATTATTACTTAGTAATTTTAAAGTACTTATTATTAAATAGTTTATTTTTTATATTATTAAATACGATACTAAAAAAGGTATAGAGTATAAAAGACTTTTGCGGTGCGGTACTTAAAAAGAACTACTAATACCTATAAAAGTAATATGAGATACCTCCTTTAATTAGGTTAACACGGCCTTAATTAATAAAGTTATAACTAAAGAAAGAGGGTAGTATTAACCGGATTAGAAGGGTAGAGTTCCTAATTATCTTATATTATCGTATTTAAAAATAAATTATTAAAAAGGCTCTAGTTCGATTTTAAAAAAGTACGTATATAATTAAAGTTAAAATCTGCGTTACTAAGCTCCTCTCCCTAATCGGGGGCCCTTTTCCTTATATTTTCTTTCGATTAGCTCTTTTATAGGTCCCTATACTTAATTAGTTTTAAAAAAAAGAAATACTAAAACTAATTACCCTACCCTATTCTAATTATCCTCTAATTTCTTTTTCCCTAATCCTTTATAAAAAGAAATTATCTTAGATTAGTCCTAGTTATTATATATAGTTAATTATATTAAGCTTTTTATTTGCTTTTCCTTTTTATAATCGCCTTTTTTACCTCTTCTATTACCTTTTATTTCTTCCCCTAAATAATAGCTTTTTAATCGTAATTATCCTTTTTTACTTAGTCTCTTTTTTTCTTAATAATATAATCTACTTACTTATTATATTTAATACTTTAACTACTAATAATGCGTATTAAATTACTAAAACTACTCGTCGTAACGTCCGGCCTTAGTAGTATTCCTCCTCCGCTTATCGTCCCCTTATATCTTTATCCCAGATCTAGATAAAGAAATAACTAAAGAATTAGTAAGATTCGATAATATCCTTATAAAATAATATTTAATAAATAAAAAGAACTCATAACTTATACTAAGGATCGGTAGTAATAAGGGGTAATCTAGCTCTCTTAAGAGGCCCTTATTTATAATTAGGTTTACTTAGTAACTAGTTAAGTATTCTCGTTCTTAGAGTTTATTATATTATTATTATAATTAAGAAGTAGAATTATAATATTAATTAAATTATTTTATAAAAATAAAAGGTTAGTTAAGTTAGAAATAAAGTCCTTATAAAGATTAAACTTATTAAATAATAAATAAAAACTTTTTAAAAACTTTAAGAACTTTTTAAGTTAATTACTAGTATAAGTAGTTTTTATAATTAGTTTATTAATAAATATCTCTAATTAATATAACGATCCGTTTAGAGTAGCTAAGTAAATATAAAAAGGTCCTTATTAATAATAATCGAGTTTTTTAAAAATTAATATATTATTCTTCTATTAAATATTAAAAATAAGAACTAGATTACTGGTTTATAACTTTATTAATTAGAGGGTATATAAAGAGTTAAACTAGTCGTAAGTTTAAGCTTAGTATTAGGTAACTTTATTAATTATAGTTCCTTAGTCGTTTACTAAGGAAATAAAAGCTTATAATTAAGCTTAAACTTCCTAATTTATTATATATATATTCTCTTAATTAAGTACTCTCTAAGTTACCGTTCTTTTTTTAATTAGGGTCGTTATATAATAACTATAAATAAAATAAAATAGTATATAACTTAATAATACTTTAATAGTTATTTTATTTATAAAAAAGGCTATAGTTAGTATTAGTTTAATATTTTTCTTTTTTTAATCTAACTAAATACGAAGTATATATATAATAAGTTAATAACCTTTTTTAAAGAGCCCGTTAGTACGAGGGTTATAAGCTAATATAACCTTTTACTAAGTACTATATTATTAATTAAGCTACGTTATAATACTTATATTTTCTCGTCCCCCGTTAATAATTAAAGTACCGTAGATCCTATAGTAATAAATAATATTTTTTTAAATAAACTTTATAATATTCTTTAATATAGTGTTTATTATAATCCGCGCTTTTAAGTATCTTATAAACTTATAACGCGCTTTAATAACCTTTAATTTACTTATATACTAAACGTTTAAATAAACTTTAAAAAAAGGTTTATAAATCGGAACTATAAATATATAAGGGTTATCGAAGTATTATAATCTAGCCTTTTAATAGGCCTTATAAGTCGTAATTAGCTCCCGAGTCTAAGTATATATTCCTAGCTAGTAATATCGTTCTATAAGGTAGAAATATATAGCCTCTCGTTCCTTATACCCGGACTTATTATATACTTTATTAATTAGGTTTACTTAGCGGCGCTTATTATTAATTACTTAAGTAAGTTAGGGACGAGTTTTCGTCCCTTATTAAAATAGAAGTTTATCTTATATAATAAATCGTATCGCTATTTACCTAAAATATTTAAACTAATTAAAGGGTATACTAGCTAGCCTTTTTAAAATAAAAAAGAAATAAGCGATTTATTTTAAGAAGTCTAATTATTATTTATTTAGTATTAGTATATTAACTAGAATATTTATTTCTCGTATTTAATTAATAGTAGCGTTATTACAACTATATATTATAATAAAAAAGTTCTTTATAACTCGTATTTATAAAACTCGTATATTAATAAAGTCCTTAATATCTTTATTAAGCTCTATTTTAATTAAGTTAAATTAACTAGGGGGTTTTCTTAAAAAGCTATCCGCTATAGTATTTTTTTTCTTATTAATATACTTAATTTTAAAATCGAAAAGTCTAATCTAAGAAAGCTAGCGTATTATTATTATTAATAATAAGTTATTTATTATATTATTAATCTAAGTAATTAGGACTCGGGTATCGGTTTTTAATAAGAAGTTAATTCTAAATAAATAATTATAAAAACGCTTTAAGCTTATTAAAACGCCTCGTATTTCGAGCTTTTTAAAGTTATAATTAAGCTCTAACCCGTACTATATCCCGCTCTTATATTAAGTAATAATACGCTTATTATTAATAATCTAACTAAGCGTACTACTCTATTTTTTAATATTAGTATTTGTTATAAAAATAATCCGTCCGGCCTTAGTACTATAATTTAATAAAACTAAAATAAGAGCTATAGTAATTACCTTTTTAAATATTTTTATAACTTCGATTTATAGCGCTCCTTATTTAAAGGATTAGTTCTTATTAAGTAAGGAGTATAATAAGGCTATTTTAAAAAAAAATTACTCAATTTAATAATAATAAAACGTAATAATACTAAGAAACGATTTAACTTCTAAGACGTTCGAGTATTTTATTTATTTAAAGATTTTAAAAATTTTAGCTTAATTAGGCCGTTTCCCTTCCGTACCGTAAAGGTAGCTTATAATAACTATAAATAGTTAGTATTATTACGACTTTATTTTAAAAATAGTATAACTAACTAGCTCGACGTTAATTAAAACTTAATTAATATTCTAGAGGTATTCGTAGATAAATTACTAAATCTTAAAATAGTTAGTTAAGTACTTATTGTTATAGCGGGATCGCGGGCCTTTAACTATAATATTATTAATAAAAGCGCTATAATATTTTAGAATTAAGTCGTAGAGAATGCGGGTTATAATCTAATAAAATTAGGCTACTGAATTTATTACTCTTATTAAAAGGGTATAGTATTTATATAGCCCGAGTAGAGTTAAGAAAGTTATTAAATCGTAGCTCTTTTTATTTAAAGAGATTTAATTATAGTTAAAAAAGAAATTTAAAAAAAAAATAAGTTAATTTATAATAAATTCCTTTAAGAACTCGTTAGTATTAAGTAATTACTAAGTATCTCGAAGGATAATAGCATTAACTTTAGTTATTAAGTTAATTAGCTAAAGACTACTATCCTTTTTTATTATTAAGAACTAGAGGTTCTAATACGTAATATAGCTTTTTTTAATAATACCCTAGGTAATACGTTCTTAGATTATTTTAAAAGCTTTTAGTAATAAAGTTTTTAAAATTAGGATACCCTTTACTTATTAAGCCTTATAAAGTATAGTTTTAATCGATTATAGTAGCGTAATTATAGGGTTAAAATGGCCGTATTTAAAAAAGTCCTATACTAGCGCTTTTTCTTAATTAAGGAGTATTTATTTAAAGAGATTTTATTTATAAAATAAAAAATAGTTATAATTTTTAAAAATAGCTTAGAAACGGTCGTTTATTAATCTAGAGCTTAGTTTTATATTTAAGAACTTAGGTATAATAATATTTTTATAGGGGCCTAATTAGTCTCGTAGCTTATTTCTAACCTTTTTAAGTTTCTTAAGTTTTTAATAAGGATTACTATTAGGTATTAACTTATTAAAGGGCGCGTCGTTAATTAGCTAGACTTTTTAATTCTTTTTTTTATATATCGTATTAGTTTTTATAGCGCAGGGAATCTTATAAAAGGCTTTTTTAACTATTTTATACTATTTTAATACTTTTTACTCTAGCTTCGTAATTTATTATTTAATATATAACTCCTCTTATTAAGAAGTAAGTATTCTCGTTAAGAAATATAAATTATTTTAATTAGCTAATCTATATAGTCTATTTCTAGCCTTACCCCGAGCGGCTACTATTATTTTCCTAATTTATATAATTTAAAACTAGATTATATAGAGCGTAACTATAGTTATAATCTAATTAACTTAGCCTTAGTTTAAAACTACTATAATACGCTTATCTTTTTCTAACTTAAATTCTAAATAAAGGTTATTAGAACTAATAATATCCCTAGTTATATTATTAATATTTAGTTTTTTAATCTAAAAACTTCTTTTATATATTACTTAAGCTAGGGTAAAATATCTTTTACGTTTTAAAAACCGTTCGTCCTAATTATCCTTATAGGGATCCTTAGCCTCGTATCCTTAATATAGATTAAAGTAGTAATTATTAATTTATTATATTTAAAAAATAGTTTAGTATTTTATATAAATAGAAAACTTAGTAATAATAGATTAGAAATCTCTTGCTCGTTCTTAATAAAAAAATAAGTAGTTAGTTTAAACTTATTAATCTATATATTTATAAAATAAAAGCCGTTAAAAGTTATCTAGCTAATTAGATTATACTTAAACATTTATATCTAAAGCTTTATTACTATATAAAAAATACTAGCTTTTATAATATATTATTTCAAGAGGATATTAATTTATGTTTTAGTATTTAAAATAATAATAATTATTAAACCCTTATTATCCTAATTTATACTAAATATTTAGATTTTTAATTAGAAATAGGCGTTTAAGATTACGGAAGTTAGGAGCTTAGAAATCGGACTAGCGCCTCTAACTTTACTAATTTTAACTATATAGCTCGGCCTTAGAAAAAGGTTCTAATTATATTTATTAAAAAGATCCTTAATATCCTTTTATTATTATTTATTTTTTATTAAATTTACTAAGAACTTCGGAGTTTTTAATAGGATTTTATTAATATTAAAGTATTTTTAATTACGTATTAAAATTATTATTATTATAGTATATTTTAGTATAATTTTTTATAAGAGGTTTATAAGAAGCGAGATCAGGGCCTCGAGCTTTTTTTTTATTAACTTCCTTATTTTAGCCCTAAGGTTAAAATTATAAATTTAATTTATAGTTATTATTTTTTAAGTTTTATAAAAAAGAGGTTCTTAAGTTCTTTAAATATTAGTATTAGGGGTACTAATTAGGACTTTAATAAGCTAGGGCTTAGAAATAGATATAGAGGTTACGTTTTTTACTATTTTAAAAACCTTATTATTATTATCGATTTTTATAATTTTTCTTTTTTAATTAGAAAAAAAAACCGTTTTTTTTAAGTTATAAAAGCTAGCTCGGGCTATTAATCTTATATATTTTTTTAAAATATAATATAGTTACTAAAGTACGGTTCTTAGGCGGTCTTTTTTTATAAATAATATAAACGTTTACTTAGTTATAATAGCCTAAGTTAGGTCGTACTACGTAAACGTATTTAATTATACTTATAAGATTAGCTAAGAGAAGTATAAGTATAGTTTATTAAGGTAGTCCGATTTAATAATCTAGAATCTACTTAGCTAAAAGCTTAGTATCTTTCTTAATTAATATATTTATTATATAAAGAAAAAGGGTAATATAATTAGCAATCGTACGCTTTTTTTTATTTTTAATTATAATAAAAAGGATATTTCTTATAAGTTTATAACTATCGTACTTTTTATAATACTAAGCTCCCTAAGCTAAAATAATAAAATAAGTATCCTTATTAAGAGTATATTAATTATAATTCTTAATAATCCGGTAGTATAGACTTTAATAGTACTAGTAACGGTCTCTAGGTCTTATAATTAAGGGCCGATTAAAACGCGTAGTACTTATATTAAATACACGGGTAAGACCTCGAAAGTAAATACTATCTTAATAGATTTTTAGCTTACTTATTTTATTAACTAAGTTAGAATTAGTAATATTATTAGTAACTACTTAAGTAACCTAAGCTCTTATTGTTAGCTAGCGATATTACTAGCGGTTTAAATATTAATACTAAGTATTTTTATACGCTTATAAAGTAGGGGATTATAGCGAGGTTTTAAATTAACTCTAATTATTTATAAAGAGTAGGTTATATTCTTTTTTATATACGATCGCGTTAAGAAATCCTATTTTAAACCTCGCGTACTTTATTAATCTAATAAAGCTATTTAAAGTAACCCCGACTTTTTTTATTACTTCTTTTATAATATTAGTATAAAACCGCTTATATACGGCCTTAATTAGGCTCTTATTAATTATAATATAGAGGTTTTATTATTTAATAAGGGTAATTATATTATTAATCTTAGTAAATAGTACTTAAATAAAGTTTAAGTTAAAAAATAAAATAAGTAGTTTTTTAATAACTTTTTTAATTTACTTTTCCTTATTTAAGAAGCGATTAGTATTTTATTTTCTATACTTTTTTAAAAAGAAATCCTTAGTTTAAACCTAGGGTAGTCCTCTAATTACGTCCTTAACTAGAGTTTAATAATCTCTTTTTATAATATACGTAATAGGTTTACTCCTAAATCGGTCCGGGACCTTACTAATCTTATACTAGTCCTCGAACTTTTTTAAAAAATCTATAATATTATTATTTTTAAAGACTATAGTCCCCTCCTAACTAAAGAACGGTATTTTATAAAACCTTATATTTTTTATTAAATTAGGCTAAGGAATTATAAAGTCCTTAGTCTAAGGTATAGTTATTTAAATCTAAGTAATAATAGTACTTAGGAAGGTATTAATTAAAATATCTATCCTAACCTAAGCCGTAACTAACCTCTTTTAATTAAATTAATAAGTAGATCTATTACTAAGAGTAGGTTTTTTATTATTAAATAACTCCGTAATCTACGGGTCTCGATAGACTATAAAAACTAGTTTAATAAATAATTTATTTAAAATAAAAGGGTTAGGTTTATATAATTAAACATCCTAAGGGGTATTAATAATAATAAAAATAACGTATTAGTTATTTATATTTATAGTCCAAGGTTATTAAAAATATAGTTTATTAATTTTATTTATAATCTTAATAGTTTTATATTAATCTATTTATTTTAAATAAAGTTTAAAAAGAGAGGAGAAAAGCCGTCCTAATAACTAGAGCGTAATTATTATCCTAATTAGTATAATTTAAGCTATCTTCTTTAGCTCTTACTAAGTATATAACTAGAGTTTTAATTAAACTTCGTATTAAGCCTACGGTAATACTAATTAAAATTACTAATAAGTTTAGTTAAAAACTAGTTTTATAAGCGCCCTTAGTTTAACGTATCCGCACTTCTAAATAAGTTTATTATTAAATCTCTAGGCTATATTAATTAATAAAGAATAGTCTAGTTAAATAACTAGTTATACTTATTAAAATATTTTATTAGTTCTAATCCTAACTCGTTGTTTATCTTATTATACTATCGTAGCGTTCGTATTTAAGCTTAATTTAGTCCTAAGTATCCGCATATTTCTCTATTTATTTATTTTACTTACTTATCGGGGTCTATTATATCCCCCTCTTATTAAATAAGAAGCCCTTTTTTATATATCTTCGTTTTTATATCTTAATTATCTAGTTTTCTTTTTAATTAGAGTCCTATTACTCGTATTTATCTTAAATATTATACCGCTTTTTTTTTATTTATTTATTTAAATTATCTCCGATCGAGTCGGGCTTTTTTTTATTTATTTTTTTATTTAAAAAGGGAAGGGATTTTTAAAAAGAGCGATTATTAAAAAAGGTATAGGGTATAAAGGACTTTTAAAGTATAGTACTTAGGAAGAACTACTAATACTTATAAAAATAATATAAAATACCTCTTTTAATCGGGTTAATACGGCCTTAATTAACGGAGTTACGACTAAGGAAAGAGGGTAGTATTAACTAGATCGGAAAGGTAGAGTTCTTAATTATTTTATATTATTATATTTAAAAATAAATTATTAAAAAAGCTCTAGTTCAATCTTAAAAAGGTACGTATATAATTAAAATTAAAATCCGTATTACTAAGCTCCTCTCTTTAATTAGGGGCCTTTTTTTTTATATTTTCTTTTAATTAGCTCTCTTATAGGTCCCTATACTTAATTAGCTTTAAGGAAAGAAATACTAGGACTAATCGCCCCACTCTATTCTAATACTTAACTAGTTTATATTCTTTAAGTATAGTAAAAATAGTATATTAACGAGTAAAATATAAAAAACTATTACTCTTAAGTATATATTAACTTTTATTATACCTAGGGCGCATATCTCTTTACCTAGGCTAAAACTAATCTTTAAAATTCTTATTATTAATATATTTAATATAACTAGGGATATTTTTTAAAATACGTAGAATTACCCCTTTTTTCTAATTAATTATTATAATACTCCTATATCTAAGATAATACTTTAGAAAATATCAAGCCGTATCGTTCGCTAGTATAAAATACTTATATAAACTTAGTATTTAAGTAATTTAAGAAGTATAAAAAGGACCTCTCTAATACTCTTAGAATTACTTAGTACTATTTTCTTTTTAGTTATTAAGAGAGGTATTAATTTTCTTAAAACGTTAATAAAATAGAATTCGGCGCTATTAAATTCGTTTATTTATTTATATCTATTATTTAAGGGATCTTCCCTTACTATCCGTATATAAAAGCTTATTTATTAAGAGTTTTTATTACTTTTTATTTATTTAGCCTCGTATATATTTTAAAAGCTAACGGGGTAAAAAAAGAGTAGTTAATCTTGTTAATTCTATTAAAATTTAATTCGTTAGTATAAGGGGTAAGATCTTTTTTATTTTTTAAGTCTTTTATTATATATAGATCTTCTAAGTTACTAATTATACTTCCGCTAAGTTCTATACCTCTAGACCTACTTTTATATATAATAAGGAATTTATTAAATTAATAAGGGCTAGTTTTACTATTTACTACTTTTAACTTTTTATTATAATAGCTTTAACTATCCATAGCCTTACCGCACGTTACGTAACCTCGGTTATATAATTACTGAGGCCCACTTCGCTTATACCCTCTATATTAGAGCGTACTTTGCGCCTATTCTCTATTTTTAATAAATTATCCGTTCTCTTATATACACATTAATACCCCTATTATAACTATATAATAGTTATAAGCCTAGCTTTAACTTAGACCCCTATATACCTCTATTAAAAAGTTACTTATTTAAAAAGGCTAGATCTATATAAAACCCCTTATTAAATAAAATAATAATAATAAGAGTAGTTTTATAAAAATAATTAAATTTACTAAACTAAATAATAAAAAAGATTTTAAAACGATATACTCGTTAAATATCGTAACTATAATTATTAACGTCGGTCTACTCCCTAAGCTAAGTACGGAGGTTAAAAAGAATAGTAATTTTATAATCTTTTTTATACTCTTTACTAGCCTATACCTCCTTTTTAAAAACACGGTTATAAATAACTATAGTATTATATACCTTATTAATAACTAATTACTCCTAGAGCCGGATTTTATTAAATAATATAATAGCTTAGAAAATATAAACTCTAAGACGGCCTCTTATTTTATAATTATTAAGGGAATAAGGGTTATATAAAAAATTCTTATAAAACTAAAGGGGCCTAGGACTAAGTACTTTACCCTTTATAATATTAGTTTTATTAAGAACTTCTATATAAACGTCGTATTAAAAGCGCTTTTTTAAAAAACTAATATTTAGTACTCGGGCTTTAATTATACCCTTTAGTTTAGAAGCGAATTTAATAACGTTATTATTAAATAGCTTAAGAAGAAAGTTAATCTAGTCTTTTTAAAATATAAGCCCTATTTATCCTATTCTCTACTTATAAGTTAGTTTTTACTTATTAAAATAATTTTAGTACGTAATATATAATGCCCACGTTCTTTATATTAATTAAAAAACGACCGATCGGATATAGCCTAGCTATAATACCTTAGGATCTAGCTATTTTACGTTAATAATACTTAAAAAGCTCGTATTAGCCGCTCGGGAGGTAAGGATTAAAGGACTAAGCTATTTAAAATACTAATACTATACGACTACTAAAATAGGGTAGGGCGATTTGTCCTAGTAGTTCTTTTTTAAAACTAATTAAGTATAGGGATCTGCAGGAGAGCTAATTAGAAAAAAATATAAAAAAAAGGGCCCTAATTAAGGAGAAGAGCTTAGTAGTGCGGATTTTTATTTTAAGAATATATATACTTTTTTAAGATTAAACTAGAGCTTTTTTAATAATTTATTTTTAAATATAATAATATAAAATAATTAACAACTCTACTCTTTTAATCTAGCTAATATTACCCTTTTTTTTTAGTTATAACTCCGTTAATTAAGGCCGTATTAACCCGATTAAAAGAAGTATTTTATATTACTTTTATAAGTATTAATAGTTCTTCTAAAGTACCGTACTATAAGAGTTCTTTATACCCTATACCTTTTGAATAATCTCCCCTTTTAAAAATCCCTTCTTTTTTTAAATAAGAGAATAAATAAAAAAAAGCCTAACTTAATTAGAAATATTTTAAATAAATTAATTAAAAAAAGCGGCGTAATAATTAAAATAAATACGAATAATAAGACTCTAATTTAAAAAAAAAAGTAACTAAATAATTAAAATACGAAAATAAAAACGTATAAAAAAGGGCTTTTTATTTAATAAAAGGGGGATACGATAAACCCTAATAAGCAAACAAGATAAATAAATAAAAAAAAAACGTAAATATTTAAGACCGGATTAGGCCTAAATATAAATATGATAATCGTATAATAAGATAAATAACGAGTTAGGATTAGAACTAATAAAATACTTTAATAAGTATAACTAGTTATTTAATTAAACTATTTTTTATTAATTAATATAGCCCGGAGATTTAATAATAAACTTATTTAGAAGTACGGATACGTCGGACTAAGAGCGCTCGTAAAACTAGCTTTTAATTAGACTTATTAATAATTCTAATTAGTATTATTATAAGCTTAATACAATATCTAATTAAAACTCTAATTATATACTTAATAAAGACTAAAAAGGACGGCTTAAATTATATTAATTAAAATAACGACTATACTCTAGTTATTAAAATAGCTCTTTTCCTCTCTTTTTAAACTCTATTTAAAATAAATAAATTAATATAAAACTATTAAAATTATAAATAAAATTAATAAACTATATTTTTAATAACCTCGGACTATAAATATAAATAATTAATATATTATTTTTATTATTATTAGCGCCCCTTAGGACGTTTAATTATATAAACCTAACCTTTTTATTTTAAATAAACTATTTATTAAACTAGTTTTTATAGTTTATTAAAACCTATAAGCTACGGAGTTATTTAATAACGAAAAGGCGACTTTTTTTAATAGATCTATTTATTAATCTAATTAAAAAAATCTAATTACGGCTTAAGTTAAGATAAATACTTAGATTAATACCTTTTTAAATACTATTACTACTTAGATCTAAATAACTACGCTTTAAACTAAGGGCTCTATAATTCCTTAGCCTAATTTAATAAAAAATATAAGTTTTTATAAAATACCGTTTTTTAATTAAAAAAGGACTATAGTTTTTAAAAATAATAATATTATAAACTTTTTAAAAAAGTTCGAGGACTAGTACGAGATTAATAAGGTCCCGGACTAATTTAAAAATAAACTTATTATATATACTATAAAAAGAGATTATTAATCTCTAATTAAGGATATAATTAGAGGACTACCCTAGGCCTAAACTAAGGATTTTTGTTTTAAAAAAGTATAAAAAATAAAATATTAATTACTTTTTAAATAAGGAAGAGTAGATCGAAAGAGTTACTAAAGGACTACTTATCTCGTTTTCTAATTTAAACTCTATTTAAATACTATTTACTAAGATTAATAATATAATTACCCTTATTAAATAATAAAACCTTTATATTATAACTAATAAGAGCCTAATTAAGGCTATATATAAGTAGTTTTATACTAATATTATAAAAAAAATAATAAAAAAAGTCGGGGTTATTTTAAATAGCTTTATTAAATCGATAAAGTACACGAGGTTTAAAATAAGACTTTTTAACACGATTATATATAAAAAGGAATATAGCCTACTTTTTATAAATAATTAGAGTTAACTTAAAACCTTATTACGACCCCCTACTCCTTAAGTAAATAATAATACTTAATACTAATATCCGAATTATTAATAATATTATTAATTAACGATAAAGGCCTAGGTTACTTAGGTAGTTATTAATAATATTACTAATTTTAACTTAGCTAACGAAATAAATAAGCTAAAGATTTATTCAAATAGTATTTACTCTCGAGGTCTTATTTATATATTTAATATAAGCGCTACGTGTCCTAATTAGCTTTTAATTATAAGACCTAAAGATTATTATTAGTATTATTAGAGTTAATATTATTAAATTATTAAGGATTATAATTAGTATACTTTTAATAAAGACGCTTATCTTATTATTTTAACTTAGGGAGCTTAGTACTATAAAAAGTATAATAGTTATAAGCTTATAAACAATATCCCTTTTATTATAATTAAAAACGGAAAAAAGCGTATAATTACTAATTATATTACCCTTTTTTTTTATATAGTAAATATATTAATTGAAAAAGATACTAAGTTTTTAACTAAGTAAATTCTAAATTATTAAATCGGATTACCTTAGTAAACTATACTTATACTTCCCTTAGCTAATTTTATAAATACAGTTAAATACGTTTACATAATACGACTTAATTTAGGTTATTATAACTAAGCGGACGTTTATACTATTTATAAAGGAAAACTACTTAAGAACTATACCTCGGTAACTAAGCTATATTTTAAAAAAGTATATAAGATTAATAACCTAAGCTAGCCTTTATAACTTAAAAAAAAGACGGTTTCTTTCTTTAATTAAAAAAAAGAAATTATAAAAATTAATAATAATTATAAGGTTTTTAAGATAGTAAAGAACATAATTTCTATATTTATTTCTAAGCCCTAGCTTACTAAAATCCTAATTAGTACCCCTAATACTAATACTTAAAGAACCTAAGAGTCTTTTTTTTATAAAACTTAAAAAATAATAATTATAAATTAAACTTATAATTTTAACCTTAAGGTCGAGGTTAAAAAGCTAATAAAAAAGAGGCTCGAAGCCCTGATCTCGCTTTTTATAAACTTTTTATAAAAAATTATATTAAAATATATTATAATAATAATAACTTTAATACGTAATTAAGGGTATTTTAATATTAATGAAATCTTATTAAAAGCTCTAAAGTCCTTAACTAACTTAGTAAAAAACGAGTAATAATAAAAAGATATTAAAAGTCTTTTTAATAAGTATAATAAGAACCTCTTTTTAAAGCCGAGTTATATAGCTAAGGTTAGTAAAATTAGAGGCGCTAACCCGACTTTTAAGCTCTTAACTTCTATAATTTTAAATACTTATTTATAACTAAAAATCTAAATATTTAGTATAATTTAGGATAATAAAGGTTCGAAAATTATTACTATTTTAAATATTAAAGTATAAGTTAATATCTTTTTAAAATAATATATTAAAAAAGTTAGTATTTCTTATATAATAACAAAGCTTTAAATATAAATATTTAAATATAATCTAACTAACTAAATAACTTTTAATAGCTTCTATTTTATAAATATATAAATTAATAAGTTTAAAATAATTACTTATTTTTTTATTAAAGATAAGTAAGAGACTTCTAATCCGTTATTACTAAGTCTTTTATTTATATAAAATACTAAGCTATCTTTTAAATATAATAAGTTAATAATTACTATTTTAATTTATATTAAGGACGCGAGGCTAAGGATCCCCGTAAGAATAATTAAAATAAACGGTTTTTAAAATATAAAAAATATTTTATTTTAGTTTAAGTAATATATAAAAAAAGTTTTTAAATTAAAAAACTAAATATTAGTAATATAACTAGGAATATTACTAGTTTTAATAACCTCTATTTAGAATTTAAACTAAAAAAAGACGAGTATATTATAGCGGTCTTAAATTAAGACTAAGCTAACTAAATTATAATTATAATTATATTTTATACGATCTAGCCTTAGATTATATAAATTAAAAAAATAATAATAACTACTTAGAATAAGGCTAGAGATAAACCGAACGGATCGGCTAACTAAGACGATTTATATTTTTTAAAAAGAATACTTATTTCTTAATAAGAGGAGTTATATATTAAATAATAAATTATAAAGCTAGGATAAAAAGTATTAAAATAGTATAAAATAACTAAAAAAGCTTTTTATAAAATTCCTTATATTATTAAAACTAATATAATATATAAAAAGAAAGACTAAAAGGTCTAGCTAGTTAATAATACGCCCTTTAATAGATCGATACTTAATAACGATCCTTATTAAAAGCTTAAAAAACTTAAAAAAGTTAGAAATAAGCTACGAAACTAATCGGGCCTTTATATTAATATTATTATACTTAAGTTCTTAAATATAAAACTAAGCTCTAGATTAATAAATAACCGACTCTAAGCTATTTTTAAAAATTATAACTATCTCTTACCTCGTAAATAAGATCTTTTTAAATAAATACTCTTTAATTAAAAAAAAGCGTTAGTATAGGATTTCTCTAAATACGGCTATCTTAACCCTATAATTATAATATTATAATTAATTAAAACTATATTTTATAAGGCTTAATAAATAAAAAGTATCCTAATTTTAAAAGCTTTATTATTAAAAACTTTCAAAATAATTTAAGAACGTATTACCCGGGGTATTATTAAAAAAAACTATACTACGTATTAAAACCCCTAGCTCTTAGTAATAAAAAAGGACAGCGGTCTTTAGCTAATTAACTTAGTAACTAAGGTTAACGCTATTATTTTTTAAAATACTTAATAACTACCTAATACTAACGAGTTCTTAGAGGAATTTATTATAAATTAGCTTATTTCCCTCTTAAATTTCTTTTTAATTATAATTAGATCTTTTAAAATAAAAAGAGCTATAATTTAACGACTTTCTTAACTTTACTCGGGCTATATAAATATTATACCCTCCTAATAAGAGTAATAAATTTAGTAGCCTAATTTTATTAAACTATAACTTATATTCTCTATAACTTAATTCCGAAATACTATAGCGCTTTTATTAATAATATTATAATTAAAGGCCCGCGATCTTATTATAATAATAAGTACTTAACTAACTATTCTAGGATCTAGCGATTTATTTATAAATATTTTTAAAATATTAATTAAGTTTTAGTTAATATCGAGCTAGTTAGCTATACTATCTCCGGAGTAAAGTCGTAATAATACTAGTTATTCGTAGTTATTATAAGCTACTTCTATAGTATAAAAAAGAAACGGCCTAATTAAGCTAAAGTCCTTAAAATTTTTAAATAAATAAAATACTTAAACGTCTTAGAAATTAGATCGTTTTTTAATATTATTACTTTTTATTATTATTAAATTAAGTAATTTTTTTTATAATAGCCCCGTTATACTCCCTACTTAGTAAGAACTAATTTTTTAAATAGGGAGTATTATAACTTAGAGCTATAAAAACGCTTAAAAAGACGATTATTATAGCCCCTATTTTAGTTTTATTAAATTATAATACTAAGGCTAGACGGATTATTTTTATAATAAATATTAATATTAAAAAATAGGGTAGTACGCTTAGTTAGATTATTAATAACGAGCGTATTATTATTTAATATAAGAGCGAAATATAGTATAAACTAAAGCTTAATTATAACTTTAAAAAGCTCGAAATACGAGGCGTTTTAATAAGTTTAAAGCGTTTTTATAATTATTTATTTAGGATTAACTTCTTATTAAAAACCGATACCCGAGTCCTAGTTATTTAAATTAATAATATAATAAATAACTTATTATTAATAATAATAATACGCTAGCTCTTTTAAATTAGACTTTTCGATTTTAAAATTAAGTATATAAACGGGAAGAAGAATACTATAGCGGATAGCTTTTTAAAAAAACCCCTAGCTAATCTAACCTAATTAAAATAGAGCTTAACGAGGATATTAAGGACTTTATTAATATACGAGTCCTATAAACACGAGTTATAAAGAACTTTTTTATTATAGTATATAGTCGTAGTAACGCTACTATTAATTAAACATAGGAAATAAATATTCTAACTAATATACTAGTATTAAATAAATAATAATCGGATTTTTTAAAGTAAATTACTTATTTCTTTTTTATTTTAAAAAGGCTAGTTAATATGCTTTTTAATTAGTTTAAATATTTTAAATAAATAGTAATACGATTTATTATATAAAATAAACTTCTATTTTAATAGGGGACAAAGACTCGTCCTTAACCTATTTAAGTGATTAATAATAAGCGTTATTAAGTAAACCTAATTAACGAAATATATAATAAGTCTAGGTATAAGGGACGAGAGGCTATATATTTCTATTTTATAAAACAATATTACTAACTAAAAATATATACTTAGACCCGGGAGCTAATTACGACTTACGAGGCTTATTAAAAAGCTAAATTATAATACTTTAATAACCCTTATATATTTACGGTTCTAATTTATAAACTTTTCTCTAGGGTCTATTTAAACGTTTAGTATATAAGTAAATAAAAGGTTATTAAGGCGCGTTATAAGTTTATAAAATACTTAGAAATACGGATTATAATAAATACTATATTAAAAAATATTATAAAGTTTATTTAAAAAGATATTATTTATTATTATAGGATCTATAGTACTCTAATTATTAAGGGGGATAAGAGAATATAGGTACTATAACGTAGCTTAATTAATAATACGGTACTTAGTAAAAGGTTATATTAGCTTATAACTCTCGCGCTAACGGGCTCCTTAAGAAGGGTTACTAACTTATTACGTATATACTTCGTATTTAATTAGATTAAGAAAAAAAAGATATTAAACTTATACTTACTATAGCCCTTTTTATAAATAGGATAACTATTAGAATATTATTAAGTTATATACTATTTTATTTTATTTATAATTATTATATAATAACCCCGATTTAAAAAAAACGGTAATTTAAAAAGTACTTAATTAGAAAAATATATATATAATAAATTAAAAAGTTTAAGCCTAATTACGAGCTTTTATTTCCTTAGTAAATAATTAAGAAGCTATAGTTAATAAAGTTATTTAATACCGAGCCTAAACTTACGACTAGTTTAACTCCTCGTACTCCTTTTAATTAATAAAGTTATAAATTAGTAATCTAGTTCTCGTTTTTAATATTTAATAAAACATCGATATATTAATTTTTAAGAAATTCGATTATTATTAATAAAGACCTTTTTATATTTACTTTACTATTCCGAACGGATCGTTATATTAATTAAAAACGCTTATTAATAAACTAATTATAGAGGCTATTTATATTAATAATTAATTTAAAAAGTTTTTAAAGTTTTTAAAAAGCTTTTACTTATTACTTAATAAGTTTAATTTTTATAATAACTTTATTTTTAACTTAGCTAACTTTTTATTTTTATAAGATAATATAATTAATACTACGATTCTACTTTTTAATTATAATAATAATATAATAAACTCTAGGGACGAGGATACTTAACTACTTAGTAAGTAAACCCGATTATAAATAAAAGCTTTTTAAGAGGGGTAGATTACCTCTTATTATTACTAATCTTTAGTATAAGTTACGAGTTTTGATTTATTAAATATTATTTTATAAGGAAATTACTAAATCTTATTAATTTTTTAATTATTCTTTTAGTTAGATTTAGAATAAAAATATAAGAGGACAATAAGAGGAGAAGAATTACTTTTTAGTTATTATAATTAAAAACCCAACGACTTTATTTACTAATTATATAATTATATTAAAAAACCCTACTCCTCTTTTTAAATATCTAAGCTTAGTTCCCTATTTAATCGAGCCCGTTTAATATTTAGCTTAGCGTATATAACCTCTTATTTTACTTATTTTATTTTAATATATTAATAACCCTCGTAAATTATAAATATATAGTTTTTAATAAGGTATATTAAAGGGGCGTTTTTAAAAATAGAATTATACTTATTTTCCTTAGTTTTAATAATATTAATTTAGTTAAAAACTATATAAACTAAAGTCTTAATACTCTTAATATTAATTAAGATTAGAAACGCTACTTTATTATTACTTATTATATAACAATAATAATAGCTTTACTTAGAGTCGGCTTTAGATTAATTAATAGCCTATTAGTCGTTACTCTTTTTAAAGTAATATTTCTTATTTTTAAAATATATATAATTATTATATTAATTATTAAAATAATTTAAAAAAGAAACGCAATCGAAGTAAAGGACTATTTTTCTAACTAGCTCCTTAGTATTAAAACTAATATATTTCTAAAAGGACCGCGTATAATAATTATAAAATATAGTATTCTAAATACTATAAGCCTAAATAAGTAAAGAATTAATAATAAGGGTTCGTTTATTTAATTACTAAGATAAAAGGCTAAAGTAATTAGTATAATTATAACTAATAAAAACCTAATAGCTTTATAAAAATAATCTATTTATAATACCCGGATTATAAACGTACTTCTTAACAACGTTTTAATTTGTAATTAATTATTAAAATTTCTAAGCTATTTTTTTTTAATATACTTATTAACTTTAGGATTTATAATATAAAATTTAGTATAAAGCTCTCTAGCTAATTTAAAAAGAGTTAATTAATTAGTAATCTTAGAGATTTAAAAAAAAGGAATATTAAATTAAAACGAGGATTAAAAAGATTAAATAAAGTAGTGCTTATTATAGTTTACTTTTTACTAACCTCTCGGAACTTATAACCCTAAGTTTTCTAAAAATAAACTTTCTTAAGAATAAAAAAAGAATATTACTAAAGCCGGACGTCGCGACGAGTAGTTTTAGTAATTTAATACGTATTATTAATAACTAAAGTATTAAATATAATAAGTAAATAGATTATATTATTAAAAAAAAAAGAGATTAAGTAAAAAAGAATAATTATAATTAAAAAGTTATTATTTAGAAAAAGAAATAAAAAGGAATAAAGGAATTAAAAAAGGGCCCTAAAAACCCCCCCCCCCCCCCCAAAAAAAAAAAAAAAAAAAAAAAAAAAAAAAAAAAAAAAAAAAAAAATAAAAAATAAAAAAAAAAAAAAGAAAAAGGAAAAAAAAAAAAAAACCCCCCCCCCCCCCCCCTTAGACCCGGGGTATTAAAAAAAAAAGTACTATAAGCCTCTTAGCTAATTAATATTAAATTATAGTTATTATATAAAGAAAAAAAGGAGTAAATTATAAGATCGGGGCTTTTTTATTATTTATAATATAGCGCTTTTTTTTTTAATTAATAAAGGCCGCCCTTATAATTAATATAAAAGGGTAACTTCTTACTTAGCTACTTAACTTTTCTTTCTTCTCTCTTTAACTACTTTTTTATAATTATTATTAATTAAACCTCCTCTAATTTTTACTTTTTAATTTACTATATAAATACTAACCTAGCTATTTATAATAACCTCTTTACCTCCTATTTCCCTTTTTAAGCCGGATAATAAAAAAAATATAGCGCGAATTTAGGGCCTAATTATAATAAAAAACTTTAAAAATAATACTAAATACTAATTAAAAAAGTAAAATCTAAATAAATATATTACTTTTAATAAAACTAACCCTAGGACTATTATAAATATTAAGAACTCTTAGTTCGTTAATTTTAATATAAACTACTAATATAAAATATATACTAACTATTACCCAAACCTAGTACCTAAACGAACTAGTTTTTTTTAAATAATCCTAACCCCTCGTAAATTCGACTTTCCTAATTAGCTTGGTATAAGGGACGTACTTCCCTTTTTTAATTAGTACCCCGAGGTTTTTAAAAGTTTAAAAAACTAGAAAACTTAAATAGGTTAGACTTATTATAAAGTAATAAAGATCCTAGTTAATTACTATAACTTTTAAAAACGCTTATTATATAAAGACTAGATTTAAAAATACGAGATTAGATTTATAATAGAGGTTATAATATAAAACCTCGCTTTAGTACGTAATATAATTATAATTAAAAAAAAATAAGAGAGTACTTTTAAACTAAATAAGACCCCTACCCTAAACCCTTAAACTTAAGAAATTATATAAAAGATTAAGACTTTAGTATACTTAATAATCTTCCCTCTCTATATTAATAATCTAGTCTATTTTATAAAAATAATTATTAATTAGTAAAATAGTATAGTTTATTAGTATAATCCGAAGTAGGCTCTTAGGTATTTAGAGAGGATATTTATTAATAATATTTAAGTACTAAAGGCCTTTTATATCTAAATTAATACGCTTTTTTATATTTAATAACTAATTAATATAAGCGTTTATATAGTCCTTATAATATAATAGCTAAGTAAATAGGAATATAGTCTATACGTACTTAAATAGTTTTATAATACGGTTTAATATAGCTAGCTTAACTTAACTTATAATACGTATTAAATAACTTATAAATACTTTAGACCGTTTAATAATAAGCTCTATATAGCTTAAATATAGTAAATTAACTACGAGTTTTAATACGATAGTTATTACCTTTTTAATACGATAAGACCTCCCTTAAGAAGGTCCTTTAAAGAAATAATATACGATTAGGACTCTAAAAATAGGCCCTATATTAACTTAAATAACTCTAATTATACTATAACTAACGCCCCTAAGGCACTAACTTTTTAAAAATCCGGTTCTTATTTACTTAGTTTTAAATTTACTAACTAAGATCTAAAAATCTATAACTTACGTAATTATAGTTATTATACTCTTATTAATCCTACGTATTTTAAAAAAATAGATAAAATAGTTAAAAACCTTAAATAAGAACCTACCGCTCTTAAAGAGTTATTTTTACTATTTTAATTTTTAAAAATACTAAAGAGTACTTAAGGATCCGTAATAAGTAGTAACCTTAATCGGACTTTATAAATAATTAAACTAATAAAAGTTATTAATTAGTATCTAAATATTATTATTAATAATTAACTTATATACCTAATTAATATCCCTAAGACTTATTAAGTTACGAAGTTTTTATTAAATATATTATTATTTAAGTTATTACTACGCCTTAGCTTAGCTCTTAGTAAAGCTAGTTTAAGTAATTAGGGAGGTAGTCCTTTAAATACTTTAGTTAAGGGCGGGGATAGCCCTATTATAAAAACTTTAATTAAAATACTAAGGGTTTAATTAAAATAAAAAGTTATTAAGCGTATACTTTTTAAATATAATCGGACTATATAAGAGAATAGCGAATATTAATATTAAGAACTAGCTAAGTTTTATTAAAATCTTTTATAATATTATAATATATATAAAAATAAAACTAATATTAATAAAAATATAAGGGAATAATAAGTTAATTAATATAATAACCCGATTATAAAAGCTATATATATAACTCTAGTTTATACTTTTTAAATATTATTATTAATAAAAAAAGCTAGGGAGAATTAGGCTAATAAAAGTTAGGATCGGGAGATTACTAAGGAGGAATAGAATAAAAACTAAGTAAAATTAATAAAAAAAATAGTAAAAATAAAAGAAATAAAAAAGGTAATTATAAAAAAAAAGGGTAAGTAAAGTGCTTAATATAATTAACTATATATAATAATTAGGCCTAATTTAAAATAATTTCTTTTTATAAAAGATTAAAAAAAAAGAAACTAGGGAACGATTAGAATAGAGTAGGGTAATTAGTCCTAGTAGTTCTTTTTTAAAACTAATTAAGTATAGGGATTTATAAGAGAGCTAATTAAAAAAAAATATAAAAAAAGGGCCCTAATTAGGGAGAGGAGCTTAGTAGTGCGGATTTTTATTTTAAAAATATATATACTTTTTTAAGATTGAACTAGAGCTTTTTTAATAATTTATTTTTATATATAATAATATAAAATAATTAAGAACTCTACTCTTTTAATCTAGTTAATACTACCCTCTTCCCTCGGTTATAACTCTATTAATTAAGGCCGTATTAACCCGATCGAAGGAGGTATCTTATATTACTTTTATAAGTATTAGTAGTTTTTCTAAAGTACTATACTACGAGAGTCCCTTATACCTTATACCTTTTTACTACTTATATAAAATAAGTAATCTCACGACGTACTTTAAAATAAAAAATAACCTAACCTTATTATAAAATCTTATAGGACCTCTTTAACTACTTACCTACTTACGAACGAAGTAAATAGCTAATACTAATTAAAAACGAATATTTAAGTAAGATCTTCGTTTTCTTACGAGTTACGAAGACTTATAATATAGTATTTAAGGTCTTATACCTTTTTAAATAATAAGTACGTATATAAAAAAACGTAGCCGTTTATAAGATTTAATAAGACGTAAAACGTATAATAATCGTAATTAATAATAAGACTCGTTTTTAAAAATAGGTATAAGAGCTAGGAATCGACCTAAAGACTACTCCTCTATATATAAAAAAACCGAATAGAAGAAGGGAACGAGCTAGCTAAGAAATTATTACTAAAGTAATTAATATAATATTAATAGTTAGCTTACTAAACGAACTCTAAGTAGAGGCTATATTAGCTATAGCCTACTTATATAATATTAGCCCTAGGTAACGCACTAACTAGCTATTATTAATTTAAACTAAAGAAGTCTAGTTTACTTTTTATTTTAAATAATAATAACTAATAAATATACTAAAGCTCGCTTACGATCTATATCCTTATTAGAGGTAGACGTACGTATATAGTTATAAAGTATACTTTTTCAAAAAGGACTATAAAAAAGGAATTAATAAAAGACGTTTTAAAATAAAATAGAAGGGATATATCGGGTACTTCGTAAGTTACGTACCGAACGCCCATAACTTATATAAGATCTAGATCCTCTCGCTTTTAGAAATTATTATTATCTAAAATATAATATTTAATAAGATAGCTTTTTATTTTAAAAATAATACTAAATCTATAATTTACTTACCCGAGTTAAGGGCTATAGTGAATAAGATTTAATAACTATTTATAATAATCGAACCTAAGCTCTAATTACTTAGAATTATAAATAAAAAAGAGGCCGTATTAATTAATAATGAAAAGTAACTATTACTACTTATACTTATTTTATAAAAAGTAAATAAAGCTATAAAAAGCTTATTTTATTTTTAAATAAATAAAGTAAATAACTACTTATTTTTAAAATAACCTTAGATTTTAAGAGTCCGGAGTTAAATACGAACCTCGCTTAGCTAACCGACTTAATAAATAAGGCTATAAGAAAAGTCGATCCTTTTATAAAGAGGATCGAAGATATAATATATATATAAATAAAAATAAAAACTCCCTAGATCTCTTATAAAGAGGACCCTTCTACTTAACTAGACCCTAACAAGCCCCTTTAATAAATAAGCTTATACTAAGAAATAAAAATAATAAATAACCTAGCTAGCGATTTTAATATAATTAATATATATAGCTAAGATAATAAGTATACTAAACGAAGCTAGAGGTTAAAGAACTAACTACTAGAGGTATTTATTTAAGACCTGAGTTAACGAGAGTAATTTAGGTAGTACTCTTTTTATACTTAAGTAAAAAGAGACTAGGACTCCTTTTTTAATATATATATACTTAATTAGTAAAAAGTAGTTAACGAGGCGACTTAGGGGTATAGGACGCTATATTATTATATTTATATTATAATAATTAAAACGAAGTATACTTTACTAATTATACTTTAATCTAACTAAATTTACGTAAATTAATTAATTACCCCTCTAGGGAAGTAAGAGGATGTTTTTAAAATACTAAAACCTTTAAAAAGCTAATTTATAGAGGTAATATAGTTAGAAATCTAAACGTTAAAGAAAATAAAGACTTAGAAAGTAGTTAGTAAGGCGTTAGTTATATCTAAGCCGATACCTCTTAAATAGGTATTTAATTATAAGCTTAATAATAATAATTACTTTAATTACTATAAAACGAGAATTTATATTAGGGGGGACCTTTAAGAACAATACTCTCTAAAAAAGACCTACGTAATAACGCTAATAGCTAGGACGTTTAGGGTAGTTATAACTATTACTACTTAATTTAACTTAAAAATTTATTAATATAATATAATAAACGCTTTTTTAAATATAATTAAAAAGCTAGGCGACCCCCTTATTATTTACGAGTTTCTAAACGGTTTTTATTATTTAAGTATATACGTAGAGCTCGAGCGAGCCCTTTATAACGCTCGTAATACTCCGCTATTATAGTACGAGGAGCTAGTATTAACTTTTAAAAACCTAGGTCTCTTATTTATAAATAAGGACCCTTATCTATTTTAAGATTTTACTAAACGGGTACTAGTTCTTTTTTATATAAATAATATCCTCGTTTTTTATTATAAAAACTACGTTTATAATACCGATCGAGTAACTAAGAGATTCAAAAAAAAGTATAAAATAAAAAACTAAGGGCTAGTTTTGTAATATCTAAGTATAAGGGTTATTTATAATCGACTTAATTAGGAAATATACCTTATTTATAATTAGTATTTCGAGAGGGTAGTTAAGAAGTTCGACTTTACTAACTTTACTACTCTTATAACCCTATTATTAACGATTCTAATTAAAAAGAACCTAAGAATTACGTCCCTAAGTAAGACTAAGTTTTTTTAAAAAAAGGTTAGTTCGATATTATATATAGCGATTATAATTCGGCCCGACGTCGCTTTTATATACGCCCTACTTTTTTAGTTCTTAACGATCCTATCTCGTTAGTATTATTTTATTATAAATTAGGTTATATAATACTTTTTTTATATATAATACTTAGTAATTTACTTTAGGATTTCGGGAGGTAAATAGGTATTACTAATCGTAAGTAACGCCTCGTTTATAAATAATAAAAAGACTTAAGAATCCTTATAAGGTTTTATAATCTCCCTTTTTAATAGCCTCGTTTAATAAAAAGTAGCCTATTAAAATATAATAACTATGTTAATTATAGAGGCCGAGTTACTAAGCTTAAAATATATAACTAAGGAAATACTCGCTTTTAAATACCTATTTAAAAATATTTTACTTAAGCTTAGTAATATATAAAAAGTATACTATAATAATCGTTAAATAATTAAACTCGTAACTAAAAAAGGAGAACGTATTTTAACTTACTTATATTATATTAATATTTAAAATATATAATTATAATAAGAGTACTCGAGAGGCTTATTCTAAATAATCTATATATTAATAAATAAAATACTAATTAACGGCTTTATAAAAAACCTTTTTAAAGCGAAGTTCGAATACTTCGTATTATTCCTAAATATAAGAGATATACAAGAGATAGTTATACTAAATAAAGGGACGATTAAGAAGTAATAAAATGGCCTAGGGGGCCCGGTTTTTAATTAAAAAAACGTAGCTTATAGCTAGGGAGTATAAGTAGCTCCGGTAACCTCGTTAAGTTATTTAAAAAGAGGCTATTTATTTAAAAAGATAAGTATAAACTTATTTAAAAAGGACTTAAACGCGGGCTATATATTTAAAAAGATATATAAATTAATAAGAGTATTAATCCCGATTTAGATATTATTTATTTTTATAAATAAAGTAGTTAATATTATTATAGTCTTAATAAGTTCTTTTAATAACGCTTCTAATATAAAGAGAGTATTTATAAACGCCTCTTTTACTAAGGCCTCGTTTATATAAACCCCCTTATTTTTACTCTTATTTAAAAAATTATTATACTTAAGGGCCTTATATAACGCTATTATTACGTAAGTTAAGGTTTATATATTAGTTTATAAATAAGAAATAGAACGAGGACGGCTTAGAATATACTTTATTAAGTATAAATAGGACTATACTAGCGGCTATAAATACCGCTACTTCTCTTATTACCTCCTACTTAAAGTATAAGAACTTTATACCTAGGTCCTATATATACCCCTTAAAAATAGTAACATAACCCGACTTTTTATAAGTTTAGTAGCGTTAATATTTATTATTAGTACGTAAACTTAGAAAATACGTACTATTTAAATAGTTACTAAGGGCGTTTTTAATATATTTAAAATATTTATAACTAAATAAGAGAGGTAAAAATACTAGCTCGTATTAAATCTTAGTACTAAGGATAGTACTAAGAGGGTCCGCTATTAAGAATTAGTTTTATAAATAATAATAAATAAAAAGGTATTATATATACGGTTAACTACTCTATACTCTCTAGGGGGAGGCGAGGGAAGGGGCTATAAACCCTCTTTATTTATACTATCTCCCTAGGAGAGAACTTTTTTTTTTTTTTTTTTAAGAGGGAGCGAGGGAGGGGGCTATAAACCTTTTTTATTTTTATTATTTTTTTAAGTATTTTATTTAGTTATAAGGCCGTTACTTATTAAATAAAGTAATTAAGTTAAAGTTAAATAAACGAGGCCGTATTACTAATTAAAAATAAGATAAAGGAGATTACTTACTTATTACGGGCTTATTAAGGGGGTTAAGGGAGCTACTACTCTTCCCTAAGGCCGTAGTTTTAAGCTTATGCTTCTTAATCTCTCGTACTACGGTAATACGAGCGTAATTTCTAACTATTCGTTTATAAATAAGTATCTAAATAAAATAATACTATTAGCTAAAATCCTTTCTTAATAATATATATATATAAAAATACGTATATAAAAATAAAAAATAAGGGTATATATATATAGTAATATTATAAGTATAGGTTAAAAAGGGAAAAAAAGTCTGTATTATAGGTAGTAATAAGGAATTTATATATCTACTACCCTTAACTTATAAGTCGATTATTTAACTAATAAGAGGCCGCCTTTCGGTCGTACCTTCCGTTAATAAAATAACCTCGAGATTACTTATAGTAACGAATACGGAGGTTAATTTATAGCTAATTTACCCTTCGCCTATAACTCTATGCGCAGACCGATTTACTTTATAATTCTTTTTATAAATAGATTCCTATATATTAATAAGTAGTTTTCTACTTTAAGCGGACCTTTTTATAATAATATAAGTAGTTAAGTACGCTTTTTTTAAACATAATTTTATTTAAGGGGGTATATCGTAATAGCTTTAACTATTTATAGCCTTATTATACGTTACGTAACCTCGGTTATATAATTACCGAGGCCTACTTCGCTTATACCCTCTATATCAGAGCGTGCTTCGTACCTATTCTCTATTTCTAATAGATTATCCGTTCTCTTATATATACGTCGATGCCCCTATTATAACTATACGATACTTTTTATATTACTTATATAAATTAGTACGTTCTTTTTTAAAGTAATTACTTAACTAATAGCCGTCCTTTTTATATATAAAATACTTTCCTTTTCATTACCTCTATTTTAAATCTAATTAGTAACTAGCTAAGGAGTCTATTTCTCTAGTTTAATAATTACCGTACTTAGCGTCTCTCCTTTTATTCCTATATATATATTTAACTTAGTACTATTAATAAGGGCCATTATAAAATTATAAATATATTTAATAAGGTATCTTAGCTTCGATATTAAAACTAGACCTTAGCCTTGAGTAAAAGGTTTTATAATACTTAAATAGTTAATATAAAGTTACTCTCGCCTCTAGGACTCTTTATATAATAATATAAAAATATCTAACCTTTTACTTATTTATCTCCTTATTTAGTTACGTTTTTACTAGCTTATTAATATAATTAATAAGTTCTTTAAGGATTTTTAGCTTTAATTTTCTTTTTATCGTCCTAGTTATAAACCTAAATAATAATACCCTTAGCTCGGATAAGAGCTTTAGATTCCTATATTAGTTCTTAAAATAACTTTAAATTATATTAACTATACTTAAAAAGTTAGTTCGATCGATATTACGTACTACTTAGTAATAGTAATCCGTAGCCTTATTAATTAATATAATATTAATTACTAAATAGTATTATTACTCTCGGATTCCGACTTTTTTATAATAATTATAGAATATTATAAGGGTTTCTTATAGAACCTCGTATTTCCTTTTTAAGTATAATTCTTTTTTAAAAAAGATCTTTATAAAGTTAATAAATTACTTTATAATAATAACTTTTAAGTTAGTCTCTTTACGTATCCCTTACGTATTAAAATAGTCGTATTAACTTTATATAATTAATCGTATACCTCTCTAGTTAATTAGTAATAAGCTACGTATTAATAATATTACTAAGCTAGTTATTAAATTAATAAAATCGTTAGTATTTGCTCTTTTTATATAATCTCCGTAACCCTTATTATAGTGGGCGCTAATATATTACTATTAATAATTTTTAATAAAAAGTCCGGTTATTTTACCCTTTTATTAAAGTTATCGTATTTAAATATTACTTAGTTAACTTAATTCTAATCCTAAAGCATAAATTTATTAATAATAATTATTATAGTAAGCGTTTTATAAGCTCTTTATCTTACTATCTAGGCTAGTAAAACGCTTTAATAATAGAGGAATTTAATAACCCTCTTTATAACGTTCGGATTAGTATTAATAAACTATTCTTCCCTCTAGTTACCTAAGTTATTAGCGATTTTATAAAAAAGTAATTACTCCTTAAGCCCTTTCTAATTATAAATTTCTATAATATATACTAATACTATATCGACTTACTTACTATTAGGATTATTAAAATCTCTATATATCTATTTTTCTTAATATTCCGGTTTAATTTTTATTTAATTATATAGGATAAAAATCCCTTTCCTCTAGCTATATACTAACTCGCTCCTTATTATTCTTTAACTTATACTTTTATTTATAATAATTAGCGTATTTAATCTTAATAAGGTCGTTTTAGAATTATTAACTAGCCCTAGTAATAGCGTACTATTATCGCTCTTTAAATTTATTAAAGTCTAGGAGCTTCTTACTTCCTCTCGTTTTTTTATACCGAGCCTCGTTACTATTTACTCTTATTTTTCTTAGTTAGTTACTATTTTTTTAATAGTCTTTTTTTACTATAATTAATTAATATTAAAAATAAATTCGTAAATAGCTTAATAACGTCTTAATTATATAGCGTTTCTTTTTTAAATTAAAACCCGAGAGGCGTATACGTTCGTTAAATAGATTACTATTAGTTAGTAATTTACTTCCTACTTTTTAAAAAGTAATAATCTCGCTCTAGGATTTAGTAATATAAAAACAGCTCTTTAATAGCCCTCTAAAAAGTTCTTTTTTATTATAATAATTATAATTTTAATAAGAAGCTACGGAAAGATTTTTTTTAAAAATAGTAGCCTTTTTATTAAGTTAACCTCTAGTACTTATAATACTTATAACTCGTAAATTATAACTATTATAATCTCTAAATTTCCTCTTTTCTTATTATACTATCCCTTATACTATATTCTTAAGTAATATCCGGGGGGTAGTTAAGAAGGCTACGAGGAGATTATCTTAGTCCTCGAGGTTATATTTATAAAACCCTCATAGGGGGGGGTTCTTTTTTTTATATATTATAAATCTCTTAGCTTTATAGTTCTTATACTTTTTATTATACTTACTAAGAGTACTATATTTAAAAATCCTTTTTTTTTAATCACGCGGTACTCTTTTATATTATACTTCTTAAGCTCGTTTATAGCGCTAATTAATTAAGTAAGTAATTATATAAGTAGTTCTTTTTACTAATTAATTAATTAATCTTCTAATCGCGGGCTAGTTATAAGTAAGTTAATTAATAAAAAAAGATTATATAAGGTTAATAATAGTAGCTTAGTCGCCTCGATATTTCTATTAATTATTAAGGGTTATTTAAATATAATAAACGTTAGCCTTTTATAAGTAATTAAGGGCTACGATTTTTTTTACTTCGTTTTATTATAAAAATTCCGTATTTTATTACTTACTTTTATAAAGTTAAGTAATACGATTCTCTTATTACGTTCTATTTAAAAAGATCGTCTTTTTTATATAAAATATTTTACTAATTTATAATAATAAAAATTAATTACTAATTAGTATTAGTACTACTATTATAGGGATAATAATTGATTAGTTCGAACCGTAGGTTAATAAAGTAAGTTAATTAACTATAAATCTATATTACTACGTAAAATATAAAAAGGAGGTTCTAACTATAAGTTAGGTAGTCTGTGGTAATTATAAATAGGGCCCCTCATTGGCCCCTGCGCAGCCTCGGCCGTATGCCGAGGTCGAATTAGACTTCCAATCCGACATACGGCTTGCCTACACGCAGCTTTGCTCAGCCATGTAAACGAGTTTTACGAGCTTGGCAGATTCAAGTCGGAAAGACCGGGCTAAACGCATCGTACCACAACGACCGACTCGTGAACTATAGTCTAGTACACATACGGCAGGACTTAATTAAACGTTCAATACAGTGTTGGGGTAGCCCAAGTGATCTACACTATAGAATTACACAGATCATAGATAGTATCAACCGAAAGCGAAACCCAGCCTGCCAATGACGACGTGTGTGGGGCGTAGGAACTTTTAGGGTTCCAACTCTTCGGGGTATTAAGATGAACCACCACATAGGCTCTTGAACCCCGGTCCCTGGCAATTAATTGTGGAACTCGCCTTGTTGCTTCAGAATTAAGGTTGGCCGAGAGTCCGACATCGTTACCGACAAGAAATCTGACACATGAGCCAGGAATAGACTTTGGGCAAATGCTAGCACGTGGACGAGTTTTACGCACTTTCAGGAGTTTGCGCTTGTTTACAGTATATAAGAATCGCCGACCAAGAACTGCAGGAGGCGCCTGGGCGAAAAGCTTGCGGACTTGCGGATGAGGAGTTGACCCGACTGCCAACTAAACATCTGATCGACAACCCAGAAGCCGCGGTCTTACCACGGCCCTGCCGTTGCTCTATTAAATGAAGTAGATGCGCAATGCCTCGAGCTAGACCTTTTTGGACATGGAAGGTATATCGACATCATACGAGACAAACCTAGCTGCAGTGATGCGCAAAGATCGACTGACGTGCATCGCTTTGTAAGGCTGAACTCGCGCGGGTTACACCGTCAGCGCCTCAAGTGTTCTAGAAGACATATGCATGACACCACTAAGGCACTTCTCTGGCCTGACAAAAAAATTTGACGACTTCGCTCTCGGTCTATTTCCGTTCCTTTCTTCTACAACAGGAAACTACCGACTGAGCAACATTTCAACTTTCCCGATTCGCACAGCTCACAAGTCACAACCAAGCACGCCCCGGCAGAGTTTAGTTGCTAGTTCCTTGGCCTCTTCCTCGGTAGCGAGGAACTGACCCTCTCCCTTATCCCAAGTGAGTTCAGTTATCGTGGCATGGCGTTCACCGGTAGGTTCCGTTGTGTCGCCCGCCCCCGTCGCCGCCAAGACGACATTCATGCGAAACTGTTCGTCCCCGGTCCAGCTCCTGTGCAAATGCACCACGAAGTCGCCGCGGGCGTCCGGCTCATCTGCGCGGCACATCCAGCGATCTTCCATTTGCGATGGCTCGAAGCCTTTGAGGAGCTTCTCGGCGTCGTCGCGAGAGACGCTGAGGTTCCAGGTGGTGGTGGCGGGGTTCCTCATGGTTGGTGATGTTCTGATAGATGATCGGGTGAGTCTGATCCTTGTGGTTGATAGCGGGCCTTGTGGCAAGTCTGAATAAGGGAGAACGTGGGGCGTAAGGTGACGGCTAGAAAGTGGGATATGGGAGATTTGAGATGGTAACAAGAATAAGGGTATTGCTCGATTTTGACTACTTGGGACGATGGAAGAGAGTTGATGTGGGTTTTGGGAATCTCGGATTAGACCCATCTACGTACGAGTCTTGATATACTTTTCGCCTACGCTAAAGCGGTCAGTCCTGGGTGTTGGGAACTCTGGCGGCATCATCTTCCTATTGTGGACTACAAGGCAGTCGGAAGATTTGCGGTAGGCCAGGATACGTGTGCGGCCTCTGCGGGATTGGAATCGGGGGCTGAAATATGGAAACCCGCTAGGGCCATCATATCAGGGGTGGTCTGGAGTATATTATATGGCACACCTGATCTTGTCCAGGTCTAGGCTTATCAGCTCAGACCACAATCTAATCCACGCAGTATTGGACATTGTGCTGAGAGATATTTGTTTCGTTATCCATGCCGTAAGGCTTTCCTATCAGCCGTGACTGATATGTATCGTCCAATAGCCGTCGACCCCATCCTGGTCATGCTTGAAATCGTCTGATGTGAGAGAATGGGATAGCCATTTTCGTTCAGCCATTCGAGCCTGTCTATCGGTGCCAAGAAACACTGCGACCGCCAAGGGCTGTCCGTATAGCTAAATACGAGACATGTCTCCGCATAGCTATGATAAAGTTTTGGGGGGTAAGGGAGGATGCTAACGGTGTTGAAGCCCTGTCAATAAGTCGGAACACCCCCATTCGGCCACCCCCCCCATTCGGCCACCCTATTAAAAGTAGGTCCAGGAACATCGCCACTAACTATAGTTAATTAATTAACTACCTTCTACTACTACTATAATATAATTACTACCCTTACTAGGTAATTCGACCTCTATAATTCGACTAGGACTAATTAGACGCTCGCTAGCGTCTTCCTAAGCCCTTTTTATATCCTTAATATTAGCGAACTTAGTATTTAGGTCTATTTAAATACTCTTCTTTTTTTTAAGAGCTATGTGCTTAACTTTAACTTTTAAAACTCGAACTTATTATTAAGATAAGGCTAATAAGAAGGACTTTTTATTAAAGGCTTTTTTAATTTTATAAAAAAGTAGATATTAAGTATTATAGTTAGGGCTAAGCTTTATAAATAGCTTTAGCTACTTATAGAGATCGCTAGTTTTCTTAGGAGTTAATTAGTTAATAATAAACGCTATAGAAGTCTAGTTAACGACTTTAGTAATATTAATAGTTATCTACTTAGTATTAGTAATATTATTTAATAATATAGCTAAGCTAGATAATACTATAGGATTATTAAGAGGTATAGCTATATTAAGTAGCTATAAGCTAGTTACTCTCTAACTACTTCGTATATTATCCCTTATTAAACTAAGTAAACGAGCTATAATATAATAAGCTAAGAAGTACCGCTTTCTAACGATAGTAGAATTATTTATTATATCTTTTTTACTAAGCTCTTTTTTATAGTTAGTTTTAATAGGACTAAAGATAGCTATATTTAATAGCTAGAGGATATAAGAGGTATATAGTAATAAAAATAATAAATAAACGTTATTAATATAATATTCCTATATAAATTCTATTATTATATAACTCCTATACTTATTTAGAATTAATAATTAAAGCTCTAGCTATAGGTTAGGTCCCTTAGTTAGGGAGGGCTTAGTCTATAGTAAAAAAACTACCCTTAACTATATAAGGGTAGTTTAGTCTATAGTCTACTTATTATTTATTATTATAAACTCCTAATTATTAAGCTCTTTAAAATTAAAGAGGAACTACTATTATTAAACGACTTTTTTTTATAAATTAGTAATAGTTTAATAGTTTTATTATTAATAAAGATATACTTAATAATAGAGATCTAAGAACGTAATCTAGGCTCTTTTTTTTGTACTACGTTAGTCTTAGCTATGCCTAAGACTAGCTTATTAAATCCCTTATTCTTAAGGATACTAGTCTTATTTATATTATATTTATTAACCTATTTAATATTTTTAATCTTTAGTATATTAAGTAATTAGAACTAGGGCTTAATTACTTTAGTAAATACTTTATTAATACGCTTTAAATCTATAAAATAACTTCTCTAGACCTTAATAAATAGGTTCTATTTTAAAAAAGTATTTATTTATCTCTTTTTAAGAGGATAATTATCCCCCTAGGCTTATAATACTTACTTAGCGAATTCCCTAACTTATTTATAAGTTAGTATAACTCCTAAAGTATACTAAATACGAACCTATTTAGCTAGCCTATTTTTTTACTAGGGGGGAAGCCTTTATTAGTTTATAAAAGCAATTACCCTAGCTTATTAACCTCGTTAATAATTCCGAAGTATACTCTTTAGAATCCCGAACTTAATCGAGGCCCTCTTAATTAAGGTACTATTTCTAATTACCTCGAGCGCTTAAATAACTTTATATTTAATATATAATACTATAGTATAATAAAGAATATATATACTAAAAATAAATACGTTTAGACGATAATTATAATTATTATAGTAGTTTATAAATTGAGGGTAGGATTTTAATTAGGGTAGCTAGGAGGGATTTTTGGGGTGGCCGAATGGGGGGGGTGGCCGAATGGGGGTGTTCCGACTTATTGAAAGAAACGATTCATAGCTGAGTCGAGGTGTAATAAGTCGTGTATGTTTAATTTACTTTCATAGAACTTTCTAACATTGGTCTAGTTGGCAATCTTTTGCGGCTTTGGCTATAGTTTGTGTCTGGTGACAACTCGTCTCGTCTTGACAGAGCCAAGCTGGAGTGCTCCGTAGAGGCTTAGATAGGAAAACTTGTACGGATTTCTGGTGCCGGTAGTTAGTTTCGGTCTCGGGATGCCCGTCATGCCCTTTCTCGACTTGATGGTGCTCGGTGACTAGAAGCCCCAACCGAGATCTCAGGCACGATGCTATCTTAAGACAGAAACCCTGAGAATCATATGCAACATGGTAAGTATAAAGAAAGGATGACTTCTCACCAACTTACGTACACTTTGTATCATCATAATCATCACTCTCTTTATCAGCCCAACTACCGACCTCATCTCAATCTCTCATTGACTCTGGCTGCTTTTCAAGCCTTGTCTTACACTCTTTTCTCCTTCGTCAACAATTTGTCTTGCCGTTTACACGGTTTGTCGTCAACATAATATCCCTAAACAACTTTTTCGTTGTGCTTGTGCTCCAACTATGGACTGCAGTCTGCAATGCCCAGTTTAGCGTTTGGCGCGCCGATACCAGAACCCCTACCGAGATGCGCGCCGCCGGTCTCTTCGCCCCTAGAGGAGCCAGCCAGATCCTCCAAATCGTCCCCAACGTCAGTATGTACAACCACGCAGTCGGCGCCGACAACGGCGCCAGCCGCGATAATGACGGCTACGTCTCCACCACCGCCAGCGAGGACACTGCCGTCGGCTTCCTCACCAACATGTTCAACGGCAACGGCTACGTCTACGAGATCGCGGCCGCGGCCAACTTCATCCAGGTCTCTGGCACTCTGGGCGAGTTCAGCCCGTACCCCAACGAGCAGGAGTACGCGGCGCTCGGAGGCTTCAGCTGGGACCAGGTCATCCGCTGGAGACACTACACCAACGGCGTTGCGGACGGCGGACTGCAGGATAACAACGAGTATGAGGGCCGGATCTACAACGGCCTGAGACCCACCAACTCCATGCCCAGCCTTGCTGGCTTCCCTGCCGGTCACCGTGCCTGGACATTGTCCCCTTGGAACGCGTTTGCTCAGGGTGGTGCAGGCTGCGGCGGTGGAAATGCTGCCCGCACTCTTTTCATTCGCCAGGGTACTTGCAACCCTAAGGAGGATGCCGAGACTGTTGCCAAGAGATTCATTGATGAGAACTGCTGGGCCAAGGACCTTTGCGGTTAAATTCCGGTGATCGAGTTTCCTGTGAGCTGCATATTTTGGAAGGGCACTCTTATTTCTGCAATGGCCATGCTTGACGAGGCAGAAGGGGCTTATTCAGAGCGTGACTTACGCGATCTTAGTCGAGGTTATTGATGGTCTGATTGACTTAGGACTCAGGAGACAAAAATGAAAGGGATAGGGGCGGCTTGAGAAGGGCCAGAAAGTCTTTACCATAGCTGATATCTTGAGAGTGTTATTTGTCTTTATGTGTCTCTTAGGATTTTACAACATAGCTCGGACAACAAAGGACATATATCCTCAAGAAACGCCGTTTTGCCCCTTTGAGTAATATGTGATTCATGCTCATAATCGCTACCTCTTTCAAGTCTACGGGAATTATGATTTGCTCCTCAATTACGGAATTCCGAATTCTACATAGGATCTTACCACGGGTAAGCCATTCGTGTTAGAATATCGCACTGGCGCATTGGCGCATACGAACGGGCGAGTCGCGAGCTGTCTGGTGCCTGTACGTATAACTTAAATGGGAATGATCAAAGGCAAACTCCTGTCAGAATCTACTGTCTCTCTCCTACTTGATTATGCAATGGTATTATATTTTAGTGTGAAGTACATGCGTGGATTATTATTTGAAGAGCATATCATGCACCACCTTCTCAAGCGTATCCAAAGTTTCATCATCAAAACCCATAGATCGGAGCTCTTTCCGTATAGTGACGGAGTTCTGAGGAGGACTCGGACCGCTCAAATCCCAAGAGTCAGTCAAATAAGTGACATCGAGGCTAGAAGCAAAATATACCAAGGTTTTTGGCGGGAACTTGGCCCCAAGGATAAGAGAGCATTGCAGGAAAACCGGTAGGTCCATCTCGTAGAAAGCCTCTTCCAAAACGTTTTGAAAATGTTCAAATTGTTGCGCAAATATCGATCCCGTAAGGCTTTTGTCTTGGGGCAAGGCAATTGGCTTACCGGCTATTGATGTGTGCAAGAGGTCGTTATACAAAATGTTGATGCCGGGCATTATACTGGTTTGTAAGATTCTCATCTGTACCTTCCATACAGGAAGGAGCAAGTCGATTTGTCTTTGAAGGTCAGGGGACTCTTGCAAGTCATCGAAGTCGGCTGTTTTGAGACGCGACAGAGCCCCCATCATCTCCCACAGAGCCAAGACCAGATCTGTCACCTGGAATTCAGGGGCTAGGGGCTGTTTAAAGAAGCGGTCCACTAGCAACAAAGAATTGTCCATGTATCGCAAAACAGGGTCCATGTCACTATGAAACTGCTCCAGAGCGAATGGCCAAATGCTGAAATGTTTGGGCAGGTCGAAAAGGTATGATAAGACAAACTTTCGAGTGGTTATTGCCACGAGGCATATGATTTTGCTGCTGACCTTGAATGATGAGGAGGCAGCGTCAAGTACTCCTTCCAGAGTCTGCATGTATTCCGCAACGTACTGCCCGGTTTCTCGTCCGCGATTGAGGATAAGCAGTTCCAGTCTTTCTTCAATCCGACGTAACGGATCACTGGCGGCCACAAATTCAAATCGAGCACCTTCGATGATCAAGTCCCCGATGGAATAATTACGACACCAGTCAGATTCCTCGAAAATTGCAACCTCCATCGGGGTGAACTGGGCGAATTCGGGCCCTGTGGAGAGCGCATTCAAGGTTGTAAGACAGCCCGATCGAGCCAAGAACTTGACGCCGTCTAGATCAGAATGCATGATGCAGAAGTGGAATAACTCTTTTTGAAAGCAAAACTCATCCAGCTCCTGTGTCGAAGCCCCATGATTGACCAGTGATGACGCGAGTGGCCAATTTCTCAAGAGCACTGCCCGGTGAAGCACTGGGCATCCAGAGGCGTCACAGCCGTTTGGCGATGCGCCCATAGCTAGAAGCCGAGAAGCTAGCTCAAATCTTTGACTGGATATGGTTTGCAACGCCATGCTTATCTCGTCGGCTCTGGGTGCTGCTTTGCTGGGATTGGGTGCCAACGTGGCCGTTTTGTGTTGGTCACTATTGATGTTGAGAATTGGCGGCCAAGTAGCTAAGCTGAGGTTTCCCATTAGGCAGGCACGACGAAATAACTCGATGCGAACTCCGAAGCCAAGTGATGGCGTATGAATCATTTCCATCATGGTTTGGTCTGCAAGTGTTCGATTGAGTTCCTGCGACTCCGCAAGCATCTTGAGAACGGAGTATGCCGGTAAAATACCGAGGCCCTTCATGCTGTGGCCCTTCGAATGAAGGAATAAATGTTCCTCAGCAGCATTTCTTGTGTTTGATTGCTTTGGAGCATAGATAGTAGAGTGTGACCATCTCGTACCATTGGAGACCGGTAAGGCTGGCTTTCGAGTTGTTGTGGAAGGAGCTTGTATATTCGAGGTGTATCGGCGTGTAGCCCGAAGGCGAAGCCTTTCACAACAGTTACCTGTGTATCTACCGCGTCCAATTCAGCTACCCGCGGTTGTTTGTTGACTTGGGAAAAGAGGTCGAGTTTAGTGATGTGGTTTGCATTTAGAGTCCCGCTGCCTGCTGGATTATCGTAGTCGCAAGCAGACATTTCGATCTGAGATGCTAACCATTCAGAAACCTTGTGAGTCTTGAAGCACTCTGACATAGACAGCAGACGCGTGGCCATGTGCGATTCGATCCCAAGACTGACAGACGTAGCATGGAACCTCTCGATTATGGGAATTGAAGAAAGTGCTCTGAAAACCCTAAGGAATGAGATAAGACGAAGCGACTGGAACCGAAGAGAGCGGTTATCGTGACAGATTCTCATCACATGGTTGAACATCGGAACGTGAGAGTTTTGAACAGACCAAAATAACCCAGGATAATTTGTCAGCTCTGGAGGCACAATTATATGAGCCCAGGCTGTTGCCACTAAGGGTAAAGTCGGAAGACTCGGTAGATCAAATTTGTTGACCAAAACATGCCACAAATGTCGAGTGGATGGCATCACCGTAAATCGTGTATGCAGCAACCAAAATTTCTCTGCATACGGGAGAAAAGGGTGATCACTCGCTATTGTATTGGGTTGCCTGATATTTTGTGCAATAACATGACCAATCTGGCGGCTTGGAGCTGTCTTCGCCCTAACGAAGTTCTCTGCTAGGCGTATCGGACTCCATGAATTGTGAAATGTCTGACGAAGAATACCAGTTGAGATCTTTCCGGCATCAAAGATCGGAACAACGTTTGTGGAAAGTTGCGTTTCGAAGATGGCGTAGTTCAAATACGTCAAAATTGTCCCACCAAGCTCGTTGTGGGCTTCCTCATTCGTGAATTGCCACAATGATGTTTTGTCGATAGAAATTTGACAGAAGCTTTTGGCACTGTGGTGTACGAACCGTACGGTCTTCTCCTCTTCATCCACCATGATGAGGCTAACACAGAAACCAAGAACTTTGTCGATATTGTTGATCCTCCTGGAGGGATCATATGTCTCGTCTCCTAAGGTTACGCTTGCCATCTCGCCTATCTGAGCTGATGTCAACGGCTTATACGCCGCGGCGAGAAATTTAAAGATGCGCTTATGGTATCTTTCATGGTCTCGAGCTGTCGACTTTACCAGAATCCGTGTGTAAGTTGCTGTGAGATCGCGGGGGAGTGATTTGATTGCTTCCTTAATGTCGTAATCAGGGGCCTCTGAGCAGATGGCATCGAGTTGAAGAGCAACCCAAAGAAACCTGTCATTGTTCTCAGTAAACGGTCCAATTTCAAGTCTTTCTTGGAAAAATCATGCTTACATTCCATTTTCTCCTTTAAGTAGAGCTTTCTTGATGTCCGCGATCAAAGCAGGATCTCTAACAGCCAAGTCCCCGTTGTCAAGGCGCGCTTCCATCTCCACATCGATGAAAAACTCAATGTCTGGATTTTCGGCCGGGAGCGAGACGTTCCAGTTTGGTTTCAAATGGATCTTGACAAAGTCGTCAGCTGTCGGCTGAGCTGAGATGACCAAGTGCCATCTCGATGATGGCTGTTGGGTGTTCGTGAGCTGTTGCAGAACGATTCGACGTTCCTCGGCTCCACAATCATCTAAACCATCCACGATAATGTACTTCTGAGCACTTCCTATCAAACCGAGTCCTAGAAACCCAATAAACTCTTCGACACCTAACTTCGATGTATGTATATCGTCTGCGAAGACTTCGCTGCGGATGGGGAAGTAGTTGAGGTATTGCCTAGCCAAACTCCCGAGAATAGTCTGATGTTTCAAGCTTTCTGGAATATCGTATCGGCAAAAGAAGTAGAGGACAACGGCGTCTTTGTCACGGTTCAAGTCACTCACAACGTTAGCCATTGTGACTGACTTTCCAGCGCCAATTTTACCACTGAAGAGTATTGATGATGAAGTGGTATGCTTTTTCCATTCTTGATAGTCGTTCGAGCTGGAAAGTAACGAAGTCAATCCCAACTTTTGCGTTTGCTTCCAGGTTGTCTCGAAGTCGTAAGTAGAGCAAGAGTCTAGCCATTTCGGCTTCTTTGCGACATCAAATCGCCGTGTCGTAGACTTGGTCCATAGAGCTGTCATCCCTCGTGTTTCCGCACTCAAGTGAGCTTCAGTCTTGAAATATTCATTCAGCCGCAGGTTCGCCTCTTGTTTTATCGAATTTGACCATAGTTCAAGGTCTGACTGAAACCCCTTTAGGTCCAAATCGTTCAAGGACGCGGCTAGTTGACCCATCATCGATTTTTGCGTAAAGGACTGCACCCGTTGGCAGATGTGAGTCACAACGATGAAGTACTCGCAGAGGTAAGTTTGTAAGGCTTTGGACTTCGGGTAAATTAAAGCCATTGCCTGGTGCCGAGGGGCCTCGCGACCAGCCGCCATGAAAAGCAGGGAAAGCTTTTCAAGGTATGTTGAAAAACCAATACAAATCTTGAACAATTTGTGAGCATCAATTGCAAGTTCTTGATCTGAAGCTACTTGCATGTAGTGTCATCCTGACTGCTGCCCAGACCCCGCACGCCACGAGATTCTGAGATCCGCCTACCACAACATCGCCCAAGGCAGCAAATTGTTGAACTGCCTGAAGCAAGTTGGTCAGGCGAGGTCCAAAGCACCGAGATGAAAGCCGCTTCTGACGAGCCTCATGGTCAATTTTGGCCGTGAGTTGCATCACGTCAGCCGCGCTTGGAGGGTTCTTGCATGCCGTAGAACGCTCATTTCGGAAAGATGCCTTCTGTGTAGAGTTGAGGGAAGCTTCAAACTCCGAGACTGCTTGCGCCAGTCGTATATCCGGCTTCAATCGCGAAGCCTTGCGTAGCGCAGTCGCCATGACCATAGGCAAGCGCTCGAGGCTGTCCTAAGGCTCAAGAGCGCGTAATGTTTTGTATCGGGAAATGACGAGTACATACTCCCCTTGTGACGCAGCCTGATTCTCTTTCACCCCTGTGACCGGGCAAGGTCATGTGATAAGTACAATCATTGAGGCCTGTCATTGGATGCAATCCGCGCGTGTATAAGGCGTCTCCCAGCCACTCAGCTTAACCCTACTAAAACCCGATTACTTAGAGATGACTCTCGTATTTGCTACAGAGCATTGAGGATAAGGTAGTTTTGGGGCGCGTTTTGAATCTTTGTCAGGAGCAAGGTCAACGCGAAGGTATGATCTCCGTGGGGTGTAAGATGGTACTTCTAGGATTCGAGAATTGCGTTGCAGGAGAACTTGAGAGGACGACGATCATCTCGTAAACGCGCAACTTTTCCGCTATTGTGAGCACCAGAGGCTTGCCGCTAGTCTTAGACAGTGCGTAGGCTCGCGTAGGCTTCCACCATCCGGTCCTGCGATACAACGGCAAATTGGTGGCGCTTTAGCCTTTTGATACAGCTGCCAAATCAAAAGCTTCAAGCTTGCCGCCGCAGCGCCACAGGGCTTTCGAACCTCATTTGAAAACGGCAATCCGGTCCCTGATTCTGTGCTTATCAGGAGTTCCATCACATCCCCTTGATGACGCTAAAATCAGGGATGTCAGGTCCCTTCTGGTTTGTCTCAAATGGCGATCAGCCGTTGAACCACCAGCACGGCACTTTGACATTATAAGAGCAAGACAATTCCAGAATGACTTGTCTATTTTTTCTTGGCAACTTACACTCCTTCCCACTGTTTTCAATTCTCCACCTCATAACCTTTGTCTCTACACTCCTTCACGTTGAATCTCTTATCACATAACTCCGCAATGGCCACCCCAGCTCAAGCTAACACCCACAACAACGGTCCCATCGACCACAACGACCTCAACGAATGGAAGGATCGTTTCAATGACGTTCTCGCTCGCCCTAGCGAGCACGTCAACTCGAAGTCTCCCGAGACTTCTCGACTTTGGCAGAACGGCTTTTTCGGCTGCTTCAACCCCATCGACCTTTGCGCCATCACTTGCTGTGTTCCTTGCGTGACCTTTGGTAAAACCCATCACCGTCTTCGCAAGAACGGCAGCCTCACGGGCTATGAGCCTATCAATACTTCTGTACGACAATGCAGCGATGCACTTCTACATTTGTACTAAGCTGACTTGCTTCATAGTGTCTCATGTTCTGGGGTTCCACTTGCTTTGGCCTCCACTGTATCCCTCTCGCTCTTCAGCGCGCCAACCTTCGTGAGAAGTACAATCTCCAGGGCAGCTGTCTCTTCGATCTTGCTACTGCTTGTTGCTGTGGGTGCTGCGATCTGATTCAACAAGAAAAGGAGGCAGAGTTTCGCGAGGCTCAGACTGCTATCGCAAGCAAGGGCTACGAGGCCACAGCCGGAATGAGCATCCCCCAACCTGAGCAGAAAGTCTAAGAAAGATTTCGTGTATTGATTACTAGATGTTTTAAGACCGTTACGGGTTGATTGTGTAAATGTCCTATTATCACTTGGACCCTAGGGTGATTGACTGAGAGAGTGGTGATGTTCCATTTGCATGAGACAACCACATTAATGTATTCTTCGCAGTGGGCTGGTGCATGTTTTATCTTTTCCCGCCTTTGCGCAGTTATATTGGCGCTCTATGAATCCAATCGGAGGTGGTGCGTAGAGCAAAAGTACTTTCTGCAGTTACTTGATTAATTATCCCTGGCCCAAGTTGTTGTTAATCTCACGTCAGCAATGCCAGCCTTGGCACACTACTCATCCCCTTCAAGGGAAACATAGCACGTGACGTCAGCAATGAGATTTCCTCAAAATTATCACGGTGCTTTTCTTGATATTCACTTTACGCACCTTATCAGAGTAATGTACGATTTGAATCCGACTGAAAAATGGAAGTGCTTGCTCTCGGTCTCTCTTGGGCTTTGAACCAAACGAACTTATCGCAAAGCATCCTTGGGCGTTTGGGCTTGACATCTCTGGTGACCCAGGACACCAACTCGTGGAGGCAATTATCTACACAATTGTCGCCAAATGCCTCGATTGTTTTTCCGAATGAACCCCTTTTCAACAACTATATAAGTAGGTGGCGAGACTGGCACGCACCGGACGTTGGAGTTGTTGTTAATGTCTACACAGAGAACGACATTCAAGTGACAGTATGTTTTGCGAAAGGCAGCCTTTTGTACCCCTAATTGTTCTCTCTATAGATTCGTCATGCGAATGAGCAGGGCACTCCTTTCCTTACTAGATCGGGTGGTCATGGTGTAACAGAGTCGCTGAGTCTAGCTAAGAATGCTGTGTCCATCGACCTTCGCAGCATGGACTAAGTTGTCATCTCTGAGGATGGCGAGACTGCTACGATTGGAGGCGGAGCTAGTGTGAAGGAGGTTGTCAGTACTCTGTGGGCAGCAGGCAAGCAAACAGGTATGCCATCGCAGGAGTCCTTTCGAGACTCTAGGTTTTACTGTCGGATTAGAAGTCTAATTCGACCTCGGCATACGGCCAAGGCTGCGCAGGGGCTAACGAGGGGCCCTATTTACAATTACCGCAGACTACCTAACCTACGGTTAGAACCCTCCCTTTTATACCTTACGTAGTATATTAAAATAGTTTAATTAACTTACTTTATTAACTTACGGTTTAAACTAATTAACTTATATCCCTATAATAAGAATACTAATACTAATTAGTAATTAATTTTTATTATTATAAATTAGTAAAATATTTAGTATAAAAAAGATAACCTCCTCGAACAGAACGTAATAAGAGAATCGTATTACCTAACCTTATAAAAAATAAGTAATAAAATATAAAATCTCTATAATAGAACGAAGTAGAGGAATTATAGCCCTTAACTACTTATAAAAGGCTAACGTTTACTATATTAAAATAACCCCTAATAATTAATAAAAATATCGAAGCGACCGAGCTACTATTATCGACCTTATATAATCCTTCTCTATTAATTAACTTACCTACGGCCGGCCTATAATTAAATATTAACTAAATTACTTAATTAATTAGTAAAAAGAATTATTTATATAACTACTTACCTAATTAATTAGTATAATAAACGAGCTTAAAAAGTATAATATAAAAGAATATTACGCGATTAAAAAAAAAAGATCCTTAAGTATAGTATACTTATTAGGGGTACTAAGAAGCGTAAGTATTACGAGACTAAAAAATCTATAGTATATAGAGGGACTATACCCGAGGGGCTTATAGATACGACCTTAAAGCCCGTAATCTAAACGATCTCCTTATAGCCCTCTTAACTATCTCCCTAAATATTACTTAGGAATATAGTAAAGAAAATAGTATAATAAAAAAAAAGAGATTTAGAGATTATAATAATTATAATCCGTAAATTATAAATAGTACGAGTACTAGAGGTTAGCTTAGTAAAAAGGCTACTATTTTTAAAAAGATCCTCTCGTAGCCTCTTATTAAAGTTATAATTATTATAATAAAAAAAATACTTTAAAGGGCTATTAAAAAGCTCTCTTTTTATACTACTAACTCTTAATATAAAAATTATTAATTTCGAAAAAGTAAAAAATAAACTACTAACTAATAATAATTTATTTAATAAACGTATATACCTCTCGGGTTTTTTAATTTAAAAAGAAACGCTACGTAATCGAAACGTCGTTAAGCTATTTATAAATCTATTTTTAATATTAATTAATTAAGTAACTAAAAAAAGACTATTAAGATAGTATTTAATTAAGAGGACTAAGAGTAAATAGTAATAAAGCTTAGTATAAAAAGATAAAAAGAAGTAGGAAGGTCCTAAACCCTAATAAATCTAATAACTAATAATAATACGCTATTATCGAGGTTAATAAGTAGCTCTAAAACGACCCTATTAAAATTAAATACGCTAATTATTATAAATCGAAATACGAGTTAAAAAACGACGAGGAGTAAGTTAGTTTATAGCTAAAAAAGAAAAATTCTTATACTATATAAATAAATAAAGATCTAACTAGAATACTAAAGAAAGTAAGTATATAGAGATTTTAATAATCCTAACGGTAAGTAAATTAACGTAGTATTAATTTATTTTATAAAAATCTACGCTTAAAAGGGGCTCGAGGGGTAACCCCTATTTTATAAAATTACTAACGACCTAAGTAATTAAAAAAATAAGTAGTTTATAAGCGCTAATCTGAATATAATAAAAAAGGTTATTAAATTCCTTTACTATCGAGGTATTTTATTAACCTAGGTAGTAAGATAAAGAGCTTATAAAACGCTCGCTACTATAGTTATTACTAACGAATTTATATTATAAAATTAGAATTAAATCGACCGAATAATAATAAAATACGACGACTTTAGTAAGAGGGTAAACTAACTAGAATTTTTATTAAAAATTACTAATAGTAATATATTAACGCTCGCTATAATAAGGATTATAGAGATTATATAAGAGGAGTAGTTATTAATAATCTTACTAATCTTAGTAACTAGCTTAGTAACGTTACTAATACGTAGCTTATTACTTATTAATTAAAGAGGTATATAATTAATTACGTAGAGCTAATATAATTACGTTAATACGTAAGGGGTACGTAAAAAGACCGACTTAATAGTCACTATTACGAAATAATTTACTAACTTTATAAAGATCTTTTCTAAAAAAAAATTATACTTAAGAAGGAAATACGAGGTTTTATAAAAAACCCTTATAGTTTTTTATAAGTATTATAAAAAAGTTAGAATCTAAGAATAATAATACTACTTAGTAATTAACGTCGTATTAATTAATAAGGCTACGGATTATTATTATAAAGTAGTACGTATTATTAACTAAACCGATTTTTTAAGCGTAGTTAACGTAATTTAAAGTCGTTTTAAGACCTAAAATAGGAGTCTAGAGCTCTTGTCCGAGCTAAGAGTATTATTATTTAGGTTTATAATTAGAATAATAAAAAGAAAGTTAAGGCTAAAGATCCTTAAAGAACTTATCAATCGAATTAATAAACTAATAAAGACGTAGCTAAATAAGGGGACGAATAGGTAGAAGGTCGGGTATTTTTATATTATTATATAAAAAGTCCTAGAGGCGAGGGTAACTCTATATTAACTACTTAAGTATTATAAAACCCTCTACTTAAGGCTAAGGTTTAGTTTTAATATTAAAATAAAGATATTTTAATAAGCGTACTTATAATTATATAACGGCCCTTATTAGTAGTACTAGGTCGACTATACGTATAAAAATAAGGGGAGAGACGCTAAGTATAGTAATTACTAAGTTAGAAAAATAAACTCCTTAGCTAGCTACTAGTTAAAGTTAAAATAGGGGTAATAAAACGGGAAGTATTTTATATATAAAAAGGATAGCTATTAATTAAGTAATTACTTAAAAAAAGAGCGTACTAAATCGTACGAGTAGTATAAAAAATCGAGAGTAATAAATAATAAAACTAACCCTTATTAATTTAATTAATTCCTCGTTATATATAAAAGTAGATTTAAAAGTATAATTAGCGGCCTAGAAGATCCGTATATAATAAAAAATTTGGAAAATAAAGAAGATCTTACCCTATATACTAATAAAGTAGATTTTAATAAAACTAATAAGATTAACTACTCTTTTTTTACCCCGTTAATCTCTAAAAAATATATAAAACTAAATAAATAAAAAGTAATAAAAGCTCTTAATAAGTAGGCTTTTATTTATAAATAGTAAAAGAAGATCCCTTAGATAATCAATACGAATAAATAAATAAATTTAATAGCGCCGAACCCTATTTTATTAATATTTAAAAAAAAATTAGTACCTCTCTTAATACTTAAAAAGAAATAAAGTACTAAGTAATTCTAAGGGTACTTAGAGGGGTCCTTTTTATACCCTCTAAATTACTTAAATACTAAGCTTATATAAGTATTCTATACTAGCGAACAATACGGCCTAAATATTTTCTAAGGGATTATCCTAGATATAGGGATATTATAATAGTTAACTATAGGTAAGGGGTAATTTTATATACTCTAAAAAATATCCTTAGTTACGTTAAATACGTTAATAATAAGTATTATAAAAATTAGCTTTAGCCTAGGTAAAGAAATATATACTCTAAATATAATAAAAGTTAATATATACTTAGGTACGATAGTCTTTTATATCCTACTTATTAATATATTATTTTTATTATACTTAAAGGATATAGACTAGTTAAGTATCGTATTTAATAATATAAAAGATAAACTATTAAATAATAAGTAGTTTATATTTATTAAAAAGTAATAAGGGTATATATTTATAAAGCTCGAACTAAATATTAAATCTATTAACTATCTTATAAAAAGAGAGCTTAAGTAATTATATAGGCGCTTTAGCTACTTATTAGTTATAAAACTATATAACTTTTTTAAATAATTGGGGAACGATATAAAAATAGGAGCTCTAGAGTACTTAATAAAAATATATTACTAATACTAAATAAACGCCTAGAGCCCGCATAAATTCAAGTTTAAATTATATAACGAGCTTAACTTTAATTAAGAGATCGTTATTAATATCTTTTACTTAAATAATCGCTTAGTACTATATATTATTAATAAGGCTATATTATTTTAAAAAAGCTAATTCCTTAGGGACCTACTTATTAAAACTATTTAATTAATACTAAAAAGAGCGTAGATTAATATATACTAGAGGCTATTAAATAAGATTAGGACTAATATAAGTACGAGCTTTAAGTTAGCAGAGTTTAAAAATAATATTACTACGTATAGTATATAACTAAAAATTATACTTATTAAGGTATATTATAATATTAATAAGGTAAAAAAAGCCCACTAGTAATTAAAAAAGTATTTAAAATTATCTATAATAAGTACCCCGATATTATAAATAAAAAGTATTTTTAAATAGTATTTAAGTACTATAACGATACTATAGGCCCGAAGGGACTAGTTTTAACGCTTCTTGTATTCGGAGTATACCCGAGGACAATAATAGCCTCGCTATTATTATTAAATATAGCCTAGCGAGCTTAGGTAATTAATAAGGTAATAAAGGTACTCTAAGAAACGAATATAAAGCGCTAAATTAATAAGGCTATTACTACTTATAATAAGCTAAATATAAGCCCTAACTTTAATATATTACTAAATTCGAATATTAGAGTATAGAGGGAAGTTACTAAATAGTAATTAGGCTTATATAAATTAATCTCGGTTAATAAACGTTTATATAGTGTTACTAAAGACCGAGACTAACTATTTAAAGTATTAATTATAATAATACGGCCGTACTATACTAATCTTAGTAAAAAAATATTAGCTTAATAAAAAAAAGAGGAGCTAAGGGCATTCCCTTAATAATATAAAGAAGAGTAAAAGATTATCTTTAATAAAATCATGATAATAAAATAAATAAATAATAATAATAAAAAAAAAGTAATATTTATACCGCTAAGATATACTAAAAAACCTAGATAAAGGGCACTACTTTACTAATTTATTATTAATAACGCTATAATTAGTACATTCTATATAATAAAAAAGAAGGCTAATTTTATACTCGTAACTTAATTATAAAAACATAGTATAATTATAATAGCTAGGAGACCTTTTGAGGGATTAAATATAGTAAAAGTAGAGATATTATATAATCGAGGGGTCTATTAATTTATTCTTTACGATTTAGTTAAATACGCGAATCTACGTATTTTTAAATCGTATATAATTTAAAAAATAAAAAGGAAGGATACCCTACGGCTATATAAAAAATCGAAGTATATTATATAGGGTACGGCGACGTTAAAAAAGCGACGTTATTTACATAATTACCTATAGTTTAACGCTATAATTAACGCTTTATAATAGTACTAATAGTATCGCTATAATAAAAAAAATACTAGATTTAGAATCGTAATATTACGTAAGCGTATACTTAATTAGTAACTAGGCTTACGAAGAAGATCCTCGCTTACTTTTTAAAAAAAAATAATTAGTAAGTACTTAAAAAGCACGATTATTAAAGTACTTAAGCTATTATACGGCCTTACTAAATCGGGTACTTATTAATAAGTAACGTACTACGGCTTTTATATTAACTAATTATTAATAATTATATTAATATACGATCCTTACTTCCTAATTTCTATATACGTAAACGACCCCTTTAATATCGTCGGGATATAAATAAATAATACCCTAAGTTTATTAAATATCGAGTTTATAAAAAAAGAGAATAAAGAGTTCTATAAAGCTAAATTTATAACTAAACTAAAAAAGATCTTAATACTAAAATCCCTATTAGTATTTAATAAAGGGATTTTAATAATTAAAGAGGATAATATAGTATTTTAATAAAAAGAGTAAGGTAAGAAAATTACCCTTATTAACTAAAAATCCCCTAATTATAAAAAATAATATAAGGCTAAGCTCGCTTAAGGGGTATATATTACGAGTATTTATTAGCCCAAAGCTACTTTTAACTACGCTAGAGCCGTATAGGTTATAGAGCCTATAAAAAGTAATTTTAATATTCTTAATAAATAATTATAATAATAATAAGAATATTATAACCGAGGTTTTATTTACTAGCTTATTAAGCTTACCTTAGCGAGGCTCTACGTATTTATTAATAGATTATTTATTAATAATAATAACCTAACTTTATAATTAAGATATATTATTATCCTCGCTAATAAGAAGCTTAGTAAGGACGAATTTATAATCTAGGGTAATATTATCCACTATTTATTAATAAAAAATAAGCGAGTAATACGTAGCGTACTCGTATTTAAAATTTATAATATAGTTAATAGTATTAACCTTACTTATACGATTTTAATTATACTTAAGAGGATTATAAATCGACTTAACCTTCTTACGATCCCTATTATTATTTATACTAATTCGTACTTATTATATAAGTACCTTATTAAACTAAGTACTATAAAAAAAAAGAGGTTTATAATAAATATTATAACCCTTAAGTAGTCGTATAAATAACGAGAGATCTTTAAGATTTATTAGATTAATAATAATAATAACCTCGCTAACGCTTTTATAAAAGTAGTATTTAATAAGAGATTAGAGTAATTCGTTAGTAAAAAAAGGTAATAATACGAATAGAGGAATAGGTTATATAAAAAGAGTAAAAAAAAATAATAAAAAAAGACGACTTAATAAACGGGCCCGAGGTCGAATTAAACCTCTAATTATAGTAGTAATAGTAGTAATAAAAGTAGTAGTTAAATCGATAAAAAAAAAAGTTAGTATTAAATTAAAAGTCTAATTTGACCTTAGTATACGGCCGAGGCTACGCAGGGGCTAACGAGGGGCCTTATTTATAATTATTATAAACTACTTAACTTATAGTTAGAACCCTCCCTTTTATACTTTACGTAGTATATTAGAATAGTTTAATTAACCTACTTCGTTAACCCACGGTTCGAACTAATCGGCCAATATCCCTATGATAGGGATACTAACATTTACTGACAACGAAAAGTAACAGGAATCTGCGAGTGCGTTGGCATTTCTGCCCTAGTTCTGGGAGGCGGTCACGGGTGGCTTCAGGGCCAGTATGGCCTGGCTTCGGACCAAGTCATCTCGGCCAAAGTTGTTCTTCCCGATGGAAAGCTCGCCACAGCGTCCAATCATGAGAATCCCGATCTCTTTGGGCTTTGAGGGGAGCCGGCCACAACTTTGGCATCGTCACTGAATGGCAGTACCGAGTCCACGATATCAAGAACATCAAGTGGTCTTATCAAATATTTATCTATCTCGGGGACAAACTTGAGGAAATTCTCGATCTGACCAACGTTATGATGAAGACTCAACCACCAGAAGTTACGCATTGGATGTATTTTGTAAACATCCCTGACATCGACCCCAATCGAGTAAGTGTAAACTCCCGTAAGATGCTCATTCCCGAACAGGATTGCGACCGCTAAATGAAGACAGCCCATAATCTGGTACGCCATCATATCGGACGACACCTTCGAAAAGTCTACAGAGTATGCGAAGCCTCTCTTTGACATTGATCATATAAATGTCGAAGCTGGTGTGGCACCTATGCCAGACTTGGCTGGCTTGACCTTCATGAGCAGTGATAGTGTCGGATGCGCCAAAGGCTACACGGGGCTGCGATACCCTATCGGTCTGAAGACCTATGACTTACCTGCCGTCCGGAAAGTATTTAATGACATCGCCGACATGTCGAACCGCAACCCGGAATTCGCCGGGTCCTTTTTCCTCCTTGAAGGATATTCGACTCACGGCGTGAAAGCCGTCGATGAGAGGAGCTCAGCCTTCCCGCATCGAGATGACGATATTCTGATTACGTCGTACATCATGTACAAGCCGAACGCGTCTCTTGATGCACTTGCTCAAGAATATGGAGAGAAGCTAAGAGAGCATCTATTAGCGGCAAGTCATGAGCCTGAACGCTTGACAGCATATGTGAATTATGCTCATGGAATCGAGTCGCTCGAAGCTATATATGGATGGGACGAATGGAGGCTGGAGAAATTAAGAGGCCTGAAGGCGAAATGGGATCCTCAGAACCGGATGAGGTTCTACAATCCTATTGTCTAGGGCTACAGGTTTAGTGTCTTCCTGGTTACCGTAGAGCAGGGGTTAAAGACGTGAAGCAAAGTCTGGTGTGTAAGGTAGGTATAACATCCACCGCGAAGGCCAGATCAGTCTCCCTACATCCAATCTTCTTTGGTGGTTGCAATAAGCAGTTTCTTCACAAGTTTCCCTTCGGTTAACTTATAAAATACTCATGGAGTCATTCGTTGCCTTCCTTTACTCTATACTACGTAGCTTTCCCGGCGATACGAAACCGCTGGAACATGTTACACATAACTCGTTCAAATTCTCCCCTCCGCTACAGGTGCTCAACTCAGGTGGTTTGCCTTGTTAGACCTCAAAAGTTTAGGGTCGATCTCGAACTGGGAGAAATTGTCGACCAAGTCATCCCACATCTTGGGGTCGTGCTCATGCTTGTCTTTGCTGTTCCAGGCATAGTCGGTGATGGTGAGAGCTCGGCTTGTCTCGAACATGAAGGCTATGGAGCCGAGCGAAATCTGCATTTGAGGGGGATCCGCCTTGGATGCAGCGGCGAACTGCTCGTATGCCACGCCATGAGGCACAAATCCACACTCAAACGAGATACTTCCGGGCTGGAACTCATCGGATCGACCTCCGTATTCGCCATAGATCAGACCCATCAGCTCAGAAGCGCAGTTTCTGTGGTAGTAGGGCGGGCGATAGGTGTGAGATGCAACGTCCCATCTAGGAGAGAAGATCAAGAAGTCGGCCAGGGGCGCAGCTGGATCTCGGGACTTGGCCGTCAAGACACAGAAGATTGACGGATCAATGTGGTCCACGGAGATGGAGCCCACGTTGACAAACTTGGTGAGATCATACTTGAACGGCACGTAGTTTCCATGCCACGCAACCACATCGAAGGGGCAGTGCCGTTGTGTGCTGTTGAAGAACTTTCCGCCGATCTTGTACACGATATTCCAGGGGTCTTCTTTCGTGACCTCGTATGCGGCAACCGGGTGCAAGAAGTCGCGCGCGTTGGCCAACCCGTTCGCTCCCAAAGGACCCAACTCGGGAAGCTCCCAGTTTGAGCCCCAGATCTCCAGGATGTATCCACGAGTCGGTCCTTCAACGTTTACCTTGAAGCGAAGACCACGCTGGATGACGCAAATCTCACCAGGCTGCACGTACAAGAAACCGAACTCAGTTTGGATGTCCAGAGCACCTTGCTGAGGCACAATGAGCCAGTCGCCGTCGGAGTTCGCAAAAGCTCTTTTCGTCATGCTCTTATTACAGAGGTAGACATGAGTGGCGAGGCCCTCGCGAAGAGTTGGATCTCCAGAGCCGGCGACAGTCTTGAGACCATCGACAAAGTCCAGATCTTGGCCGTCAGGGATCGGGAACGGCTTCCAAGCCAATTGAGTGGGTGAGACGTGAACTCGGGGGTTGATCGGGATAAAAGTCGACTCAGTGTCTTTGTTATCGGGAAGATCGGTCTACAAAAGAATCAGCGCCAAATTCCAAGATTTATGAGGGAAAAAGGACTTACAAATCCCTGGTGAGCAACAGCTGGTCGCGACCGGTAGAGCCAAGCTTTCTTGTTGGAATGCCTGGGCGCGACAAAGGCCGAAGCCGTCACCTGTTCGGCGTACAATCCATATCTGATGCTTCTCGGGCTATTCTGGCCCCTTGGAATCGTGCCGGCGATAGCCTCTGACTCGAAGCTGTTGTTGAAACCGGGCTGATAAGCGTACGGGTCGTTCGGGCGCGTCGCAAAGGAGGGGACTGCTCCGTCTTGCTGCGTCGCCGCCCAGTGGAAGGCGTTTTGGAAGTCCTTCGGCTTAAGATCTTTTGGCGCTGCCATTGTGAAGTGAAGCTAGCTCTGAGGATGCGAGGAGGGGTTGCTGGATGAGGGGCTGACGATAATGACGGCTCAATGGAGCTATCTATCGCTTTTGTACGGAATGCTCCCCTGTCCATTGAGGAAAGCTTCACCCCACATGGAGCTATCTGAGCTTGGGCAGCTACTCCACACGGCCTTTGCGGCAGTTTGTACGTGGGAGCGTGTGGAGGCTTGGAGAGCTTCGTTGTCGTGCTGAGACGACCTGTGTGGGATTCCACTCCAGACATGTCTCTTGGTGTGCGGGGATGTGGTGTCTCTGTCATGACTGACAAAGTCGCCGAAGTGGGCTCGTGCTCCAATGCGGGCACAACGATTAGGTGTGCATAGTGTGTTCCGGATGAAGAAACACCACTTGTTATGAAAGGTGGCTATTAGAATGTTGTCTGCACAATTTCATATTGAGTTCGATCAGGCAGGGCAGACTTTAATTGCTATCACAACGTGATTATACGCAATGTCGTTACTCAAGTTATTAAGTTTTCTTTCTATTTCCATAGTTGTAGCTCACTTTTACATCAAGAGCAGAACAACTACCACTCCAAAGGGGTATAAGACCATTCCAGGACCAAAGGGGTGGCCTTTACTAGGCAATGCGCCACAGCTAGGTTCAGCACCACATCGACAAGTCCAACGATGGGCTCAAGATTATGGCGAGATTGTCAAAGTCCGCCTCGGCTGGGAAAACTGGGTTTTCGTCAATAGCCCAGATGCCGTCCGCGAGATATTTGACAAACAATCGGCAAAGACCTCTGGAAGGTCACCAATGCCGGTACTCTCTGACCTTCTGTCCGGGAGCAACAGGCTCTTACTTTTGACTTACGGGTCCAAATGGCGACAATTGCGAACGATTGTGCACAAGCTCCTTACGCCAAAAGCTTCAGACACGTACAAGCCATCACAAGAGTTTGAGGCCAAACAACTTCTCTACGACATTGCGACCGATAACACAGATCAAGAAAGTTTCTACATGCATGTCCGCCGGTATACCACATCTGTTGTACTCACCAGTACGTACGGACTTCGTGTTCCTAAGTGGGTACGTAGTTATTTTTGTGTCAACTCTTCGAAGAGGAGGAAAGCTAACTCCTAGTCTAAAAACACAGGACTGCGAAGATGTGCGTCAGATTTACGACCTTCTAAAAGACTTCACCGAGGTTGCAGAGCCTGGCGCTTACATCGCTGACATGTTTCCTCCTCTTGCCAATCTTCCATCGATTCTCCAGTGGTGGCGTCCGGCTGCTATTCGGGCTTACGAAAGGCAAAGAAAAATATGGATGCATTACTGGAATGGCTTGAAGACTTCGGTGGCCGAGAAGAAAGCACCTGAGTGCTTCGTGAAGCAGTTCATGGAGTCAGACTTTGAGAAACTCGGCATTACCGATGTTCAGGCCGGTTTTGTTGCAGGCTGTAAGTATCATATCCAGCTCTACTATTAATTGTATGCGGAGCACTAACTCAAGTAAAGCCATGATTGAGGCCGGATCTGAGACAACTTCGTCAGCGTTGAATAGCTGCATTCTTTACCTAGCGGCGAACCCCAGAGTACAAGACACCGCCAATGAAGAGCTAACGAGGGTGATTGGCGACGAGAGATCGCCAACTTTTGCAGACGAAGCCAGCTTGCCCTACATCAGAGCAATTGGGAAAGAGGTCCTCCGCATCAGGCCAGTAACCACGATAGGAAGCCCACATTACACGACCTCGGACGTCGTCTATAAGGATTATTACATCCCCAAGGACACTGTTGTTGCGATTCCTCAATACGTGTTACATTTCAGCTCCGATAAATGGATCGACCCTGAAGATTTCAACCCATCACGTTACTTGGCGTATCCTGAAAAGGCTGGCTTTTACGCCGCTCAGGGAGACGCTAAAGCTCGTGACCATTTTGACTTTGGTGGAGGGAGACGCATCTGCCCTGGCATGCATCTAGCCGAGAACAGCCTGTTCATCACACTGGCTAAGATCTTGTGGGCCTTCAAGATTGAGCCGGCATTAGACCCGAATGGCAAGGAATTGCCGATAGATCTATCCGATGAAGCTTATGAACCGGGTATCAATACTCTTCCCAAACCCTTCAAGGTCCGATTCGCGCCACGCAACAACAGACGAGCTGAAGTTCTCAAGTCTGAATGGTTCCAAGCAGAAAAAGAGGGATTCTACTTGGGAAGCGTCAAAGTTGACACGAAGGGAATGGTTGTAGCATAGTTAGGTATTCGAAGAGCGCGACGGGGAGTAACGGAGGGCGATCCGCTTGTGTTCCGTTCTTCGAGTCATTGGTTGCGTTTCGTCCGAGCTGTAACATACAAGAGCCACACGTCTGCATGGGTCAAACAGAGCATTAAGACCAATAGCAAGCAGCATATTTGTACAAGGCCACCTCAGATCCAATGTTCTCAATGCCGGTGGACACAAATGCGATGAACCCCACACTTTTCCCCGCAACCGCCGTGGTAGCGAAGAGTTGATAATAACTTACTGATCAGCTAACTGCGCACGCTGCGGCGGCCCGCCGGCGTCCCCCATGTCCGTCTTGGCGCTATTTTGTCGATCCTTGATGACGATGCGGTCTGGTTGGTTCCTGAGGACGATACTCCAACAAACTGAGTCGTGTTTCCCCATGTTCTCCCCAACAACGTCATAGAACTTACTGCTCGTCTTACTTTATTCTCGAGATACCCGTCATACACCTTATCGACAAACATCTTACTTTAGTTATCTCACCCGTCACCAAACTCAGAATATTTGTACCTCATGTCCTCCACCACATCCTTACCCGTCCATGGGCCCGGACAAGTAGTCGCGTCGACAGAGACGGTAAAGGCAGGGGGAAAGCGTGCTCGCAGGACCGCTCGCCCTTATAAGTGTGCCCACTGCCCTAAGGTCTTCAAACGCAGTGAGCATTGTATCCGCCACGAGCGAAGTCATACAAACGAGAAGCCTTATGCCTGCCAGTACTGTTTGAAGACATATTCAAGAAAGTGAGGCTCCCTCATGATAGCCTGGCACTGTCTGAGCGATGGTCAGAGATTAATCGGAAGGCAGAGACCTCGTCACGCGGCATGAAAAGACACTGCATGCGGATCAAAACAGCAAAGTCGTCGATGATCCGTCTAATGATGATGATGACGATGCGTCGTCGGAGGCAAGTGTGAGTGAAAGGGAGCATGACCCTAAACGGCAGCGTGCCTATCGCACCCCTCTGAGCCAGCCCTCGCTGGGAGTTGGCCCTAGGAGAGACTCTTGCTCTTCGACTCTAGTTTCCAATAGCATTGTGGTCTCAACGCAACCTAAGAAAATCTCGAGAGAGATTCACCAATTTCGGCAGCGCGGGCAAGCGGCTCCCACTCCTCCACAAAGGCACAATATCTCCATCTCAGATTCTGCAGACGCCTTGGACATGTTTTTCGATACTCATCCCGAATCGATTTTTGGCAATAGTCGACCTCAAGATCTACCCATGACACAAGGGGCAGTCTTTGATCACCTGCGGACCCAACTCACTGAAGGAACCGCAAATAGGGGTCATGTGCCAAACGGGCACCCTTCGCTGCCAGAAAATGGCTCAGCTCTCGGCTCCTTGGACTCTTTTCTTGCAGATCCAATTTCACAGTCGGTATTGCCTATATCTGAGGAGCCGTTTGACTTCGCACATGACTTTGGTTTCCTCGACGCTCCAGATTGGATGGAATTATCGAACACAGGCACTGGCCTTGAGGCTTCGAATGACTCGACTGCCAGCCCTCCAGAGAAGTCATGCTCCTTTGAGAGGAGTCTTCATCACGCAGATAAAGAGACTTGGCCAGAAACCTTGAAGTCTACATCCCAAGCCGTTACCGGGCGCAATCTTCCACGTCTGCTTGAGAATAAGCGATGTACGAAGCCAAGTCTTACCATGGACAAGCCCATGCATGACTCAATTTGCAGAGACGTGAATAAGAGACTTACTGGGCCTGACATATCCAAGGACATCCCTCCGTTGAAGGCTTGTCAGAGCTTTCTCTCCAGTTACGTGGAGTGCTTTCATTGCCACTTGCCCCTGGTTCACCTGCAGACTATTTCGCATGGTGACATTCCTAGCCCCCTGATACTGGCTATGTGCAGTATCGGGGCTCTCTATCGCTTAGATCGCCGTCGAGCCCGGCGTCTTTGGGATCTTGCGCTGAGGCTGATTGAGCCAGTGAGTTACTCCTTCTCTGATCTTATATTCAAGGCGAACTTCAGAGCTAATGATTGTGTCCCCTGTAGATCCTCACGAGGGATTGTCCACTCTGGGTTATGCAAACGAAGTTCCTCTTAACGTTCTTCGCAACATTCAGTGGCGACAAAGACTTGGCGGCCCAGTCTATAGGGGAGTGTAGCCATTACACTTTAGTAGGTTCCAGCCCATTTTTCAGTGTTGCTATAATATGTAATAGAGAGACCAGAGTCAATACTGACATATTGATAGTTGTACGCAAAGATGCGGCGTCAGCTGCAACAAGATAACGCGGACCTCCTGAGTTCAACATGGGCAGACTGGGTGCAACGCGAATCATGGAAGAGACTCCTTGGTGCCATTTATGTGACAAACACGGTCAACACCATCATCTACGGCCTCAGTCCTGCCTTCAATGCCAGTCAAGATCTAGAAATTGAGCACTTCCATGACGAGAACCTCTGGAATGCGTTATCAGCCAATGAGTGGCGAGAACTGCGAGCCGCTTACAGAAAGAAGAACTCAAGAACCACCAAGGACATTCTGAAAGATGTTTTAGCCGAGAACACCGATGATTCCAATTTCGAATCATACAACATCTCACCATTCTCTGCGCTCATCCTGGTACATGCTATCCTCATACACACCTGGCAACTCTCCCAACTCTCGGAAACCTCAGCGATTTTCTCCTTTCGTTCAATGACTGGGACTTCCTCTCTAGGGAGCTCTCTTCTCTCAAATGCCTTAATCTCTCTAGACAGGTGTCACGGGCTACTGAAGCAAACTCGAGAAGGTCAGCTTGAGGATATGGACGACAACGACATCACGTCGCTATGTTTCAGCTCACATGCGATCCTTAGAGCCGCCTACATCCGGCTCTTTGATAACACTAAGAGTTTCGATCGTCTCTGTCTGCTCGCTGAAGACCCAAGCACCATCAACAGCAACGTCACTACGTTCGCGAACACGAAGCTAGAGAGGAACATCGACTGCGTAAAGGTCATCGAGAAGACGCTGGAGGGTATCCAGCTACCAGTGAAGATGGGCCACATGCTCATACGTAAGACAGCTGCTTTCCGATGGAGCGTAGAGCATGCGGTTGCAGCTTGGGACAATGGTAAGTACTACTCCGCAGGTGAAAGACTGTGAACCATGCTCAACTAACATTGAATAGTACTATTCACCACGAAATGGGCTCACGCGATCGAATTAGACAGGAGAAGGGGCATCGAGCCCAGTGCAGCTGAACTAGGCCTGCTCATGAAGATCAAGGACGTACTCGAGGAATCGGACTATGACACGGATGAGAGCACATCCCTCGCTGCAGGCTTAGCTGAAACTTGCAGTCTATTCCTTCAAGACGTAAGTTACTGATTCCAGTGATTGTCTTCTTTAGCACTTGATAACTGACGGTGTGTCGCTAGGTATGGGTATGGGGTATCACAGTCAGGATGGGCGATGTTCTAGAGCGATTGGCACGGGCATACGAGCGAGAGATGGAGGCTGCTGGGCCTGCATGTCAACCACAGAATTAGTGCATAGAAGGCGCGATCTGCATTGTACTATTCGTGGGGAGGTATATCAAACCTATACCGTCCCGCAAGTGTGTGATCAGTCATCAAGAAACCAATGAAAAACCTCGTGCGGGCATGATATCTCCGCAGAGCTTCCCTGCTAAGAGCACTCTCCCGTCCGAGCCAACCAACCTCGCAACTAGTCCAACGTCATCATCAGATAAGAAACGGTTTCATTACTACCACTAGATCTTGTAAAGTGTATCAAAGCGTAGGTAGAGCATTATTGGACAAGACTGACTGATGAGACTAGCGCTAGAGTCAATATCAGCGGCATGAGGTGAGTGCTATGCCACAGTCTTCAAGATACCATTTCGAGCGTTTCCGAGGCTTCGATGACGCTCAACTTGAACTGACAAGCCTGGTTCATTTGAAAATAGTCCAGCATGACGTTCCGTGTAGCAAAAGCAACCGATGCTCAGGGCGCGATGAATGGCTTGACGCGTTGCTGACGCGATTCTCACAGCAGTTGCATATGGGGGAGCTGTCAAGCTGCTCGAAATCCCATGCGGGGTAACGTGGGGTAGCTATCAGGAGCTTCAAAGGCAAGACAAAATACAACGCGGGATTCGCTCCGGGTGATCCGGTCGCTCGCCTTCAGGATGTGGAATCAATATCGCTCACCAGCTTGAAGTTAAGTCGATAAACCAGAATCTAATTCCAGCTTCCGGGTTGAGGATACCTGTTTCTGAAGTCTTTATTGAAATCTCCGACCAAATTGACTCCTGCGTGTATATTACCTTAGCCACATTGAAGTCATCGGCCAACCGAGCATTTTCTCTATCTGTATCAACTTTTTGACGAGCTATTCTGAACTTCCAAAAGCACTGAATAATCAAGATGGTCTCAAATGCCCAAGATTTCGATCACCCAATCATTGGGAAAGTGAAGGGCAAAGCATCCGACGGAGTAATCCAGTTCCTCGGCCTCAAGTATGCTACTCTACAGCACTGGTTCGACAATGCGAAGCTTGTCCAGTACGATGGCAGTGGGCTCAACGCTACACGCCACGGGTGTGTTATCCTCATGTTTTTCTGTAATACCAAATCACTTAGTTAATCGTGTTTATCAGTCCGCAAGCCGTATCCGACCCAGACGGAGTGAAGAATGAACACATGATCATTCAGAAGTCGCTCCCAATACCCGAGTTCCCCGGTCTCTCGGGGACCGAGTGTCTCAATCTGAATCTCACAGCGCCCCTGGAAATTGGTGACCTAAAGCAAGTGCCAGTTCTGGTTTTCATTCACGGCGGAGGGTTCGGCACGGGATCCAACTGGTGGCCTCAGTATGATACCAAGCGCATAGTCCAACATTCAAACAAGCTTGGGAAGCCCGTCATCGCCGTCAACATCAAGTATAACATATCTTCTCCAAATAAACCGTTCTAGCTTTTGTAACTAACATCTGATAGTTACCGCCTCGGAATCCCTGGATTTCTGACATCAGAGGAGCTTCGCAAAGAAGGATTCAAAAGCAATCAAGGTCATCATGATCAGAGGATAGCTTTGGAGTGGGTGGGAAAATACGTGTCGGGATTCGGGGGAAATCCTCAGAGTGTGACCGTTGTAGGTGAAAGCGCTGGTGGCAGTAAGTCTCATCCGTCGGTCCTTCGGCCTTTCGGTCTCGAAACCGAGACCGCATCTCTTACTTTTTCCTAGTCTCGGCGGGCCGTCTATTATACTCTGAGAAAGCTCTTGCCTCTCAACTCATTATCTTGGGAGGCTCGCCGCCGTCCCTCGCACCCTTGGAGCTCGGTGTGGCTGAGCAGGCGTACAAAGGCGTTGTAAAAGCTTTGGGAGTTGAAGATGTGAGTTCGAGTGAACGTATCAAGATCTTGTCAAGGGCGTCCCCGGAAGAGCTCTCCTCGAAGATTGGCAGAAGCCTTCCTTTCCTGCCGGTTCTCGATGAAGAAACAGTCCCGTTCGTGCCGACGTTCGAGACGGCGTCAGCTGGGAAGCTAATTCCCAAGACAACATCTTGTAAAGCTATCATGGTCGGGTACGCCCCCTTGGATGTGAGTACCATCAATATTTCGGTCATATTCTCGGCTTAATGTAACTAAACCAACCACACAGGCGAGCATATTTGGGTTTATGGGTCTTTTCCAGGGAAAGGAGAACATCGCAGCCTCGTTCACGAAAATCATCAACACAGCTCTGTCACACCATGCCGGCATTGCTGCGCAGATTCTGCAGGCATACGACATTAATGACACCACAAACGACGATGAGGCTTTCATCCGAGTTCTGCAATTCGCCTCTGATATTGGATTTCGGGCAACGGCAGAGTCATTTGCCAACAGCTTTCACGGCGACTCCTATTTGTTGGAGTTTGCCGAGCCCAATCCGTGGGAAGGGCCATTTAGGGGCTACAGCACCCATGTCCTCGACGTGGCATTCCTCTTCCAAAACTATAAGGAACATCTTGGAGAGGAGCAGCGAAAGTCCGCCGAATCATTTGTCACCGACATAGTTGACTTTGTTCATGGTCAAGCTCCATGGAAGCGGTTTCAAGATGCCGGCGGGCGGATGGTGTACCAAGATGGGACGAGAGCTTACAAGGAGGCCGGGGCTAGCACGGCACGATATGATTTGCTGCTCGAGTTGGGTGAAAAGATTGGGCTGGACACACTACTGAAGGGTTGGGAGGCATTCCTGTTCCATCAATAGATGGTCCACGAACCAACTGGGGAGCTTCAGGCGAGGGGATGCTTGTCAAAGGCATCGGGTGGTATTTATCAATTCTCAGAAGAATCTCCCGTATTGTCGGCACGTTTACTGGGTATCTTCCTAACGGTCTCTACTCCCTGAATCTGTGGTCAAAACGCCAAACACTCGTTGCTTCAAGAATTTCACGTGTGGCACACTTTCAATATGTCTGTGTGCTTTCAACGGCCTTCGGAATTCCTGATCGGTACCTTCACGCGAAGAATCACGAGATCCCTTGGTAATTGAGTGATAGTTTAACTGCACTTCAACGGCGAATCTGAAGGGGTGTGTGTGTTTATGTGTGTCTATGTGTGTTTTTGCCGCGGAAATAGTCACCTGATGCGGGGTCGACTTGCGAAATAGAGCTCCTGACCGCGGGGAAACCATCATTACTCATCCAGTGTCCTCCACTTGACACTTGGTCTTTCGTCCGGTGTATCCTGTCCCACGGCGATGACCTAGAGCTCGGATTACAGTTAGAAATCCTGTCAGAATTAGCGTAACTCTGTTTGTTCTTTCCTATGCCATTGGAATAACGATGGCCTATACTCTCGAAAGCAAATCTCTGGGTTCAACTCTATGTGGCGTTGATTTAGGGACGATCGCACAGTTTAGAGGCATCCCATATGGCAAGATTGTTTCGCGATTTGCCAAACCCGAGCCATTAGTGGCACTGCCGCAAGACATCAACTGTACTGAGTTTGGGTACGTTCTTTCTGACATTCGGTCTGAACATTTGTCGGTGAAGGAAAGGCTGACTAGTTCTCGTGTTCACAGCCCTCGGTGTCCACAAGTCAAAGTTGATGTAGGGCATCTATTGCGTATACCTCCTGAGCACAGGCTACCCGTTGAGGCCGAAGATGAGTTTCGATGCCTCAACTTGGACGTTACGGTGCCCAAATCACGAGAACTGCTGACGGCTCAAAGATTACCTGTTTTGGTCTGGATACACGGTATGCTTGTCAAAGTCAGGGGCTGATGTTTTGACTAACACGGACATCTCAGGCGGCTCACAGGCGGTTACTTTTGGAAGCGCGGCCTCTGGCGTGTGCGGTACGAACTGCGCCCTGCTTTCCGCTATGTCCCCTTATCCGCCCCCAAAAGATCCTTCGTGAAATGTATCGTACTAGGCACTGACAGCTGCAAACTTTAGACACGAGAAGAATAGTGGAAGATTCCGTCAACTTGAGTAAACCCATCATCGTCGTGACAGTTCAGTACAGACTCAACATCTTCGCGTTCGGAAGCGAAAGTAGCTCGAGTAACCTCGCTCTAAAAGATCAATCATTGGCTCTTAAATGGGTCACTGATCACATTCCGGATTTTGGAGGTGACCCGGTAATAAGTCACATTCTCATCTGCCAAAGACGGGAGACCACTGACAGGCTTCCGTAGAATGATGTCTCACTGGCTGGAGAAAGTGCTGGAGCGGTATACTGCCACGCCCACATAGCGGCTGGCCTTGAAGTAAGAAGAGTCATACTCTCTTCTGGCTCGCTGTACCTTTCTCCTCCTCAGCCAAGGACAAAGGCTTCTGTTTTACGCCAAACACTCGTGAATCATCTTGGTACACTGGGTGACTTTGACTTGAGCACAGCCCCTGTTGAAAAATTGGTGAAGGCCATAGAACTGGCTGGAATACATTCATGGTTCCTTCAAGTGGATCATACTCTTGTTGGGTGGGAGACAGCAATAGGGGCTGCGGAGAGCGTGATGATAGGTGATGTTCGAGACGAGGTATGTGTTGTACCCATGGGCTTGAACTGGTTGCCCTCCTTCCAATTAACCTTCACAAATAGGCCGTTCTCTGGCGAGAGGGCATATGGAAAATGGAAGCTTCAGAGATTGCTCAGGCATTCAGCTATGCCGGCGAACACCAGGACACGCTCAAAAAACTCTACAACATTCATTCTGACAGAGCCTCCGCTTCCAAGATAGGGGCGTTGGACTTCATGAATGACTACAAATTTCTTCTCCCAGCGGAGAACATTGCTCGCCTATTTAGGGCAGCAAACAAACCCGCCTATCGATATCTCGTTGATGAGTGCAACCCCTGGCAACCCTCAAATGGAGCTCATCACGCGGTGGATTTGCTTTTTCTCTTTGGAGGATTTGATCTTTCATTTGCTCCTGGTGCACAACAGACTGGAAAGCAGATGCGCAAGTCAGTGATCGAATTCCTTCACGCCCAGGAGCCGTGGCAGTTGGGTAGCTATGCAGCGTTCGGACCCTACGGGATGTTTCAAGAACTTGATAGCGTCGGCGTCAAGCTCCGAAGACGATCGGAACAGGCGGAATTTCTGCATTCGGTTCCTTCAGAGATCTTGGATAAGGTGTTCTTTGCCCTTGCGGCCGGCCGGATCAGCTTACTAAACTGATGGCAGCCACGAAGTGCGTCACAATAGTACGAATAGTAGTTCAGTAGTAGTCTGGTAATTTCAATATCTCCAAAGTTTGGCAAGTCTTTCCAGTATTGATTTTCCAGATTCCCGCTATCATTGGTACTGCCCAGAATCGGAGACATATGACTCGCCCGACCAGACTTGACAGCATCTTGGATCGCTCTGATGCCAAACTAGACTAAAATGTGCTTGTGGCCTGCCCTGCGATACGTGCGTTCGTGGACCATGTCCGTATGCCTGTTCGTGTCGGCCTCTCGAAATGCTACCACCTGCCTCACATGGGTCCTCTTTCCGACGGGACGACGGTTGCGGGGTTCAACTCGCTGCTTTTTGACAAAGAGACTCCGCAAACCGTTCGATTTTTGAAATACAGCCATGCCGAAAATAGTCAGGCCAACAATCAGTGGGCGACCTAGGTGCCTGATGAAGAGAAAACTAAGGCAATCTAATTAGGTAGTACCCCATGTGGGGGACACACACACAACATTGTTACATCGCTGAGTGATGGATGGTGGGGTCCACGGGTGTTTGTGGAGGCCACGTCCGGCGAGCGTTCATCCTGGATGTGGAGGAGTTCCGGTGCCCGCGCCGGTGATGGGCGCGGGGGAACGGGGATCATGCGGTATTCACATGAGACGTAGAGTGAGTGAGCAACGCATCATCGAATGTAACTTCCAACGCATTCATAACTGCAAAGGTTCTTTTACTTCAAAACAGACCCTGAGTGTTCTCCGTGGATTTGCAGATGCACACGCCCTTACTGTATCTTACATTTGACCTGAGCCACACATTATTACACGTACGGATACACCGTACATCAAATTTACCAGATAATTATCTTCGCGTGAACCCTCCCGAGCCACGTCTTTTCGCAATATCCCCATAGCAATTGGGTGACCGAACCTTCTTTGACAGGCACACCTCCCCTCTCTGACTAGCTAGCCATGTCCCCAGGGCTGAAAAATGTAAACACGCTGGCCTGTCCCCTATCAAACTTTGACTGAGCATACCCTTTAGGTTATCATTGTCGGGGCCGGCCCTGCTGGGCAGCTGCTAGGGCTGCTTCTGGGTCGGGACGCCATTCCCGTTACCATCGTCGAGCAGACATTGGAGCTCGACGATAAGCCCAGAGCCACCCACTACGCTCCACCGGCGATGAAGGTCCTGAATCGCGCCGGCCTGGGGAGCGACCTGCGGAAATACGGGTTTCTTCCCGATGGAGTTGCATGGCGCAAGCCAGACGGGACGCGCATTGCGGGCATCAGCAACGAGATTGACGGTGATGATCCAGATCGCATGGTTGCACTGCCCTTGTGCGACCTGGCGCGGTTGATCTACGATCACTCGAAGCATCTACCATCCGTCACGTACCTGTTTCATCATCGGGTGACAGCAATCGGTCAGGACGATTCCCGTGCCTGGGTCGACGTGGAGAACGGGGACACAGGGGACAAGTCACAGCTTTTTGGTGACTTTGTTATTGGGTGCGACGGGGCTAACAGTATTGTCCGGCGATCGTTGTTTGGGAACGAATTTCCTGGCAAGACATGGGATGAGCAGATTGTGGCCACGAACGTAGGTTATACCTTCTTTCGGCCCGTTGTCGATGTGGCCCTCTCTATCGAGAAGTCCGGGTGCTCGAGTGTCAGGTCGACGAACTGATGATCTCACAGGTCTACTACGACTTTAGTCGCTTTGGGTACTCAGACTCCAACTTCATTCTAGACTCAAAGGACTGGTTCATGGCGGCCAAAATCACCAAAGATGGCCTATGGCGTGTAACGTATGGTGAAGCTACGGGCTCGACCCCCGAAGAGATTCTCGGCAGGCAGCCGGAGAGGTTTAGAAGTATACTACCTGGACACCCTAAACCGGACGAGTACAAGCTCGTCAGTATCAGCCCATACAAGGTCCATCAACGGCTAGCCAAGAGAATGATTGCCGGCCGGATTTTGCTCGCTGCAGATGCAGCGCACCTCTGCAACCCCTTGTAGGCATCTTTGCTCTTTTCGCTCGGTAATTTCCGTGGCCCGTAGCGCGCAGGTTGTGCTGACGATCGTCATGGTAGTGGGGGTCTCGGCCTCACCGGCGGCATCGTCGACGTCGAAGGCCTCTACGAGTGTTTGTCCGGGATACATCGCAATAAGGCGAGCCGGAGCATTCTGGAAGTCTACGACCAAGTGCGGCGACAGAAGTATCAAGACATTATTGACCCGATATCCAGCGAGAATTTGCGACGCATGTTCAGCGTCCACCCCGACGAGGTGCTGGCTTCCGACCCGTTCCTCAAGCTTTGCAAAGATGCTGAATCGGATCAAGAAAAGCTGAAGGAACTGAGCAAGGTGAGTTTGGATGACAGGCCACTCTGACGTTTTGATCGTTATTTCTTTTCGGTTTCGCAGTCTGGCTCACAAAAAGGTTCTCCTGGCAGGGCGCACAAGCACTGGGCTATGACTTTACGAAGCATTACACTTCTGGAGATGGTGGTGTAGGAGAGGGACTAGGCACTCGTCTTTAGCAACAAATAAGCTGAGCTAGCAGCGAAATAGAAGACTCACCGGCCCAAATCGATTGGTTCTCGGGAGAAGCCGAACCACCATAGCAGAAAAAGACCCGGCACTGGGCGAATTGTTTGCCGCAATAGGCTAAATGCAAATATGCTCGATGTTGTCGAATCTTGGACAATGCATGAACTGTCAAACTGAACCAGCAGAATGGTAGCTTCTGCCACACCGTTGGTCAGCCCTGTGCGCCTGGCTACTAAGGATGAATTGCCGACAACTAAACTCTTGAAAAGCGTAACAGACAGACTGCATTCGGGACACCCGATGGCAAGCTCGTCCAAGCACACGAGATCTCGCAACCCACAAGGGGGTGACGGGGGGGAGGGTGTGTAGGGAAAAACTCTGACCAAAAGAAACAGCGACGAGAAAACATTGACCTGTGGGTGATCCGTTTCTTCTGCCCTGCACAGAGTCGGCTCGCAACTGTACCCTCTCAAGGGAAACAGGGAGAGGGAGGGCAAGCGCTGTGAGCCACAATAAGCGCAGGAGCTGTCAAATCAACAAGAAGCGCAAAGAAAGTTCGCCGGATGTTCGATCTCACGGTAATTCGCTTTCGCTATCCCTGAAAGCTTCTGGTTCACTTAGCTTTGTGCAACCCAAGGAGAAAATAGCTACCCGTGCAAGCCTCTCGAATGATTACCCGGCACGTGGGCAATTTTGGCTAGTTCTTGTCTGGCAATACCTCCGCTTACCAGGTCGCCGTGCAATGGCTGAACCTTAATAAAGACACATCACGGAGCGGTCCGATTGGGAGGGAACAGTGATAGGCCAGACAAGGACGCTGACCATCACTTCTCACTTATACGCTGCAAGTCCCAAGCGGCAAGCCAGCATACCAGCGGGTGATTATACGACAGGAATGGACGTGAAAGATAGCACATAGGGACCAGTAAGGAAGTGGAAGGGGGTGCAGGCTGGCGATAATCAAGGGTGTTCCTGTTCGACCGAGCTTGAGATTCATGGCGACCTAAAAGAGACATGTGAAACCACAGCTGCCCGAAAAAGGGCATAAGGGAAAAGGATGAAATGTTCGGGGGAATTTGGCATCTAGTGTCTGATAACAATAAGGTTTGAGGCTGCCTCCGAAGGGCGCATTTGACGGCAATTTGGGAAGCCCACCGGCAGGCTTCTCTCGGGGGTTGCTGGCGCTGGTGAAAAAAGAAAAAAAAAAAAAAAAAAGAGAAGCCGAGGCCAAGAAGCCGGTCCCCGGTCGACATTCCACGAGTAGAGACGGACGGTTGAATAGCAGCCCTAACAGCGAGAATTGTGGCTGGGCTCAGACTGACTGTTTCCAGGCAACCTTACTAGGACGGAGATGACGTCGGCTAGCCGACGCCACGTAAACTCTATTTGTATGACGCTTTTTCTTTTTTGTGTTCCAAAGGTTGAGCCCCTGTTCGTGTTATGTATGTGCTGGAGTGTGTGTGTGGCATGTCCCTGTGTGAGTCCTTTGAGAGTGAGTAGCTATGAGGTACGAATGTGCGTGTCGGGGGCCGCTAGTACGGAGTACACCAGTCAGTCAAGTCAGTCATGTCAGGTATATCGGGTCATACAAGGGGTTAACTCGGGTTCAAGCGTCACTGTCACGACTCTGACTTGCAGTAGTGTTGAGTTGTAAAAGTGTCAAGTTGCGAAAGGTTGCTCCAGCTCGACGAAAGGGAGACTAGGCCGAGCCAGCCCGTTTCCTCGGGCATGCTTCCGTAGCAGTGCAGCGGCAGTAGCAGCAGCCAAAAACACGTGAGGAGAAAACCTTTTTGTCGAGCCGTTTGCAACTGTGGCTGTGGCGGCGCCGCTAACAAATACAACAAGCGACGAAAGTGTATGATGCCGAGGCGGATCGTTCTGCCCAGTTTCACCCCCCCTTCCGCCTCGGAATTTCTGCCCACGCAGTAATTCGGTTCTGTCTGCCCATCGACGATTCTTGCTTGACCAGGTTAGGCTGGCGTTTGATGGGCTAGACTCTGGCTACGTGCTCCTCGTCTCTCTCGACTGATGCTCACTCGCAACACACCCACCGGGCCACGGTACAACACCCACACCTCTTTCTCCTCCTCAGCCATAGATACATGTATACACACCCAGGAGGAGAAGAACAGACTAAGACAGGCTCGGCTTACCTTGCTTTGGCACAACTGACCCCACCTCCAGACCAAAGACGAGCAGGAAGGTGGACCCTGAATATCTCGCAGTGATCAGTCTCACTGCGTCCTCGTTCTCTTCTCCGCCGTTAAAACTGTGCTGGCCTCCCACACTCTTCGGTTGAAAGTTGATGCCTGGTGCCGTTACCCGCCCGCAGGCCAGCTATGATACCCAGTAATCAACCGTTTGACAACGATAGAGACAAGCTTCGAACCGTCCTTCTTTAGGCTGTCTCTTTTGACACGTTTTTTGGTTCCTTTTTATTTTTCTTGATCCTTTAACCCTCGGCAAACGGTTGTCGATTCTTTCGATTTACCGCCATCAACCCACCCGGACATGGTGTTGAAGCGTCGACTAGTTGATTTCCAGCGCGAACAAGATCCCTTCGCCGTCAAGGTGTTTCTCCCGCCGACCGATCATTACCGCCAACGCAACTGGATCATGACGTCCCCGGAGCAGCAGATGGACACCCTGCGAGAAGGTCTTAGCCGGGTGATTCTAGACCAGCTTGCGGAAACTCTGCGGGATTATTCGTCTGGAAACTTGGCGAACCCGGTGCTTCGATTTGAAGCTTTCATCCAGGACGGCGAGCCGGGAACGCAGGGGCAAACACCCCGCTCTCCCGTGGTTTCGGTAAGTTGCATCTCCATGTTTATCATCGCGGGCTGGACCGCGCGTTGGCGCCGGAATGTGTGCAAGTGTTCAGCTTTCGTGCTGCCCGTGGACTCCAGTTCTACAGCGCAGACAATTCCGGAGATACCCAATCAAGACAGATAAAGAGCGGATGACTCAGCATCAACTGATTTACTGCTGGGTCTATTTCACTTGCTCCTCCGTGTTGTGGCATGGGTGGTTGGGTTGCAGGTTGGGTACGAGAGGGTTTTCTGCTAACCACCATCACCAACTATGCAGAAAATGGTAGACTTGTCTGGCATCATTTCACAGAGCGCAAATAACAGCCCGAATACGAGCCATGCGGGAAGAGAAAACACCATCGAAAACCCGACACCGCCCACCATCAGCCCGCAATTGATGATGGACGATGTCGCGGCAAGCGCCAGCCGGGCTTTTGTCCGGACACAACGGACGCCATCCCAAGGACCGCCACAAATGTCACCCGAGACCGATGCAAATGCTTTTATTCAAAGAAGAGGAACGGGAGCTCTACGACCAGTCAGGGGAGCCGCTCCAGTGGAGGAAGAGCAGCCGGACAGCCAGAGGCATATGCAGGTTGCCAACAACTTTCCTAAACGCGCAAAGATTCAGACAGACGTCGTCTTCATCCCACAACAGTCGTCCATTGACAAATTCGTCGTCAGCGTTTGGGAGCAGATCCACGGTGGTATCAGCTTAGATCCCCAGAGTCTGCTTGAACAGTGGCAGCTCACGGCAACGGCAGCAACAGCAACCATCAACAATGCTGGCAAGATTCACGTTCCCGAGCAGCTCGAGCTCGGCTTGCTCCAGGCGCCCTCGGCAGACGGCACGCTGACTGAGATCGACATGGAGGGAACCTTTAACCGTAGCAACATCTTTTGCCGAAAAGTTACGCAAGCCAGCCGCGCGTGCCGCTCGATTGAGGTCATTGTCCAAGCGCGGTGGATCGAGCACTTCGACTCGTATGTCGAGCTGCTTGCCATCACGAACCCGGGCATGTCCCCTACCAAACGCCGCAAGGCGGCGCTGATTGAGGCGTGTAACGATTTTGGATGGTCTGAGAAGGAGTTGCGGAATAAGATGGCCATCTGGCGCGGCTACAAGGAAATAAAGGACGCGGGAGGTTGGGCCGCGCTCGTCTTCGCCGGCATGGGACTTTACCGCTTCTGCAAGTACCGAGTTGGATTTAATCCGGATAGCATGCAACGACTCCGGTGCCTCCGGCCCCGAATTGAGGTCGCCGCTGACACTCTTCACCCCACGTGGCGCCAACTACTCATGATTGTCGGCGAGGGCGCGCAGCGTCGGTTCTGCGGTCACCCGCATGACTGGGTTGTCCGCCAGGACGGTTCGGACCCGGTTCCGCTCCGGTCGACATATCTCGAATATGACCCTTACTTCAGCTTCGAACAGCTCGAACACTCCGTCATGGACATGAGCGCGTGGGGCACCGATGATCCGCGATGGGTGCCGCCGATGAACGCCGTGGCTTGCGTCCAGGGTATGCACACATGTCACTCGTGCGGCCAGGAGCAGTCCGAAGACCCCAAGATCAACTCGTGCTACTGCTTCCCGACGCTATTCGGGTCCGGGCGTCGGAGCCCCTGCCCGGTGCAGGTGTTCCGGACCTCGGACGGACGCAACAACGGCCTGATGGCTCTTTGTCCGTTCGAGCGTGGCGCGGCGATAGGAGAGTTTGTCGGCCTCATCACAAAAGACTTGCAAAATATGGACGTCATGGACAGCTCGACGGGTGTCCGGGCCTATCAGATCTGGCAGGGACGGCAGGGCAACTTCACGAGGTTCGTCAACCACAGCTGCAAGTCCAACGCGCAGTTCCAGCAGTTTGTGTGGATGAGCACGCAGCGCATCATCCTGGTGAGCAAGGGCATTGAGGCGGGTCACGAGGTCACGGTGGACTATTCTGGGAGCTACTGGCGCGGTTTGGACAAAGAATGTCTCTGTGGAGAGTCATGCTGTCGGTATAGGACCGCGGCTCGATAGGAGGAAGACAAATGCAATGGAGTGGACTCCATACTCTGTATCCGTAGAGGAGAATTATTACTACGAAGATTAGGGCGAAGCGGGAAACGGGGTCGAGTTCAGCCACAACACTACACACGGACGAAGCTGCGGCGGAGGCTGCGGCGAAGAGGGGGTGTGTGAACAAGACCCAATTCTCATGTTCCAGTGGAAGAAAAAGAAAAGATTAATCGCAACTACCGATCATGTTTTTTTTACGATTTTAGGATTAGTCTTCGGGGTAGAGATGCAGACGTGGACGGGCAGGCGAACAGATGCTTCAGGTTATTGATCGCAAGTCTTTCCTTGTTCCTAATACTATTTGGTTAAAACATCCGAAGTCAGATTGACCAGTCAGCCGCCGCAGCATCCGAGACTCTGACAACATTCTTTTCTCCCTTCTCTTCTCCGCGACTGAGTCGACTGAATCAAACTGAATCGAGTGAGTCGCTGTTCGAGAGAAGGGAGGGAGGGAGGCACATAGGTAGGTAGGCAAATAGGTAGGTAGGCAAATAGGTAGGCTCGGAAAGGATGGGTCCATTCCGAGCGCGTTTAGTGGTGACATTTAGCCCATATGACACCGGTAGATGAGCACCGCTTGTGTTGATCCTCGCTACATTCCAGTCCTCCATAAATCTAACCATGTGTCCTGTCCCCTCTGTCCGTCCTTCCAGCCATCTGTCTCTAGCTCACACTCACTGGCTCGCCGAGTTCGTATCAGCTAGCGGGTTCCAGGTTTGTGCCAACGCCCTGCGCTAAAGCGGCTAAAACGTGCCCCTTGAATCGCATTGCTTTCGAACTACATTAGCTCGGGCCGCCGTTCCCCGACCAGCATTTTCATCTTGGGTACTTTTACCCTTCTTAACTTCCGCCAAAGTCTCTTCTTCGACCGCTACGACGACTAGAAATTTTTATACTTTGCCAGAAGTACGCCAAAGGGAACGGCGGACTGGCCCGTTCTCCCTTCTTGGAGTTTGTCCCGAAGCTTTGAAGCTCACCCCCAAGGCGGTCTGTGAACCATGGGACCGCCGCCGCGTCAAACAGGGAAGTCAGGGTCTGGAAGCCCTGAGTGTTCCGAGGCTTATGAACGAACCCTTTTTTCCCGCCTGCTCGTGAAGTGGGCGATGGCCTTATTCTTTTGTCATCGCGTCCCGCTACCCGACGGGAGTGTGATAAACTTCAGCGCTTCAGCAATGGACAGTGTAGCAAAATCTTGACGTAATAGAGAGTCCACTGGACCTCGTCTCTCGGACGAAAGGTCTTGTCCGCCCCGGTGGCCCAATCTCTTCTATGTTCCCCTTCTTCAGCCAGCCTTCGGGCTCCTGTTGGGACCTCGTTAGGACTGAGAACCTCGTACCCGAAAACTTTAGCTTTTAGCGGATGTGTCTGCGATAGCGAAATAGGTATGTGGGTGTGCGACTGCATTGCCCATCAGATCCCGCAGGCTGTTGTGGGCTCGGTAGTAGGCTCAGTTGGCCTTGTGGCGCCTCGTGTCTTTCGTTTCTCTTGTGTCGACTACCTATACGTAGACCGTCGCCTTTGCAGTTTCGACGGGTTTTCAGGATTCCTCATAACCAGAACTAGAAGCATATTGACAGCTACTAGTTGTGGACGCTAATGGATGCTCCCCATCATCACTGGCGCGCGTGAACATGTGTATTATCTCGCGCCAACCACCGTCATCTCATAGCTCAGGGGGGGCGCATCAGGGGGTGCTAATGAGCCACCAAAGCCCGAAAATAACATTCATGAGCACTAGAAGACCAAGACCGAGGATCTCGAAAATCCCCCGCACATCTATACTAGCAAGATGAGGATCAGAGTCCATGTGGCTTGCGAGCTAAGGAGTGATCATGCACCTCGGGCCTCATCCGGGAGTCTTCCCGCTCTTCTGAGACCGTGTCCCTCAACCGCTGGTTCTTACTGGCGCCGATGCCAATGCTCACCACTGATCCATCCCGCGCTTGACACATCGGCATATCGCAGTTAGGGGGAAATCCCACACATTTCCATATTGTCGATGCGTAGAGGCCCTCGCAGACCTCACGGAGGCAACTGTTAGCGATCAGCTACCAAGAACATGAACGAACACAGACACTACGTAGCTGAGACCGAAAATCTCACAGTGATAGAAGGGTCTCGTGACGGACGGCGTCGTCTCACACTACTGCAGGGCACAGAGAGCTGAGCAAGTAGCCTTTTTTGAGCTGACACCTCTTGGGCAGCTCGAACCGCACCGGTGCGTCCCCGAACTTGGGTTGACCGTGTAGTAGTCAGACAGTCTTTACCCGTTTCCTTGGCGTCCCATGGTCCTCGTCAACTCTGAACTGTTTAATCGACTGTTTTGACATGCTTCCCTCACTTCCAGAAGACGGGGCTGACCACACCCACCCCCCTTCAGGCTTCTCTCCCCCCTTCTTTTCACATCACGCTTTGACGGACGGACATTGGGAAAACGGCCCATTTAGACCGTTTCGCTTCGGAGTCCACGGATGGTTCTTGATGACTATTTCTAGAAATTGCCGAGAATGAGAGCCGTTGAACACGTTCGAGTCAACTCCAAGAGTGGGCTATGTAGTACAAGTCTAGCGATAGTGGTGCTGAGGATCCCGCCTACGAAGCTCGGCGGAGACGCCGTCGGGCACTAACAGCAGGAGAGAAAGGTTCTTCATCCTGTCAGAACACCCCCTGCTTACGAGTTCGCCAGCACGCACCAGGCCTGACGAACGATTCTTATCATCAGTCGAGTAGTTAAGCCAGTTGTCATCCTTGTCCGCGAAGCAAGATGGTGTCCCATCCTGTGTCCGATTCTTTGAAATGCTATTCAGCAGGGTAGGCTGGACGTTGCCTTTGTGTGACGAGGCCCTGTGGTGCTAGGAAGCCTATAGACATGACCGTGTTCGTCTGTTGAGCTAATTACCTACAGCGTGAACCAATTTTACCCAGCTCCGGTCCACCCCCAGCATCACCAAAGATCCCAGATTTCAGCGTCAGTCAGCCCAAGAAAACTTTTTGCAACGATCGATCGAATCCCGTCGACTGAACAATCCCCTCTCCCCATCAGTTGATACTCCCCTTCATCCGGGGCCTTGGCCAGAGACTTCCGGGCCCAAGAAAGTTGTGAACTTTGGCTCTCTGGATCGTCTCGCTTGCCCCCAGCCATCGATTGGGACTGCTACCCAACAAACTTCTGCAGGAGCGAATAAAAGGTGATGATGGCTCGGCCATATCTCCTATTTGGCCAGAACAAGAAACATAAACCTGGCCGAGAGATGTCAGACCAGCAACAAAGACAGCCAGGTTCCGGGGCTGAGAAGCATTACTGCAGTGTCACGCAACAATCACGATCTGTTCCCGCCGGGAATGAACTCCCGGTCGGTATGCCACACTGGCAGGCAATCAATGTCTCATCGAATCCCCTTTGACGGACGACTCCGGGGACACGCAATCGGAGGCCCAATGGCGTCCAAGCGGTTCCCGCCGGCTATGCCTTCGTCGGGACAACTCGCGGCTAGGTCCCTATTGGCCGAAGCTCGGAATCAGGATTGGCGCGTGAATATGGCGAAAGCCTCGTTGCAAGTCGTTAGCCACAACTATGCAACCTGCAGGTGGTCGCAGTACGACTGTTCGAGTTGTCGGAGTTGCCTAACTTAGATCTTGCTGTTGGGCGAAGTAGTTGGTAGTGTCAACTCCGACGAGCCAAGAAAGAGCGTTGGAAGTCCAAAGCCTTTTGCTATCAACTCCATGTGTCTACTAACCAACAAATCGTGCGTAAAACGATATCAACAGGAAGCTCAGGCTTAGGAGATTTGCCTAGAAATTTGCGGGAACCATGGGGGACTGTCCAATTTCCTGAAGAAGAGGACCAGGTTGAACCAGTAAGTACAATCGGCTTTTCCTACACAAATTGGACGCGTTGGTTGAGTAGAAATTGAGAGAAGTGGAAGAGTTTTCGCTGACTGAGATCTGTGTCTGATTAGCAATTCTACACGTTGACCAACGACACGACTGAACGAGCAAATAACTAAGACTCTCAGTGAATCTGCGGATTCTGCTCCCTCTATACAATTTTCGAAATCCCTTGACATTTTTGTCTAGGATTTGTCGAAAGGTTCTTTGACTCTAGCAATCGAGGCAATTTGTGTAAGTGCCGAGCGACAACTGGTTGATTTCTTACACTTGTCGCCAATCCATTATCGGAACGATATGTGTTGCAAAGATTTGAAGTCCCAGCTCAGTGCTGAATTCAAGGATGTTCCAAGAGCAACAGATTATTCCTATGGCGCATTTTGATTTCTGGAGAGGCAGACAAGTCAATTCAGCTGTGAATTGCGTCTTGTACACCGCTTTGAAATGCTGCAAAATTGATGGCGATGGCGCAAGGAAGTAGTGACAATTGTTCAGGTTATTTCTTCTACGACTTGTGGATTTCTAGATTTTCCAATGCTGAGACTCGCAGGTTACCTTAGCGTCGGCCAAATCGAAAAAAAAAAAAGCAGCGTTTCCGCGAACAGGACTCCAAAGTCCTAGGACGATTTTGACAGCCGCAGTAGTCACCCGACGTCTTACAAAAGTGTCTCACAAACATTTACGTCAACTTTGACACATTGCGAATACGGGAAACAAAGCCAACAATGAGCCAATGGCAGTCTATTTGTGGACTATACCAACGAATCAGCGCCTTTTCACAATAACCTGGGAGAAGCCTGGACAGTTCTATGCTTTGACCTCGCAGGCTCGCAGGCCTTCCCTCTCTCTTTCTCCCCGCAAGTTCGCAGCGTAGACCAGATCGGATGGCTGACAGTGTTTCTAGTTTCTATAGATTTGTATCAAGTCACGTGCGAAACTTCCTATCGAATTCATGCGTAGCGAACGGCGGAGGTCTGTAAAGTTCTGTTTGTCGGCTTTACAGAGCTTCCTCGTAAGTTGAATGATTTGAAAAGCCGATCCCTTCGAACCCGCGGGCGCCGAGCCTACCCCAACGAGCCGATTTTGGATATTCTCAAGCGGTGGCAATTCCTACCGGAAAAGCCTATACGTTGTACTACACCAGCGAAGTCTCCAACAAGCTTGACTGGAAGTTGTGGCCAATCAATACTATTTGAGTTGAGCAAATAACGGCAACTAACGTTGGAGAACGTTGAGTTGAATAGAGAGAGCAAAAAAAGGGCTCTTTTCCTGATTGGGCGATTACCTGCTCAAACGCGCTCACAGTCGATTGTTTTGCACGACGCCACATCTATCGCAGTGAGCAGAATAAGAAAAATTATAGGAGAGATAGATATATGAATGAGGCGTTTTTCCCCAGACTTTTGTTGGGCGGGTGTTTGTGAAGAAGAGCAGTATTTCTGCAATGATCGTCGCGCGTGTGCAGAAAACGTGAATTGACATGGAATCATCAAACATGCGAGGCAGGGCACAGAGCAACTGCAGCGGTTCAAGCCGGTCGAGCGCGTCGACGGGTTCAGCGTCGTCGGGGACGCAGGAAGCGTGAGCAAAGACGCACTCCCCCGATTTTCTCTCGTCCGAGGCTTGGACTTGCGAGAGAGAAGAGAACAGCTGCAGGAAACATATGCTAACGGCTTTGGCAGGAGACATTTCATCTTTGACCGAGGTTCGTCGATACATGCAAGCCGGGCCGGCCGAGACAAAAGCACGTGGGCGAAGTCGCTCGGCAAAGTGGTCCAATTCTCTACCCAAATTGGGCAACGATTTCGCTGACAATTGAGGAAACCCCTCGGGGTTTCTGGGACAGATTGGTATCCCGACGTGTCGCTGGTTATCCAAGCGAATCAACTGATTATCGGGCGTCTTGGACTGGGTTACACGCTGCCAGAGCTCGTGGCCGAGTCCGCGAGGAACGAGGCGGGCTGTCACCCGGGCACGATGGCGGCGTACTTTCACCATGCGGTTACGCTGGAGCTGGCGTGTTTGATGAGCAATGATACGGTTCAGATGGCGATCGTAAAGGGTGTTAGGGTATGAGCGGGCTCCGACAGCAGTTTGTCAATCTTTCTGGGCACGAACGGCGTTTGATCATTGGTATTGCTTCGGGATTGTTGAACTATGGAATCATAAAGGAAGGGCTGTATTTGTTTACTTGCTAAGGTTGAGCGAAAACGAATGGTGCGGTGGTTATCACTGCGCACGAAATAGACCTCGGCAGCAATGAGCAATCGGAGTTGCAGTTTCGGGACAGGCTGGGATTGTAGGTACTACTTAGGCTGAAATGACCTAGACGGCCATGCTGTTATCTTTACCTTGGTCCAACGTAGACTTCATCGCTTCGATTCACGATGCAGACTGACCATGGCAGACCTTAGCCCGGCCGTTGCAATGTCTTCATGCTGCCATCAGAGCTAATACGAAGCGAGGCCGTCAATGTGAGAGAGATAGAGCGCGCTCTAGTTGACCAAGGGTGGAGGGCCATATTATTTAGCGACATTCGCTAGAAAGCTTCAACGGAGACCACGGGATGGTGCAAAGTAGTGTGTTTTCGGTGCTACTTCTCTTCGCGCAATTATTACCCAGGACATATCAGCAGTGACTCGCTATTTAAGCTAGCCTAGCTTGCATGTGAATTTGAATCGGGCTCTGATTACCAACGTGGTGAAGACTCTGTGTGATGGACAATGGACCCCAAGAATGCCGATGACGATAGCGCCGCCAGGACAACGCACTAGATAAGAGCGCCTAGCAGGCGCACCAGCATGCGATTGACACGATTTTTTTTTTTTTTTTTTTGGGTTTCAGTGGACTAAACGACTCGAAAACGGTCTTTTAGAGCATATGGACTGGGCAATTCGGGGCTCGAGCTGACAGACTAGCTGCTGAAGGCATCAGAACATGGCATTTCTTTGTTTTCCCCGTAGCCAAAATTTGCATCGGACTGCTCCGAAACCGGTTACTGCGAGGAGACGGAGTCTTCCAAAGGCCGTGGACCAAAAGCATTTCTTGGGATAAAGGCGCGACGACGGATGCCAGGCAACACATGGATAGATTTGGGCAAACAAGCAGCATTCGTACAAGTCAAAGCCAGCAAGAAAGAGGCAAAGAGGAAGCGTAGATGGCAAAAGTCGACTGCCATTTCTCTTACGACAGAACAAACGACCAGTCGCTGAGAATGGCATGGCGGCGGCTTCGAACTGATGGTGTCGCACGAGATCAGCCACACAAAGTCAGTCCAATCGAGCCTACGCTGTTAACCCAAAATCGGACGAAAGACTATGACTGATAGATGGCATGGAGACCTCGCGATCTTATGTTCGTTTGCGTACAGTATTGAGTGTTTTGGTGTCACGATCATCAGTTCCCAATTCCTAGAAGGGATCGTTTGTGTCGCCAGCAAATACGCTTCTAGAAAGTCACACAAACGCCATGCAGTAGTGGCCAAAGTCTAATGGAGGCCTATCGAAGGAAACAGCCATGACTGATGGTTTCCAGAAAGCGAGATGCAAACTCCGGGTCGGACGAAAGGTTATAGCGATCTGGGTGGCCCAATTGCACACGAAATCGCGCAAGCATTAGACATTCGATAACAAAGCGACTGTTCTAGGGTGCCGCAAAATGCTAGCAGTAGGTTATGGACCAATGGACACACATTCGAGGGAATTTGTATTCGGATTGTAGAGTTCTGGGGTGTATTGGTAAGAGTTGGTGATTGCTTCGAAATCGAGCGACGTAGGTATCGGGAAGGTTGTCACGCAAGATCATGAGAGACCTGCGCTTATGTCGGCATCGGGACGTTTCATGTAATCTGGCTGGGAAGCTTCGGGGTAAGGTTTGGATTCGTCAGGCGATGGCGTCGAGTAGTCGGCGTGGAAGCGGTGCGAGGAGAGAATGGGAAGTGCTCACGAAGTGTCACGAGTTATGGCACGCAGCAATGGGCATACGGAGTGTGGTAAAAGTGGCTTAACTATCTAAGTAGAAATAGACAAAAGGAAAAGGTCTATATACACGATATCTGAGATAGACACGTGATTCAGCACGTGACGGGCACTTCGTGAGATGCGGATTACGTGACACGAAGCCTAGCTGATCGCATATGTTAGTAGTTCCAGGTGCAGACTTACGAGGAAGAATCATGACTGATTCCCAGCGCTCACAATGGTGCTAATGCCCTCCGTAACAAGATGGGAAAAAAACTGCGAAGGTCAGAACAGCAGAAGGTGTAAGCGGAAGGTCAGTCCACAGGTCTAGCACAAAGAAGAAGGCTAGCCTAGATATTTGACTACTGACTAAAGATGCAAGTAGAGCATGAACTCCGGGTATTGCTAGCCCGGAGCAAGCTATCAGCACCTCCAAGATGTCAACGCCTAATCATATCCGACTATGGGATCAAAGTCACAAATCGTCTCTTGCTATCCACACTTGCCATATCCGTGATATCTCTGAATCCGGGGACGGCTGGATGAATCGCCGGGGGTCGGCCACGGCAGATTCTCCCGCTTCTTGGGCGCCGATCCGGGGCCCGGGCCGACCTGAAACCCGTGCGAGAAGTCCCGAAGAGCTTCGTTTTGGAAGATGGAGCACAAATGCACACAGGGGTTTGTTGGGTCACATTGAAATTGGGAACAGGTGGGCCGTCGGTGGTGAGCAGGGGGGATGAGTGGGGAGTCTCGTCATCAGAAAGGAGGCAGCAGGGATATCCTCCTCACTCGAGACTTGCAAGGGGAGAAGGGAACAAGAGAGACGAGGAGGGGAGGGGTGGGAGTTGTAATCGAGAGACGGAGTCGGGAATCAAAGACGCAGTGCAATCTGCAGAAAAGTGACAGCCAAGGGGGGCCAAGAGTGGCTGTGCAGATGACATAATCGGGTCTGTAGAGGTCCCGCTTATGTAAACGGATCCTCCGTTATCCGGCTATCTTACCTCCCCGGGTCCCTCGTATCGTGATATCCGTATGGGCATCCCGCGGTTTCCATTTTTTGGCGAATCCGCGTAAGCTGCCTTAGGTAAGCAGGAGGGACCTACGTGCACGTAAGCAGGAATTCACTGCCCAGAAAGACACTCGTCAATCTTGATTGGACAGCCTTGGCAGAGTAGGGGACTCTGCAGTGAACAGGCTCACTAAATTGCGGCTGCACTCACTGGGACTGGAACTACCTGGGGACTGGCTCACTGCCGCACGGAAGCCGGGACTGTAGCACCTCCATGTTCATCCATGCCAAATCACGAACCTTCGTGTTTCGACATCGCCAGCCGCAGAGTCAATTCAACCTCCATCGAGCTTTGTTGTTGCCAGCCGAATCGACATCGCGACTAGCCTCACCATCCAGCTTCTCTTAGTCCTGTCGATCCGGTCAATGTCTGTTTGCTCCCGAGCAGCATCCATGGGACCCCTTTCTCTTCCGTCATAGTATTTCGATTGCGTCGTGTGTTGCTGCGCCTTTCCAACACTCCTTTTCCCTTCATCTCCGCCCTCACCCGACCGACTCGATACCGCTCGTTTTCCCTTCGCTGCTATACGGATGCCGATAGACGGCTTTGATCGACATCCTTTTGACACATCGCCCCCCTGATTCTCGTTCCCGACCGGCGAGTACCGCAACGATGCCGTCGGATCGCGATCACCGGTACGAATCTGTACCCCCCATCCCAAGTTACGATGAAGCTCTCGCCACAAGCGGCCCGGCCGACCCCTCAGAATGGCAGCAACCCCCGCGCTCTCCGCTAGACGATCGCTCCCAGGCCGAGACTGAGTCGCAGTCGCTGCTGAATAGAAATGGCCTCGCAACTTCATCACGTCGCCCAAACGGGTATAGGCCGCCAACAGTCGAAACAGATGACGAAGATAGCTCATGGGGCAGCGACGATGACGGAGACGAAACGGCATATGTGCGCCGGGAGATGCAAGAGCTCGAAATAGGGGATGCAGAGGACAGATCGCGCCCGTCAATATGGGGGAAACGGATACCATTTGCCCTCTCCTTATCACGCTGGAAGTGGTCTTGGCGATGGCGGATGCCAAATTTGCGTCCAACAATTCGACTGCCCTCGGGCTTGGCCGACAACCCCAACAATCCGAACGAGGCGAATGCGACGACGACGAGACCGCGATTCACTTTCCCGCAATGGGACAAGGACAAGGCGCGGACGGCCATTATCATTTTTGCCCGGGTGTTTGCTGTTGTGTTCGTCATGGGCATTCTTTACGCACTTTTCATGAGCGATCTTTTCACGAGCATGGCTAGGCGCATGAACGGCGGACTGCGCTTCAACCCCGAGGATGTACGCTTGTACGTGCAGCAAAATGTCGAGGGCCGCCGGCTGAAGGCGTCGGTAGCTCATTACACAAAATACGCCCACATGGCAGGAACTGAGGGCGACTACGCTCTGGCTATGGACGTCGAGTCCATGTTCACCAGAGCCGGGCTGGATTACGTCAACGTTGACGAATACTACGTGTACATGAACTATCCGAAGGCCGGAGGACGCGCTGTGGAGATTATTGGCGACGACGGGAAGCCGAAGTGGTCAGCGAAGCTGGAAGAAGAGGAAATCGGAGGAGAAGCAGCTGGACACCAGACGTTTGTGTTCCACGGACTATCCAAGTCAGGAGATGTTAAAGGACCTTTGATCTATGCCAACTATGGCGCGAGGTCGGATTACAAGAAGCTTGCGGATCATGGGATCGACACCAAGGGCGCGATTGCTCTTGTTCGTTATTATGGCACCCAGGCGAATTTGGCCCTCAAAGTCAAGGCAGCAGAGGATGCCGGCTTTGCAGGCTGCATCGTGTACAGCGATCCAGCTGACGACGGATTTAGATTGGGCGATGTAGCACCCAATGGCCGCTTCATGCCCGCCGATGGTGTTCAGAGAGGCTCCGTTGCGCTGTCGAACTGGGTCCTTGGTGACCCCCTGACTCCTGGCTGGGAGAGCAAGAAGAACCTGCCGCGTATGAAGCCCGATGAGAGCAAGGGTCTGACCAAGATCCCCAGTCTGCCCCTCGCGTGGCGTGACGCACAGATTCTACTACAGCATCTCAAGGGCCATGGTGAGCAAGTGCCGAAGGAATGGGCGGGAGGTGTTCCTGATATCGCGGAGTGGTGGACTGGCAACCTTTCTTCGCCCATTGTACGACTCAAGAACGACAACGACGTTGTTGAGCAGAAGGGCATCTGGAACGTGTACGGCAAAATCGAAGGCATTGAGCAGGATCAGAAGTCCATCATCATTGGAAACCACCGGGATGCTTGGTCATTTGGCGCGACTGAGCCTCACTCTGGCACGGCGGTGCTGATTGAGATGGCACGCATCTTTGGCACACTCGTCTCCAAGGGTTGGCGCCCTCTGCGCAGTATCGAGTTCATGTCGTGGGACGCCGAGGAGTACAACATGATCGGCTCCACCGAATTCGTCGAGCATAATGACGAACTACTGCGGCAAAACGCATTTGCTTACATCAACCTCGACTCTGCTGTGGCAGGCAGCGAATTCCACGCTGCGGGATCGCCCGTCTTTAAGCAAGCTGTCCTCCGCGTAATCGATCGTGTCTTTGATGCGGGCCTGAATGCGACAGTCCGTGACCTGTGGAACCAGCGGGAGGGTGACCTGGAAGAGCTTGGAATGGACGGCGACTGGGTTCCCTTCCAAAACATTGCCGGCACCAGCTCTCTCGATCTCGGCTTCAGGGGCGCACGATTCCCCGCGCAATCCAGCTACGACAACTACGAATGGGTTCAACGCATCGGCGACCCAGAATTTGCGTACCACGTCATGATGGGCCAGATTGTCGGTCTCTTGATCCTAGAGCTCGCGGACAAGCCCATTCTACCATTCGACATGGTGGGCTACAGCGAGCGCATCGAGCGCTACATCAACGACCTGGCCAACTTTTGCGAGCACATGGGCGCTGGTACGCAGGACAAATTCTCGCTAGAGCCCCTCAAGAAGCTCATTGCGGAGACCAAGGTCAACGTCAAGGGCTTCTCTATGTGGGAGATGACATGGGAGAGCACAGTCATGGGCGGTGGCGGCTGGGAGTCGGGCGATATGGGAGACAAGCGCATTCAGTTCAACAACCACATGGCCGACTTTGAGACGGCGCTGCTGGACCTTGAACAGGGTGGTGGTGTAAGTTTTATCTCTTCCCTCTTCCGTGACATGCTATCCGTGTTTTCTGATTCAATTGCTGACGAATGTGTAGATCCCCGACCGCACCCAGTTCAAGCACGTCATCTTTGGGCCCCAAGCCTGGTCCGGCAACAAGCCCGTCACGTTTGCCGCCATTCGCGACGCCGTTGAGGCCGGCAACTGGGAGCTCGCGAACAAGCTCGTCGAGAAGACGGCGCGCATCATCCAGAACGCGACAAATGCGTTATCTGAGTGGGAGAAGGCTGCAGAGAGCAGCTGATCGCACCATCACTCCCATTCCCATGTTAGGCTTTTTCTTTTCTGTGTTTCGGTACGACGATGGGGTGTGTGTTTTACCGCATTTTTTTGAATGCAATTTGAAGAAGACACATGTACGAAGGGGGTCCACTTGCTCCTATTCCCTTTTTTGTTTCTTTTCGTCAACTCCGTTCAAAAAATTCCATTTGGAAGATCTTCTGGGGTATGTCTATGCGCGCCTCGCCGCGAAAGCCTGCTGCCAACTCTGTTCCTGTTTTTTCTGGCATTGCAAGGAGTTTAGGGGGGAATTTCTACCACACAAACAACCATTGTTCCGCAATTCTTTCATGTCCCAAAGGTACGATAGTTGAAACCTTTTACACTGCCGCGATCTTGTAGCGGAACGTGTAATTCGAGACTGTGTTTTGCCCGTGTTTCATCGTGATGATGTTCCGTGTGTCGTGATGAATATCATCAAGCTGTCTCACCCTTCTTTTGACTCGAACCTACACTTTTTTTTGAAGACGTGACGATTGTGGCGAGGGATAAGAAGTTCGATCGCTTCACTAGAAATGAGGTAAGGTAGGGAGAGAAAAAGGCACGACACACGTATATACAATCAAGGCCACAAGCCACATGCGAAGCTTTTCCACCGTCTCTCTGTGCACGACCACATCCACAGACTTCGTCTTGTTCCAATTCATTGCATGCGCTTATCGTATAAACACGTTTTTTTCTTGACTCTCTCTCTCACACACACGCAAACGGTCTCATTTCCTTCTGCTCCAATCTCCAAACCTCACTCAACTAGGTTCTTCTCACAAACCCGTGTCGGCCACTACTTCCGTCGCCGCTAATTAAGAAACACCCATCTGTTGCCTCTCCATAATCCCTTCTTTCATTCTCCCTGCTCTCGTAAGGTGTGTCGTAATGTGGTGATTGGAGGAATGCCTCCCGTCTGCTTCAAGAACGGGTCGACAGGTTCCAAGTACCGGTGCTTATTTCGGGTACAGGACAATGCCATCGTACTGCCGCCCCTTGATACTTTCGAGGATGTGGTAAAAGTGTCGCTTGCTGTTCTCGACCGAGGCCGAATCCTGCTGATTGCCGGCGAGATTGGAGTGGATGAGCTCAATGAGGCCGTTGAGGTATTTGGTGGTGACCTGTAGCCCAGTCAGTACTCGGGAAAAACAATGTAAAAAAGCAGCGAGGGGGCTTACCGCCGCGTTTTGCTGTTCAAAGTAGTAGACGTATCGGTCGAGGATCTCAACAAACAGCTCAATCGATGTCGCTGTCTCCATGCAAGAATCTGCAACGCGCAGGGCTCTCTGAAGACACTCAAGCACTCTCTTTCCATCGCGGTACAGCTACAACAGATTAGCAAATGTCGGTTGGTTGTGTATGTAGCCCAGACTTACCCCAGTTTCGTCGGCCTCGCCATTGACAGCCATTGGCGTGGCCCACCACAGGTGACTAGCGAGGTAGACAGCACGGCACTGGTCGGGCTTTCGCAGAAGCTTGCTGCCGTGCTGAGCGCACTTGGTGATGAGTGTGTCATAGTTCTCCTTGCCAAAGTTTCTTGTTTGGTGCAGCGCTGTGGCAATAACGCAGACAGCTTGGAACTGCGCCTTGGAGTCCGAAATCGCCTCCTCGTAGACGGTGAAGGCTTGAGCAAAGAACTCGTAGGCCACTTCCTCAAAGCCCGTCATATCAGCCGTCTGACCGGACGCGCAGAACAGGCGCAGGGCGAGCTCCGCCGCGCCGGCTCCGTTGACACGGGTGTATAGAGTGCTCAAAGCAGAATGCATAAACTTGAAGAGGGCATTGCTCTGGGTCTCCCAGTTGTCCTTGTAATGTTCGCGCGTCTTGAAGCGTCTTGCAAGCTTCATGCAGGCAGTGATGAGGGGCGGTGTCGTCGTGCGGATCCTCTCGTTGCCTTCAGAGTAAGCCTTGCGGGTCATTTGCAATAAACGGAATTGTGTGTCGTTGTCTTCGCCATTAATGAGATGGACAATTCTGGCCAGCCAACCTTGTTCCTCCATAGTCTCGTCGGTCTCGACAGCCCGGCGTTGTGCAACACCTGGGTAGTTGGACGGTGTTTGGGAGCCCTCCTTAATGAGCACCTTCAAGACCTCCAAAACATTTTCCATCTGGCTAGGGGTAGAGATTCGTGTCTGGTCACGGAGTAGAGTGCGAGCGACTTCACCAGCAACGGCGCGGCGAGTTGGATACGACTGTGACTGGAAAAGAGGAACGTAGGTAGGGAGAGAGAGCGCGGTGAAGATGGAGAGGTAGCGGTTGAGAGGCGCTTGCAGCAGGGCCAAGAGACTTTGCTGTGCCGGGGGAGAATGAAGGTCGGCATTGTTTGCGTTTTCCCGGACTTTGATCGTGGCATACTCAAGAATCTGGTTGACAAAGTCTAGCCTCTCGGGGTAAATGTTGAGTGCCAGGTTTGTCAGTGAGCAGAGCAACGCTATTGTGTCTGGGATAGGGAGATGCTGCGCATCCACCAAGTTTTTGACTTGGCTGAAGAAAATCTCGTAGAGCTGCACGTTCTCCGGGATTCCCTTCTCTGCATCAGCCCCTTCTCCGTTGACGGCAGTCGCCTCAGTGTCGGCAATCGAAGGAGCTGGCTCTTCTGGCGGGGGTAGGTCCTCTGCGGCGCGGGCTTCGTTTTCGCTGCTCTCGTGCGCGGCACCGTTTGTATCGAGGTCAAGGGGTTTCCCATTCTCGTCCACACCGGAGCCTGGCGCACTTGATGCCTTCTCGGCCTGCAATTTCGTCTTCTCCAGCAGAGCTGATAGCGCCTCCTCCTCCTGCTTAGCCCGGTCCCCTTCTCCCTCATCCTTGGGTTCGCGTTCGGCGTAATCTGACAAGCGGTCCATCAGACCAATAACAATGGCTTTTACATTGACATGGGGATTCAGGCGCGAAACGGCTCCGAGGAATTGGTCCAGAGTGTGTAGGTGGAAGTCGTCAGGGAAGACCTGGGTGATGACCTCGAGCAGGTACTCCTGTGCCAGGACATCGCGGCATTGCACAACCTGCTCTAGCAGAGGCGCAAGAATGCCCGACTTGTACGTCTCCAGGTCCACGAGTTGGCTCAGTCGAACGATATTACTTCCAACCAGAAGCTGGAGCTCCTTCCGCTCTCTTGTCCGTTGTTCGCGCTCGCGGGAGTGGCCTTGGTGTTGCAGCCGGACCCAGAGCTTGTTCATCTCGACAAAGTTGGTGAGTATGAAGTTGATCGAGTCGGACAAGTTGCCCTCAGGACCGTCGCCGTCACCCGTCGGTAGGTAGTCTCTGGCCTGGCCGGAAAGGTAATATCTGAGGAACAGGCCGCGAATGGGATGCTGCACGCCCCTGCTCATATCCATCATATCCTTCATGAGTTCCTTGACAGGTGCGTCGGGGATGGACATGTAGGCGGTGCCGACGGTGATCATGAGGTACAGGCGCGGGATTATGTTACCGGCATACTGGACGAGCTCGTACAGGTCGGCGAGATGGTTGACGGGGTGGTTCTCTCGGAGATGGACGGAGAGGTAGCGCAAGGCGTCAAAGACAGCCATATACAGCTCATAGTACTGCTTCGGGCCCAGGCTACTCGTGCGCAGCTCGGAAACTAGGGTAGAGCTGGACGAGGTGCATCGGACTGTTAGTCTCAACCATTGAAGCTTATCGGGGGCATCGAGAGAAGCTGCCTAGGAGCTCCCGGGAATCCGGGGAACGGGGATGACGTACCAGCACTTGAGGGCATCCATGAGCTTGCTCGGCGTGTCGAGGCATTTGCGCATGAGGGCCGTCTGCTGGCGCACCGCGACCAGGGCATCCTCCAAGAGGCGTGCCTGGTCTTCCGGCGGCACAGGAGTCGCAGACATATCGAAGTCGAACCGGCGGGGTAGTTATCGATCGAGGCGACGTATATGATGCTCAGTTGTGGCTCATTGATGAAGAGGACAAACGACAGAGTCGGAGTGGATCGATTGCGGTCGGAACAATTGCGCGATGAATGAGGGCGCAGACGTCGGAGGTGTGTCGTCGGCGCGCGCGGCTGCGGAAAGGGTTGAGAGGTGAGGTCCGGGGGGGTTCGTTGGAAGGCTGACGATGGAGTCCCGTCAGGTTAGCAGTAGCTGGCTCGAGGCGAGTGCTAAGGACCAACTGGGCAGTGCTGCGGTGCTGTGCGATGCGAGCTCGGTGGCCAGACACTGGCTGGCGTGGACGAGAAGTGGAGACTGTCCCTTTCCATTCTCTTGCGACTTGCCTGTGACGTGCCTGCCAGTGGGAAGTCGGAGAATCGAACTGCCTGGAGCAGCGATTATGTAAGGCATCATTATGTAAGACCTCGTCCATCGAAAAGGGCGATAAGATAAGAGGGAAACACGCCTCAGGGATTCCGTGGGACCGGTTGAAAATGCAGTGAAAGCGAGACTCAAATTTGGAGTACTACGTAGTCTTTTCTCCATGGTTCAATTGAACCCTTTGGGTGGGTTCAAAATGCAGTGAACTTGAGGCTCCGTATCCTTTAGACAAATAGGTACTCGTCGGTACCACCCTCCTAGGTGGTGATTGGGGGAGTCGTCCGCCTTTCGTTGATGTCAGTAGAGTGTCTTTATTCTCCAGGCTGAGCTGCGTTTTTCTTCTCCCCGTAGTATGCCTCTCTGTTCATCACATTGCACTATCCGTATGCCTCAGTCCGGTTGCACACTCGAAGGTAAAAGTACTACTCAATCAAAGTGATCCCACCCATAGCCGACGCGATAAAGCAAGCAGGCTTCAATCATGTAGTAGTATCCTTAGCCGGAAGGAATCCAGGGCGACTCACTCAAGCAATCCTTCCTCTGTACCCGGTCAACTTCTGCTACATATTGGATATTCTCTTTCTCACTTGGGCCAACGAGCCTACCTCTCCCTATTCAAGGTAGTGGAAACCCTTGCCACTCGAGCCTCGACTCTGGACTACGGACTCTGGACTGCGCAAGGAAGTTTGACTAGGATCTCGAACAAACGTTGGCGCGTTGGAAGCAAAAGTTCTGTCTTGGACCAAGGGTCGCGGTACAGGCCAGAGTTCCGGCCAGCGCCCCCCGCCTTGGCTGCATCAGCCTGTGGGCTCAACCCGATCTCCGCCTCTCAACAGCACACAACCAACCTGACCTCTGGATGATCACGACGGTCAGAAGCAACGATAATATCACCAAAGAACAACAGTCTCTCTCATATGCCGTGCGTCAGTTCATTGATTCGTTTGAGGTTCTCTCAGCAGCTGATTCGTACACTGTCACATGCTTGTGCAATATATCCCTACATTCAGGATGCCCCTCTGTCAATTCGCATCTTCACCCATCTCAGATAATACCATGCCGTGTGCTTACTCCCTACCCATGTGCCATTGCTGCATCATGCAGGATATGTGTGTTCGTGAACCCCTTACTCCAACAAAACGCCATACAAATCCAGACAGTACTCCGCATACTCTCCATTTTTGCTCCATCCCCGCAATCAGTGGGCTCGTGTCCATACTCACCCGATTTCCCGAGTGAGAAGGCCGAAAAAGCAGCCGAGAATATCCAACATTCACTACCTCCCAACGGTCTCAAGCTGTGAGGGACACAGCCGTAGCAGGAAGCCCACAGTCCGTCTGGAGATACTCAACAAGCGCCGTGTCAATTGACGCTGAAAATGCAGCAAACAACAGTGTTGCCGTCGTGCCGGGCGCAGGGAGATGTCGTATCCTCGGCACAATCTCCAGCTGCTCAATCCCCTCGACCTTGGCCAGCTCAGCGACCCACTCCATGCTATCGTGCTTAATGAGCGCCAGCAACCTCAGATCTGAGACGCTCAGCACCTGCGGCCCCTCCCACGCCGCCGTTGGTCTTCCGCCCTCCACGATGATACGCAGTCTAGGTATCGCCTTATCCAGCCGGCCGAGGTAGGCGCACATGGTAGCCCAGTCCAGCCGGTCACTCTCACTATTGCAGTGCATCACAGGCCCGTCCTTGCGGATGGTAAGCTCCTGGATAGCAGATCGAGAAGAGGGCGTCAGGTCTTTGAGGAAGGGCACCACAGCCTCAACGTCGCTACCGAAATCGAAGCCGTGTGGGCGGCCATAAAGAAGGTGACTCGTCTCACGGTGGATGCGGCGGTTGACGGCCATGATTTCGGGGTGCATTATAGACTTGGGGCTAGCCGGGTGGTGATGGGCGTACGTCGTCAAGAAGCATTGCCTGTGAAAGGACCTCTCGATGATGCGGTATGAGGTGCGGCGGTAGGTGCTCAGGGCGCCGTTGTGCAGCTGATGCATTGCCTTATTGCGGACGGCGAGTCTTCTTTCGCCAGCGTCGTCAAGGAGGTATTCGTAAATCATGATGCGGATTTCGGCGGGGATCCGCATCAAGGGGGATTGCTCTTCGTCCATGATGGAATCGTGGGGTTACGAGGTGTGGGAACTTGGGGTCAAAATCTGGGGTCGGAACTCGGTTGGGTTGGACGGGGACGCTTCTCGGATGAATGGAACTGGTGTCTGGAGGTTTGAACACAGCACAGAAACGATAAATGAAGATGCAGAAGAGTTACAGAGTCGGAATAAAAGAGAAAACAGGCGGAATTGGAAAATACCAGAGGCGGAAAGAGGGTCATCAGCTGGTCTTATGGCATCGTGTAAGGTACGGCAAGTGCCCCTGCGAAGGTGGAAGGTGAGCGTGACTTCCTTTGACATGTCTTTCCGAATTGGTACACCCACGCGTTCCGAGAAGCAGCCAAGGAGAGAGGTCCATCAAGGTGCCTTCCTAGTGACTGATATTGGCACTTGCTTCTGCCTCTAACTGCCCAAGTGGTCCTTCCCCCGAGTCGGAAACATCCCATCGGCCAATGACTCTTTTCCTTTCTTTTGATGAGCAGAACTTCGTCGCAGTTGCAGTTGCAGTGTGAACATCCAACCGCTGTGCCGCATTCACACGCGGGGCCCGACCTTGGCCGTCAAGGTCCCCTTGTTGGGGCCATTGGGGGGAGGTGTGGATCTCTCCGACCTCATCTCACCTTACCAATGGACCTCACCTACCTCCCCCTTGGAGGTTCCATTGCTTGGGCAGTCGGAATCCCTCGTTGGAGAGTGGGTGTGGCAGCTATTTCAACCCTGCACAACGGAGGCTCACCAGCAGGCCAACAGCTGCTTAAACCAGCCGAACCAGCCTGAATGCAACTTGTACAATCAGCACTGCAATACGTAGTAAACATTATGCAATGCTCCACTGGCTGCTGACCGGCTGACTCTTCGCGAGGATGATAAGCAATCCTTCTTCACTAGTACAACTTATGGGGTGTCCAGACTGATATCGTATCTGGTCTTGACCAACGCTGCCCGCAAACCAATGCCTCGGCCCTTGTTTCGGACCAGCGCTGACGGTTCCGCGGATCACCACGGGGCTCCACATTTCTAGAATCGCGGGGGCCACCGGGACACCTCCGCTCCTGGGGTCCGATACCCGCCGGCTGCCTTTCACAAAGCACCTCAACTTAATACTCACGATGGAATCAGCAATCTTTCTATAAGGATTATCGTCAAAACGCCAACCGCGATGCCATTTTTTATCTAACGATTGGCTACATGCTTGCCAAAATCACTTCCCAGCCCCCTTCCGCGCTACGATAGCATTCCACATTGCGAAATTCCGAGTACTCCCGATGACTAGTATATCTGTGGAGGAGATGACAGCTTGTTTACGGAATTTCTTACTAGATGGATAAACCCGACCGTTTCCAAGACTGACAGCCAGACTCAGTCTGCCAAATATAATCGACCATTCTTCGACTTCCTGAGCTTCACAGAGGTTTCAACTCCGTATTGGAGGCAGATGATTCCAACAAACTCTACTGTCCGGAGGCGCAAAATGTATATGCGTACCCTGTATCCTTTGCTATCTTACCCAGCTTAGTTCAGCTCCCATGTCAAAACGCAACTTTGGCTCACGACTCACCACGTGTCTGGCAGTTAGTACGTATGATTCCCTAGAGGGGTCTGACCCTAGTCGGCCTATAACGTTCGTTCATGCAATGGTACTTGCTGGCCTCTTTGGTCATTCCAGAAGCTAAAATAATCTGAATGAGAAACACAAAAGTCAGCATTACGACTCAACCTCTCGAACGTAACTCATATCCCACCCTTGGGAGCTTAGAAAATGCAAAAATTACATGGCAGATCTTCAAATCGGAGCTTCAACCATCCATTGTACGCATACTGGTAGCCGCAGCGTAGTGGAAATCGATGAATTAAATACGGAAGGGAATCTCAAGCAAGTTGGTATCATGCAAGCCCTCCACTAACAACACTCATCATACATAAGACACATCCTCTCCAAACAAATACCTCACAAAGCCTTGTTCAATGTCCCCTTCTTAACAAAGTCCTTTGTTGCAAACTCCCTCTCACCACCAGAAGTGATGTTCTTGTTCTTGGCCATGCCCTGCGAGTCGCCAGCCGCGGTGTCAACAGCAGAGTTGAACTTTCCACGAATCACCTCTCCCATTCCCTGTAACACAGTCATCAGCATCGCATATTCAGCAACAGTCCCCTGATCATACTAGCGGGTGTCAATAAACGTAGAAACTACGCACATGTCCTTGTGCAAATGCACCCTTAACCTGCTGTCCAATGCCACCGCTACGCGTCGTCGGCGCATCGCCGCCGCCGATGGTGCTTGTGGCGGCTCTGGAGGTCGAGTGCGCTGCTGGAATCTCGTCGGTTGTCGTAGTGTGGGAGGTTGCGGTATTCACATTGGGGGTCTCGTACGTGTTTGCGGTACCCGCGGTCTCGGCGTTGAGAACTTCGGAATTCGTGCGTGTGGCCATGGTGATGGTTGCGTTCAAGCTTTGGTAGACGTTGGTTTCTTATGGCTGGTTAATGAGCCGAGTTATGTGAGTATTTGGTAACACTTCAAGTAGATATGATATACAAGTTCATTAAACCATCTTCCGAATTTATATCGAGAGAGGTTGGTCGTTGGCTTCCTTGAACCTGGTCTTGTGATGCGCCAAGGGGTGACGTCACGATAGCGCAAAGTTGGCTCGTTGCTCTTGTTGATCTGTGGACCTTCGGATCCGGGTTGCCGCATGGGTTGATGTCAGCCTCAACGCTTTTTCTTATCCAGGAAGCTAATTCTTATCTGTTTGAGAATATCTCATGAAGCGTAGTTGAGCATACCGGTATGTCAGGATGACCAGTTGTTGCACACCCCTAGAGATAGACTACACATGTCATATGTTTTTGAACATCTTTTGAAGAAGCCGCGTATTGCTGTAAAGCCTAGAGATAAGCTGGTATTATTACAAAAGGAACGCCTCACCCGATGGTCCCATGAGGAAACCTCGTCTGTGCAAAGAAAATGTACCAATCGCCTTGTTGATGTGTAATCCCCTCGACAGAAGAAAAGTTCGAATGTACACCAATGTCCCTGTCCATCCTACCCTTCGTTTTCTTATTCCCTTGCCTGGGACACCGGTGACAGAATGTTCATCGGCCTGAGCTTCACCACGCACCCAAGACGAACACCATACCAACAAAAGACCAAACCCACTTTGACACCTCAACCCTCTCTCCAGCACCGTAATACCCCCTACCGCCGCCCCAACCACCGCCACCATTCCCCCATCCCCAAGCGGCGCTGATTTCACACTCTCCGTTGAAATCAATGGTATCCGTCCTCCCAACAGGCGTGCAGAGAGACGATGATTCGGCAGCCTTTTCGCTGTTCTCGGTGCACGCGGTAACGTCGCTCCACGTCCCGTTGAGGCAGTATTGAAATCTGTCCGAGAGACAGTTGTACTGGCCCTCGGACCCCTCGCAGGATGTATCGGCTGCAATAGCGAGGTATGAGAGGTCCTCTAGGATCGTTGTATCTCTTGCTTGTTTGTCGAGAGCTTGCTCTGTGGTCGGAGATGGTGTCGCGAGGGTGCAGTCGACTAGGAGGGCTAGGAGGAAGAAGAGGAGGAGGAAGGTTGAGAAGACGCTTTTGCGTCTGCATGACTGGAGGTGTGGAAACATTGCGAGAGAGAGTGCCCCGAAGAGTGTTACTGAAGTGATTTTCTACAGCCGTGAGGAGAGGAGAATTTCGCTTGGGGAAGGAAGGAGAGAGTGGTTATTCTTCAGCCCAAAGGACGGAGTGCTTGGGTGGAAAGGCTGAGACGAGCGTGTAAGTCGGCACATGAGCATATATGGTACTCAAGGAGTACTGCAGGTATATACTCTCCCCTTTCCCCTCCCCCCCTCATTACAGCTGAAAGGCCTTGCCCTAGAGTTGGCCAAGCAAGAACCCGAGAATATGGCAGACAGATCGGGGACCCATCGAGGAATGACGAAGTTGATCAACAGTCACGACTCACCTATACTACCCGTGGAGCCCCTGCCGTCCTAGTAGGCTCATGGAGAGACCAAGACTGTGAACACATGCCGAACCCCCTCGCTCCCGCCATATCGTCTCAGAAACTAACTTCTCTCGCCGTAAAACTGTCGGAGCCTGCTTTCATCTGAACGGCTCCAGACCGTCGCTGCGTTGTCAGCTGTACCGGCGTAGTCATGACAAGGCCGTAAGACGTGTAGACACGTCATTGGACAATCCCTAGTCTCAGGTAGCTCGCTCACCGAGCGAAACTTCACTTCCAAGTTCCCCGTCATTCTGATGCGCAAAAGCTGCAAGAGAGAAAATAGCATGGATCCTACGGACCTCTAGTCATATAGATCGGCCGAGCAAGCTGTACCTTTCTTAAGCTTACACTCTAGCTCCTCCAACGGGACCTTCCTAAATTCTCCGGGAGGTTTTCATGCATAAACGGTTCCCCATGGCACGGATTATTCGGCACAGACTTGGCTTAACTCGCGCACGCTCTCTGCCCCATCCCCGACTGTAGAGGTTGCGAAGAGGTCCGCGATCCTGCAGGAACCCGGCTCAGAACATAGAAGAGCAGGTGGGACTTGGCCAACCGTCTCCAATTCTCTTGAGCGTGAAAGGCCGAATGTGTCACTCTTTTTCTTTTGGGTGTGAAGCTAAGTAAAAGCAGAGTATGAACGCATCCCAGGAAACTCGTGAACCGGTTCGTGATGTCCGACGTGTTCTCGCGTTGGTCGATGTTGCTAGTCACCTAGCGCCAACGCTACCCTTTCCTCCGCGCATCAATGAGGAGGCTGATGCCTACAGTTTCTGGTAGGCTAGCCAGCGGATAATTGTCTAATTATTTTGTAAGGCTGTTGAAGAGGAAAATCCTTTTGGCATTGCTTTTCTGACAATCGTCCTAGCTGAGCTGCGGCTTCGCTTGCATCCCTATCCAACCCGACTTTTCCCGTGTTCTTTTGGAAATAAGAGAAGCTGACTGCATACAGTTAAGTAACGATTGAAGAATAAACAAGAAGGATTTTCTCATTCCAAACATGCTTCCAAAAGCCGAGATTGAGATGATAGTAGCCTCCTGGACGGTGACGCGAATCTCCCAGCTTGAGTCAACCATCTCACTATACACAAGCTGTGTCGCCTTCAGCTTCTGCGTCCAGGGGGGCATGTGTGATCATTAACGACTGGATTAACCAACTGTCGAGACTCTAGTCTGCGTTACAGACAACATTTAGGGGCACGACGTTCTGTTTCGAGCATGCGGGGGAACGATTGATCATATGTGACGGTTGGTTGAGTATATACAAGTTCTATCTTATTAGACATTAGGAAACCCATTGATGACAGCGCGTTCCAGCTCTTGGTCTGTGCTGCTGTGAGCTCTCTTCCCACAGTCCGAGATGGCCCTTGGCCCTGAATGATGCGTCGTTTCTCAGGTCTCGTTCGCACGTGTTACCCATGCTTTAAGTTCAAACAACCTCCCATGTTCTAGCAGAACTAATTACGCCATGCTGAGGATATGCAAAACACGTGAAAGTACATTAGACATCAATCGTCTTTTCCGTAGTAGCAAAAAGAAATATGACCTCCCCCCCCTTCATCGGCGGTAGCGAGGGGTCGCGCTGGCAGTACCGTTCCACTCGGGGTACTTGGTGGTAGACCAATCACCATCGTCAAAGCTCGTGGTAGACTCCGGAACCGAGGAAGATGTTGTCACACTGATGATGCTGGTGACAAAGGTTGAGGGTTGAGGGAAAGAGCTGGGCGTCTGTACCCATGAGGTCTGATAAGTGGTCTCATAGACTTGGGTAGGAGTCGGCGGCGTGTAAGCCTCTGTGACGCTTGTGCTAGTAGAGGTAGAAGTTGTAGTCGTCAAGGTTGATGATGATGGTGATGTTACGTTAGGTGGAAGAGCAGATGATGGTTCCACAGGGGGAGCCATATAAGAAGTCGGCGCAACCGGGGTCTCTGTAGGCGAGGGAGGCTGAACGATGACTACAGACGATTCAACTGGTGTTGAAACCGGTTCACTTGGAGCAGCCCATGTTACTGATGACTGAGGGGGAACCGCATTGGTCTCGGAAGAACTGGAAGCTGCGGCTGCTGAGGATGATGCTGGGGGTGCCGCAATAGATGTCCAAGTCGTTGGAGGCTCAGCTGCTCCCGTGGAGACACTGGCGGACGGCAACGGCGACGGCGATGGGAACGCACTGGGAGTACCCTGGGTTTCCGCCGAAGGAAGAGGCACAACACTGGCGGTAGATGAGCCGACAGGTGCTGATGATGGTGCCACTGGGGTTTCTGTAGAGGGCGGCAGCTCGAGAGCAGATGTCGAATCCGACGAAGGCACTGGCGAGGATGGGCTAGGCGACGCCAATGTCTCGCTTAATGGGGGAGGCACCACAACAGGGGCGCTCGAGGATGGTGTGGATGAAGGAATTGCAATGCTCGAAGGGATGCCAGGCGTACTTGTTGAAGAAGGAGCTGGCTGAATAGACTCGGAGACTTGAGTTGACGGTGCAGCTGAGGAGGGTGCTGGCTCAACAGAACTTGGCGGAGGAGCAACCGGTGGCGTTGTTGGTGCCGTCGTGGGAGTGACTGTCAAAGGTGTTGATTCAGGGGTAGGCTTTACGCTTGGGTAGACAGTGACGGTTGCGGGGCCGCTGTCCGTGGTGCCATCGACATTCACGATGATGAGGGATGTAGTAGATGTTGTCTGTACTGCTGCAGACGAGATCTGGGTGATGGTATCGGTGACTCTCTGCGTGACCGTTGTTTGAACCGGCGATCTTGTGATGGTGACGACTGGCGGGTCGGCGCTGGGACTTCCCTCAACATTGACCACTGAGTAGGTCTTGGTCGGCTTTGTGCCACGAAGATGGAGGAGACGATCGATGAGGGGGATCGCGTTTGCTGCTGTGGAGACGGATAGCAGCAGCGGGAGGGGAGCAGAGGGCCGCATCTCGACGATGGACCACCAGCTGCTGGCGGTGTGATGTGTTTGAGAGATAAAGAAAGAGCTCGTCTCAAGTCAAGTCTGGTGCCTCAAGTTGACAGGCCTGGTCGATGCTGTGCTTCTTGCTGTTGCTGCAGGATGAAGGACGGGCACTGACAGGACAGTGGATATCGATGCCGATCGAATACGAATAGTTGCAAAAGCGACTGTAGGGTATGCGAGGAAAAACTGGAGAAGCAAAAGGAAAAGCAAACAGGAGGATGTGCGGGAGCCATGGTGGTTTTACTGCGCTGCACTAGCAAACGCGGATGGCTGGGTGAGGGAAGCTCGGAAAAGCTCGTGATGGGAAATGTTGGTGGTTGGGAGGTTGAAATGGCTCCATTTTGGTGGTGGTAGTGCAGCTTCCAAGGCGGTTTGACAGTTGATCCAGGGGTTACTTACAAGGGACTTGACTGCATGGGGGGATTTGGATGGAGGGGTTAGGTGCCTTTGGCTGGTTGGCCAGGGACACAGCGACTCAAGGGCACCAATGGCGGGGGAGCAACAGGCCTAAAGGTGACGGGAGGTGGGCAGAAACCAGGCACGCGTGGCACACCAGGTACGGGCTGGGTTGAGCGGCTCGCTTAGCTTGCCGAGGTGGATCCGCCGTGGCCAATGGGAGATTGTAAAAGACGGCTGCCCAGCCACCCGCGTTCCTGTTGCTGTTGCAACTCAGCTGGCGGAGATTCTAACACTACTGCATCTAGACCTCGCAGGAAGCTACCATCAATTGATGAAAAAGGGGAGATATGCTAGCGAAACTTGAACGGCAAACAGCTACTAGTGACGGGACTGTCATTCGGGTCGCAGGCTGGGGTTACACTTTGTCGAACCACATCCTGGCATGCCCCTGTACAGTGCTGGCTGGTTTTTCGAGGTGCGAGGTACCTTAGTATTGTTATGTAATTCAGTGTCACTAGCCACCATGGAGAAGCCACCAGCCGCGAATGACATGAGCCACGTAGAGCCGGAAAGGCCGAGAGCTGTCAGCAAGTGGCGGTGCAGCCGGAACCATCGCTCGCCGGTGGCTCGTGCATCAGAGCCTTGGCCTGTGGCTTGCCCCTGCGTCCTCCTCTTCCTCCTCCAGACGAACCCTTCCCCTCGACTCTCCGCTCCGCTCCCATCTCTGCACCGCAGGCGCTTCCGTCCGCCCGGTCCACTTCCTAAGCTTCTTCACAAGAAACAGTCGCCAAAGTCGTGCAAGGGCAAGGGAGCTCTGGCCCCCAGCGTGCATGTCATCTCGTAGGGCAGCAGGGTCGCCGTCGATCACACCTTGCGCGTTTGTTTGCTCTATCATTACTCTTCAGCTTCGGATATCCGTACTAACTAATTCAAGGTCTCCAGCATCTAGAACAATCCCTTTCTACCTCGAATCAATGCCTCATTCATCATGAATTGAACAGCGAACATACCCCACCGCATCGGGCTGCAGCAATGGTGCACAGGAACGCGAGACATTTGGCAGTGCTACCTCGATTACGCATCTCTGTGGCGCTGACAGCAGCTCAACAGGGTTGGCGCCTTGGAGGATGGAAACATTTGGACCTTCTGGTCGCTTTCTGTGGACCTCATCGCACTGCCCGCGCCGCCCAGAAGTCGTGTTTAATCTTCCAGGTGGATGACGTTGAGTTTCTTTGCTGGGCGCGTGCCCTACTAAGCCACCACACCAGCCTGGGCAGACCGTCTCGCAGCCCAATGACTTTGGCTTTTCTGCTGCTGACTGCTGGGAGAAGCTCCGCGTACGGATCGATTCGTCGGGTTCGATCTTCCACCTTAGCTCAAGCTCTTACCACCAACAGAAAGCAGGTGACGGCCGGAAAGGATCACCTCCAGCTTCCCCCTCTCAGCACCGGCACAGGGCCCAAACACGCAATTCTTGCCTTAGCAAAAGACTCACAGCCACACACCGGTCTCGTCGCCGTCACCTCGCTTGCCTCTTGAGACCCCGTCTTGTCCGTCCGCCACATGTAAGCTTTAAAATAAGCTACGCCGCCCAGTCCCATCTACGATTCTCTCATCCGACTTTCCGTCTTCTTGCATCTCGTCACCTTGTGCTGCCCCGCAGTCTTTTACAACACCTACTCCGTACGAATACGCAGTTCACATTTACCTAACATCCAGTACCCCGCCCCCTCTTGACCTCTGACGCAAGCGCGCCCCCGATTCTCCCGGCACCGTCAACCGATCGAGCTCTGCGCGTCGCATTTCAGACTTCAATGTCCTATCCAGGCCAGTACGGCTACGGCGCCCGTAAGTTGCATTCCGCATCTCTGCGATCCTCTCATGCTTGTTGTTTAGATCTTGACACCAATTCAGAGCCTCACGGCCAGGGCTACGGCCAGCAGTACCCGCCCCCTCAACAAGGAGGTTACGGCGGATCACCTTATCCTCCGCAAGGAGGACATTACCCTCCTCCTCAAGGTCCTCCGCCCGGCCAATATGGTGCACCTCCTCAACAGGGCGGCTACTACCAACAACCTCCTCCGGGCCAATACCCCCCGCAAGGCGGACACTACCCCCCGCCCCAAGGTCCTCCGCCAGGCCAGTATCCGCCTCAGGGCGGCGCATACGGCGCACCTCCCCCGATTCCTCCCTCGCCATATGGCGGACACCCTCCCGCGCCGGGTGGCTACGGGGCACCGCCACCCAACCAGTCGTATGGCGCTCCCCCGCCTCAGCACTACGGACCCCCAACGCCGGCGTCTTTGGGATACGGCGCTCCTCAGATCATCCAATGGGACGCGACTCCTGACGCGACGACAGCGCGCAACGCAATGAAGGGGTTTGGTACCGACGAGAAGACTCTCATCCGCTGCCTAGCAACCAAGGATCCTCTGCAGATCGATGCCATCAGAACAGCATTCAACAGGAATTTCAGGCGTGATCTCGAGCAGGATATCAAAAAGGAGACAAGTAGTTGGTTCCAGAAGGGCTTGGTGTCTATCGCCCGCGGCCCCCTCCGCTCCGATATCTACAACTTGTACGAGGCTATGGACGGGGTTGGCACAAAGGAGAGTGTTCTGAATGACATTCTCCTCAGCCGTTCAAACGCGGATCTGCAGGCCATCAAGAGCGCATACCAGCAAACATTCAAGAGGCGCCTGGAGGATGACGTAAAGGGCGACCTCAGCATGAAGACCGAGAGGCATTTCCTCATCGTTCTGGGTGCCAACAGGGCAGAAGACTCTGCACCCGTTGTGCCACAACAGGTCGACTCAGATGTCATGGAGTTGTACAAGGCTACCGAGGGCAAGGTCGGCACGGATGAGATGCTTGTTTGCAGCATCCTGAGCACCCGCAACGACAATCAGATCCGCGCCATCAACCAAGCCTACGAGCAGAAGTTTAGGAGGAAGCTTGAGGAAGTCATCAAGAAGGTAAGCCGGCCCAATTCGTCGCGCACGTCATACCCGATACTAACTTACGCGATAGGAATTCTCTGGACACATGGAGGACGCCCTTCTTTTCCAGCTCCGCAACGCAGTCGACAAGTACATGCATGCCGCCAAGCTACTGGAAGACTCAATGGCTGGGCTCGGCACCAAGGATCATCTGCTCGTAGCACGCGTGGTGCGATACCACTGGGACAAGAACACCCTCGCCAACGTCAAGGGTGCGTACCAAGCTAGGTACAACCGCAGCTTGGCGAGCAGGATCCGGGGCGAGACGAGCGGCGATTACCAGAGGCTGATGTTGGCGTGTATTGGCGAGAACATTTGAGCAGCGACAACGCGGGCGCGGAGTGCGAAACCGAATGATACCCTGGGCTGGGAAGGACTTCTCATGAGATAATGGCCGGGAATGATGGATGGATGAATGGACTGGAGGCCGTAAGCGCCTATAACGACGGAGCTCGCGAAGAGCAGAGGTAATTGGACGGGTACTTGGCATGGTTATCAGTAGTTTACCGTAATGACAATCTGGACTCTGTTCTGGATTTGCAACACAACAGCTCTTTCAAGGTGCTCTGGGTGGTGACACAGTGCCTCGATCTTTGTTCTTGGCGTCAACGATGCTATTGCATTCATATGATTCTTCTCGTGACAAACTCGCTCCCACCTAATTGTCAACATTGCGATGCTTTGCCGTTGTACAAATGACCCAGTCTCGCTGCTCGTTACTGTGGTCGAAATGATACGAATCATGCGCTTCTTACACGTGGGTGACAAAATATGGAGAGAATTTATTGCGACTTATTAATAAATGGGCTAAAAATGTTACTTTTTCTGCAGTAATTGCTCCAATTTAACGGTCACTCCTGATCCAAATGCTCTGATTGGGTGCATCGAGTCCAAGCGTCTTAAATGCACCTTGAGGCAGTCGCGAATGTGTGACTCATTATAAAGCAAACGGAAAGCGCGGCCAATCAAACCGGAGCTAAGGGGTAAGAGCGGGTCTTTCCTGCCAAAAACGCTATAGCAAGTTATAGCTTACTTATAGCGGTCCCAGGCCCCCCTTCTTCTAAATAAGTCACGCTAATTAACTTTTTCTACTACCTTAATAAAGACGTGGCCCCTCCTCCGCCTTAACTTTTCCTATTTTTTTTCCACCCTTTATTTAACCAATCCGTGCTCCACTTACGTCTACCCACTTGGTTGCGCAGAACGGCACTTTGAGGACGACGAGCATCACCCACGATCAAGATCGCGAACTCAAGATCGACGTCAAAGAACGCGTTTGACGAAAGATTGACGCGTCAACTCGTGGATAGTGAGCAGCTTCTTCTCAGCGCACTTTTGGACCGTTACTAACACTCAAAAAGGTTGCACCTGACCAAATTGGGTCCATGGACGACAATCTCATTCAACTTAGAGTCGTTCCTTCTTCAACCAGTGCACTTGGCTTCTTGAACAACATCTTCCCTTTGGCTCGGCCATAGGATCGCTTTCGACAAATCAATCAAGTGGCCGTTCAGAAATGGCATCACCAATGATGCAGCAGCCGCCTATGCCCAACGGCGGCGCATACGGCCATGGATCAATTCGCCAGTCTGCATCACATTCTCCCGCTTTTCCTCCGCTATCGCAACCAGCTGCGGCTCCCAAGCAAACCCCGGTGCCTTTTCCTGTACCAGGTGCTGCTGCGAATGGAGTCAAGCCGCCTGTTGTTCCGGTTGTCACCTCTGATATTCAGCAAGAAACTCAGCCAGCGTCAGCTCAACCAACGGGTAACGTGGACAAAAATAAGAGATTTCATGACGACTATGCGCGGCTCTCCGCTGCGATTCAAGAAGCAGACCCGGATGCAGTTAGACGTGCGATTAGGGACAACCACCCAAAGTGTCTCCTTGGCTCACACTATCACCTGGCTTTTCTTGTAAGTATCTGTCGCGGGGATCACCACGTTATGGGAAGGAAGCCGAGAGGCTCTTGACGAACCACGATTGACTGACCCTCTTACAGATGAACGTCACCATGCATCAAGCCGACGTCAGAATCTTCCAGAGAGCCGTCAGAGACTTTGGCGCAAGGTTCCTAGAGGCTGGCAAGCACGAGCTTATCAATGCTATGACCACGGCTGACATCGATGAGGTGGCGGATAAGATTCTCGCCAAGGCCTCCGACACGTTCCTTGACAGAGCTCTCGTAGCTCGTCTGCCCACTATCCAGGCACGTCGACTTGTTAATGCCCTGGCGCGAGCGGAGAGGCTCGGATACGATGCTGCGGATATCGTCGAGAATGAACATGTCATCCCCTCCTTGCCTGGAAACGCTCCTGCGGCTCCGGCCCAACAACAACAGCACCTACAGCAACAGCAACAGCAGCACCGGCAGTTGCAACAACAGCATCAAGTTGCCCTCGCGCGTACGAACTCCTTCAAGAGTGTCAACCAAAAACCAGAGCTCCCTGTACAACCCCTGGAGCCAGCGGATCCTGCCAACCCGCAATGCCTCTACTGTCAGCGCACTTTCCCAGGGGTATCGGCCTACCAACATGTAAGTAATGGTCTCGTTTACGACGTAGACCAAGCTAACCGTCAGCAGCACGTCAAGAAGAAGATCTGTGTCAAGACGTCTCCGCTGTCAAGATCGACTAGTGAGGCGTACATGTGCCCTCACTGCGCGCAAAGATTCGGTGGCATGGCTGGTTTGCAATACCACATGATGAACAAGGTGTGTGGCGACTTTGGCGAAGTCATCAAGAACGATATTTCCTCGATTCCGAAGGCGTCTCTGCCGCAACCAGTTCTCAACCCGCCCGTCAAACGGCCAGCTCCGGATAGCGCCCCCATGTACGTCGCCTCCGGTAGCAACAGCCCGGCATACTCGAACACCCAGACACCTCGCGCTCCTTCCAGCTCTCAGGCGGTTGATCTCTCGAATGCTCCATTGGGCACCCCTCAGCACAAGGACATGGCCCATCTCACAGTACATCAAATTGAGGCGCTGAAGGCCGAGTTGCAATTAGCCGAAGAAGGATTCAAGATGAAAATCGAAGCTGCGCAGAAAGCCGGTGGTGACCCGGATGAACTGCAGAAGAAGCTGGCGGGATTCAAGAACTCGTACGCATGCAAGCAGTCCACGATCCGCAAGAAGTACGGCATCAAGCTGCGCCAGCGACGTAATCGCGAGGAGATGGAATTGGAACGCCAGCGTATGGGCATGCCTGATGGTGTACCTCGCGCAATTCCTACGCCGAGTAAGGAAGGCCATGCCGACAAGCGAGCTCGCCTCAATGGAAATGGTGATGCGTCGGCGACGCAGACTCCGCGGGACCTCACACCGATCCAGACCGTCGCGGTAACAGACATGGCCAATGGCCTCAACGGGTCCAACGCGACGGCCGCAACACAGGATCCGACGGCGAGCATGAGCATGTCACGCCCGCCTGCGTCCGCACAGCCGGTAGCAAGCCGGCCGCCGCCGTCGACATATCATCAAGGCAACTATAAAGTTGAGGTGCACGTCCCAAGCCCGTCGAAGAAGGTTGGGTCTGCTCCTCCGGACGAAAGCGCGATGGACGCAACGCCGTCGAGGCCATCGTCTAATGGCGGTATGACGGCCTTGCAGCTTCTCAAGCAAGTTGGGGGTGATGCCAGAGCCCCTATTGACTTGGACGACGTTGAGAGTTCCTCCGAATCAGACTCTAGCTCTGATGACGAAGAGTGACCAGGCCACCAGATACTGCATTTCTGAGTTTTGCCGTCTTTTTTATATCAGCACTGTTTGCGACGATTCCGCAACCTCGTGATTTTCGGCAGACAACTATTGCCGAGAGCGAGAAAAGGAGAGGGAGTGTTCGCATTATCTGGATGGAAGCATCCGGCTACTATTTCTCAGATCGCAGCCATTCGAATACCCCAGGTTTCTCATTTTCGGTACAGGCATCGGGCATACTCAAAAGGCGTTGAGGTCTTGGCGATGCAATTTTTGAGATTTCTTTAGACAACCGCGCGCAAGATTTTACTTTTCATCCAAGTTCATCCAAGAGGTTCGTGGTTGGAAGCTCTGGGGTCGCAACATCTTTGGTCTGCAAAAGTCTTTGGAAGGCTTTGAAGGGGTCATTAAAGCACAAGGGTCCAGACGGCCGGGGTTGAATCCCTGCAAGGCAGACATATCAATGTTAATTGCCAATAAAGACAGCGATCACAAACATGTGCTTGAATGCTTGTCCCTCTTTTTGAATGTGATGTGGCTCGGAGACGTGTGATCGACACTCATGCAGGGTCGGCATTGAAGACCTGCCTTAATGTAATTCATGTGCTGCCGCATGGACGCAACGACTCATGGCCCATGCTCCCTTACATCTTAGTTGGCAGACATGCGAATAACTCGTACTTGGAGGGTCAGCCATTGGGGTGGAATTTTTGAAGGTGGCTGTTTTGTTTTGTTTGAGATATTGCTCTGAGGAGCTGCAGATGATGATGACGGAAAAGTTTAAATGAGGCCATGGGGAGTCGGTTTGATAGGTTACATGGCAGAAAACTAAGGGGTGCAGGGCGAAAACATATCACCTGTTGCTGTGTTATGTCTGTCTATGATGAGGTGCACACAGGTCATGTCTCGAGCGTTGCAGATGCAGCACATCTACGGCTATAGAGCTGCGGACGCAATTCGGCTTGACCGAGGTGAAGGAGGCCGTGATGTGATGTGATGACAGGTGAAAGGGTGGTGCGTGCCGCGATCCGTACCCCCGTGCTTTGCGTGAACAGGCGGGTGCCGCTGTCATGGTCTGTCAAGACTTGTTCCCCTCGAGAGAGATGACACGGGGGTTGGCGAATTGGGGCATTCGTGTCGGGACGGAGGGGTTTAGGGGATAGGAGCTTGGACCGAATGCATGGACGGACGAGGTTTCACTCCACCGAGGATGGCAGCTGCTAGAGATAGATGCTGCCGTACGCTGCCTGCCGACTGCCGACTGCGGCGCGCGGTGCAGTGCAGTGCAGTGCAGCGCATTGCAGGGTCGAGGAGTGCGGTGCGGTTTGCGTTTGTGTTCTCTGGGATACGTGATGTTTGCGGGCTCCGAGCGTACGGAGTACATGTTGCTCTTGGATCGAGTGACTGGAGGCGCGCGTCGCGTGGCGTGGCGGGGCCTGCCTGGGCAATATGTGATTCCCAGGTGGTGAGGGAGAGAGGAAGGATGCTCGTGCTTCCCGATGGAGTTTTTTTTTTGGAATAGATTCCTGGTCATTGATTAGGTTTGGCGCGCATCGAATCTTCGTATTGTGGTGGAGGTGGTGGTTCAGCCGACCATTGGTTCTCTTTCTGACCTGACCTGACCTGACGTGTGTAGTCAAAGCTTCAAGGACTTGTGGTCGGGTCAGGTCAAGTCAAGTCAAAGGAGTGTCAGGGCAATGGCTGGTTGTTGTTGGAGGAGGCGAGGTTGAGGTCGACTTGACCTGACGTATCCATAATCAAGCCATCTGTATGGATGTCATGGTCAGGTCAGGCAGGTCAACTGTCTTGCCAAGTCAAGTCAAGTAAGCACATGGGCAATGGCAGCTTGTGAGTGGACGACTCGAGGCCAAACTCGACCTGATCTGAGGCGTACTCCCACTGCAAAATGAGAGATGGTCTGGTCAGGTCAGGTCGAGTACGCAGAACAGTTGTATAATGGGCTTGGGCCAGCCGTAGCTGTTCGTTGACGGGCAAGGGCTCGCTGCCATTGGAGCCTTGGAGGACAGGAGGCTGAATTTGACCTGGGGTACGCTCCATGTGCAAACAGATGTCATGCTCAGCCCAACTCACCTCAGGTCAGGTCAAGTCTCAATGGGCATGAGCCAACTAAAGTGCCCGCTGGCAAGCAACGGCTGACTGTCATTGAAGGACTGGAGACCGTACCCGACCTCACCTGACGTATCTACAATCAAACCTCTTGTACGGAAACATACTCAATGGTCCGGCCAGGCCGACTCACGTCAGGTCAGGTCAAGGACGATAGATCAGCTCAGCTCAAGAACACGGGCCTGCGCAGGCATTGGGCCAATGGCCGGTTGAGAGTAGTGATCAACGCTGATCTGACCTGACCCGGCCATTGAATCTGTATGTACAGGAATTCGACTGTGGATACGTCAGGTCAGGTCCATCATCCATGATCAGGTCAGGTCAACTTCATGGTCGGGTCAGGTCAACTATGTCGCCCGTGGGAGGCTGAGATGTACGAATACTCCTCCGTCCCTCCTCCAAAGCGCAGGGTCCACACCGCTCGCCTCGCACTGGACGAGATTGCGCGTGTCGATTTGAGTTGCAGGGGTCGTTCGTCATTTCCATCAACGAGGGCCGGGCGTCCCGAGTGCACACTCATCAACGAGACTTCTTTATGAGCGTTGAATGGGGAAGGTGAATCGTGAGCAGAAGCAGATGACTTGCCGGCCTTGTTGTAATTATTCCAGATCCCATCTACCCTTTTTCGACTTTGGCCTCTCACCTCACACATTCATTCGCCATGTGCCCTTTGAAAGCACGACCCGGCCTGTCTGTGAGTTTGTAACAATCGACGCGATGAGACCTATCACTGGCTGAGGAGCCTCTCTCAAAGTCGAGTGGGTAGAGTCAGATGAAGGATTAAGGATTCGGGGGAGGGGAGCCATCGGGAGGAGAGAGAAGGTGGTCAATGTGAAACGCAGGAACGGTCCCTGGAAATTATGTGATCAAAGTGGCGCTTCGGAATGGTTCGTTGGCACGCGAGGTTTTGTACAGATGATGAGATTGAATGAGATGGGGGGGGGCGGTACGCCGGTTTCCGCCACTCAAGACTGCCGCCCGGCGCTGATGAGTGAGTGAGAGAGTCGAGACCTCCCGATCTACGAAAGAACACTGTAAACGACAAGCTCTGATGGGCGGAGGGAACGGAGGTGGGCTCTGATTAGTGGGTGTGACGCTGGTGTTGGATTGGAGGGGGGCTGTGGGTGGGATTTGATGAAAGTGAGATGTTTATTTCGTGAAACGATGAAACATTTTCAACGGGCATGAGATGCCATCGAAGTGAAGAATTTGTTCAACCACGCTCTCCTTTACTAACTCATGCACGCCAGAGGGATCATCAACGTCGTGTCACCAGGCCAAGAGACGAACCCGTGTAGTGAGTTCTTCACAAACATGTTCATCGAGAGGACGCAGGTCCACACTCAAAACCCAACCCATCACCTCGCATGCAGTCCGCTGGGCGCTGTACTGCGTAATGAACATGCGTCACTCAGGACCACCGACTGGGTTACAAGTCACCACATATTACAACGCGGTAAAATGGAGGGGGCCACGGGGGGCTGCACACGGCGCGGTACCATCCAACGAAGCGCAGGCCGGGAAGGGTAGGAACTTTGCAGTTTGGTTTGGCGTCGCTGGCCCGGGACGGACAGCACCTCACTTGCTCCCCGGGCCCTGGACCCTTTAAGTACCTTGTTATCGAAAAAAGTTGATTCTTTTTAAGTCATAAGTACAAAAATATAGTTTTAATAAAATAATATAATACCTATTTAGTACTTAAATTAAAATACTTTTTTAAGTTTATTATAAGAGAAAAATAATTATATTACTAACTATTTATTATTAAGGTCTATAAATAATACTATAGCTTTAATTATAATAGCTTTATTTATAATAAATAAAAAGTCTAATTATAAGTCCCTTAAAAGCCTCTTTTTAAGAGCTATAAGAGTATTTAAGTTAAGTTAAAATACTTATTAAAATATTAATAACTAAACTAACCCTATAATAATAGCCCTAATAAATAAACTAAAAAATAATACTAAAATCCTTATTAACGTTAAGTACAATTTATAAAACGTAGTAATACGGTCGTAAAGTATCGCTAATATATCCTATATTAAAAAAGGTATTATTAATATTAATAAAACGAATAAGGCCGTATTAATATAACGCCTTAGCTTCCTCTTATAGCTCGAGAATTATTATTTTAAATAGTATTAAAAGTTTATTAAAAAGCTCTCTTAAGTACTTTAATATATTTACTATTATTTTTATAATAATAAGATTCTTAGTGCTTATATATAAGTATAAGTTATTTATTTTTAAATAATAATATTAGCTTATTAATAAGCTATTAAAACTACGATTTTAGTGATCCCTTAACGAGGGAGAGGGTAGAATAGAGGAAAAGATAGGTAACTTATAAAAAGGGTTAAGGTTAAATAGTGCGGAATTCGAGGGCAGGGTAGCGTCTATATATACTGCGGCAATCCTCTAATAATGCAAAGCGATGGAGTTAAACAGTGCGGGCCCTGGACCCCTCCAGGAGATGTCCTAGTGTCGGCTTGCACGCTGTGCGAGATATTCGCTGGCTTGGGGGTGTTATTCGCTGAGGGTACTTGGACTGAAGTGCTGCACTGCGGTGCCTGCATGTTGCCTCCCGCGTCCTGCATGCTGCGGTCCAGGTTTAGGCTCAGCGGTTCGCACTCTCTTAGCACATCCAAGCAAATACTTACTGTCACAGTACTGTGTAAGTATGACTACAGTCAACAGAGGTCCATGTCTGAACGTCGTCGGGGATGAAGCTCGGGGAGAAAGCCCCGTCATTTGGCTGAGGCGTTGGCCCGTCGTCTGATGGCTGAGACGTATACAGGAGCAGTGGCGGACGGGCCCCTGGGCGGGGACTCGCGGAAGGCTCTAGCTTCTGCTTGACTGATGTCTTCCCTGGTTGTCTATTGTCTCTCTGTCCGTCTGGCACATGGGCAGCCTGCTAAAGTCCGATGATAGTGACTGGCGTTCGATGTTCCCCGTCCGTGTCTGGGCCCTGGGACAGCGGCCGGGCTGGATCATGGATGTGAGGAGAGGGGATGTGTGGTGCCAGACGGACGCCCGATGAGACCCTATCCCGCCCAAGGTGCATGGTAAACTTGGCCCTAGAGGCTTGCATGTAAGGACATGTAAGGTACAGGTCCGCTCCTTGGTGATCTTCCCGCGGGACGAGTGGTAAGTGCCGGGTTATTTGGTTTTCCCATGTGGAGATGATGGAGAGTAGTGTAGCTCCCTCACTTCGTCTGTGATTCATCTTGGGGATTTGCGTTGAATTCTGTGGTCTCGACTCTTAAGCCCTTGGATGTTTCTTGTCTTCTCGTTTTGTTTCTTCCTCTCCTCTTTTTTTTCTTCTCCCTCTCGTCTGGTTCTTCAGTTTTGTCGACCACACGTTTTTCTGTTGTCATTTCTTGATTTCAAGGAAGATTTGCTTTCTTGATCCTTTTCTCGAGGTCGTTGTTCGTGGGGTCCAGCAACGTTTTGTTTGTGAATTGCCCTTTTCAGCCAGCCAGCCAGCCAGCCTGTGCTTCCGATTCCCTCCCCACCACCACGCCCATCATCCCGAGTCACGAAACGAGGAACGGCACTTGGCCTCTGCGACGGCCTGGCTTTGGACGTGTTGATTAGTCCAGAGTTTCTGTTTTCATATATCATCAGCTGGAAACACGACCGATAGTCCATTCATCGCTTGACGATCGCTTTGAGCCAGCCTCTTATTGTCGTTGATTTCGAGTCCCCGCCGGCATCGAGGAAAGTATATCGGAACTTTGAGAGATCTTGCCGGACTCGGCTGCATCATACCCACTCCGCCGAATTCGAACGCGACTTGCGAGCGAGCCGTCACCTTGACGTTAGTATCCGAATCGTATGCTATCGACACTGGAATCCATGGAAGCCTGATAGAAAGAAACCTGGAATTATTCATTGTCGTCGAAAAGGAAGCAAGAAGGTCCAAGTCTAGGTCCAGGTCCAGGTCCAGGTCCAGGATACCGCCAACTCCCAGGTGGTGCACACTCGAGACCATTCCCGATCACAGCGTTGGAAACGAGGAGAGAGAGACCCCTCCACTTCTTTTCCCCGGCGAGTCGAAAAGGAAAACCAAAAGACAAATTCATGCGAAGAGAGAGGCGATAAGCATATTCAAGGAGATGCTATTCGGGAGCAGATCCGAAACATCAGACTGAAGTTGTGAAGCGCGGACGACAGCGACGCTGTAAGAGAGGGACAAGGGACGAGAGACGCGGCGGGCTGTCATTGACTGCTCGGTCTGGTTCCTTTTTCCTGCGTCTGGAGTGTTTCTCAGTGGGAGTTTCTCGAGTTGAGAGAGGTCCGGGAGTCTCTTTTCGGTCGCCGAAGTAAGGGATATTTAACATCTTTGTGTCCGGTTCCCTTGCAAGCCCTTGGGGGTTCTCTTTTGAGAAAGATCCAGGCCAGGTGTAAGCAGCATTCGCTTTGCCTTGCCTTGCCTTGCTTTGCTTTGCTTTCTCTCGTCTTTCGAAACGGTGCAACTAAAGCGGCAGCGTTAGCAGCAACAATAGCAGCATTGCTCGACCACGGACCGTTGCGACAACCGAGTCGACTACGAGCATACGACAAAGTCATCGAGCCGAGGGTGTTTCGCCAATTCCCCAAGCGAAAAGGAAAGAGTCTGGTCCGCGTCGCATCGCATTCAAGCCACTTGTTTGTGGCAATACTCCTCCGTGGTGTTGGGTGCACCGCGATTGGTGGGGTTGCAATCTCTTGACGGGCGGGCAGTCTGTGAGTGCTGGGTTCTTGGAAGAGGATTTGAGTGAGAAGAAGAAGCGGGCGGAGAGAGACGGGCGACCCCTGGAGGGAAATTGCACTTGCGGCGTCTGCGGGTGCTCGATCGCCGTCGGCTGTCACTTTTGCCTTTCTTAGCACTTAACAGCTGGTGCTAAGAAAAGGAAAGCTGACCTAAGAAAGAAGCGTCTTAGGTAAGGAGGCCAGCACCTCTAGCGACAAGGACGAGCGAAAAAGTACAGTACTCTGTAAAAAGAGAGAGAAGCGACAAGAGATGTGGGACGCCTCTTCAGGTGAAAGTCGCGGTGGAGCGGGGGCGGGGCCAACCGCTATAACGGGCCTGCAATTACAGGGCAGGGTGGGTCCGGGGACCGACGCGCTATCAAGGTCCCGGTCAGGTACCAACGGCGGTGCTGGTGCTGGTGCTGGTGCTGGTGCTGGTGTTGGTGCATTTGGTCCAGGTGTTGGCGGTGCTGGTGGTGCAATTGGCCGTCGGACGAACAGCCTGAAAACGACGGGGAGCCCTCAAAAGAAGTTGACGCCGCCGCCGCAGCTACGCGAGAGGAATCTTCTCAAGTCTGGTCCTGTCTCCGTCACCGGTTCTCTCTCTTCCGTCACTGGCTCCGTCACGCGCGAACGCGACCTGGAAGGTCACCTTGGACAACTTGGAGCTCACCCCTACCACCGCCAATCATCCACTTCAACATCCCAGCAGCAGCAGCAGCAGCAGCAGCAGCAGCAGCAGCAGCAGCAGCAGCCACGACACCAACACCACACGTCAACTTCCACGACAACACAACAAATCAGGGTGCATTTACGTGGAGGAGGAAGTGCCGGCCAACATCACCAGCAGTACCAACCCGTCCAGCCATATCAGTATCAGGTCCCCGGACAAAGAGGAGGAGGACCACCACCAGCTCCAACATCGGGAGCAGCATCTCGAAGTAGAGACACCATTGCCAACTACAACAGGCTCCGCCGCGAGACCCAGCACAGCTCCACGAGCACTTTGCACCACCAGAACTACTGGCCCGATAACTTTCGCAACCCGCGCGGCGGACTCGGCATCGAGCACAACAACAACAACAACAACAACAACAACAACAACAACAAAACAACCACCACGAGATCGAATTCGACAGCGACAAGCCCGAGGAACGACACGCAGTCCCGAACCCGTGGCATCCAGAAACGTGCCCTCGAAGAGAGCGGTGTTGCCGAAGAGTGAGTATTTCCATGCATTCCCTCCCCCCTTCCCCCCGAATACACCGTACGATCCACGATGTTCCACCCAAAATGCACAATGCAATGTGACGAGAAGAAAGAGGAAAGAGCGGAAGAGAGCAGGAGAAGGCGAGAGAAATGGAAAGATCAACCACACCACACCACACCACACCAAGAGAAGGAGCAGCTTGGAGCTTGGACACCCGTTCCTGCCCGTTGCGATATTGACTTTTTCGCGCCCTTCTCCCACGCGCCTCCTCAACGAACTCGACGAAGCTCAAGCGGCGGCCAAGCTCAAGCTCAAGCTCAAGCTCAAACCAAAATCCCCCCAAGATTTCCAATATTCGCAATCGAACGCGCCCGCCACTCGAGCCTTCCGCCCGGCCAGATGAGGTGAAGCTCTTTTTCAAGGTTTCCTGGCGTCAAGGCCAGTCGTTCCATGGGCTCACCATGGCGGCAGCAACCTCGTCCTCGCGCATGCTCCTCGTCCATCGCGACTTTTCCCGCAACCTCGACCACGTCGCTGGCACCTCGGCCTCCTTCTCTTACAACCTCACTACCCTTCAAGATACTCTTGAAAACGCCTTCCAAAACGCTCTTGCTAACATCTCGCGCTCCCGCAGCACTCTCGACGACCTCCTTCCCCCGCGCAACCTCTACAAGAATCACCGCGATACCTCTGGCGTCTGGCGCCCTGCTTCCTCCATCTACTCCGACGGCGACAACTACACCTCCCCCATCTCGCCAAACTTCGCAAACGTGGCTGCCCGAAACACCTACACCTCCGCCGTGGCGGACATCTCTCCCCCGAGCTCTCCTGACATGGAAGCTCACAGAGATGGGTAAGTCGAGCCCAGTCATTCCTACCAAAAGGCGCAGTGTCGAGCAGCAACACAAAACGTTGGGTTTGTCTGAGAAGTCTTATTCTTCCCTCTCAAAACCCACGTGGAATGTGTCTTGTCTCGTCTCGCTTTTTTTGGATAGTGATTCGCTTGCAAGTCAACCAACCACCCACTAACCATGTGCCTCTACTTCAGAACCCCCACGCAGGGCCGCGGGAATGTCTCGCCCATGGACGAGAGCCCGGACATGTCGCAGCTCGATATCAACGGCGCCCATGGCCAAAACGACCAGCATCACCAGGCTCAGCAAAAGACGAACATCCCCATGATGCGCCGAGAACGTCGCAAGAATCAAGAAGCTGCGGCTCACACTCTCCGAGAGACCAAATCCCAGCAACGGCTGCGGATCCAGCGCGAGACCAAGTGGGATGATATGACGGGCGAACCCACGTCCCAGACCACGGGCCGTGCGGGTCAAGTCAGGCCACAAGAGTACGCCCAGGAGTTTGGTTCAAATTCGCAGTTCGGCAAGTCCCCGGCCGCAATGAGAGCCATGCAGAACGCACCACAGGCGCAGCAAACCTTTGGTGATCGTCTGCGAAGGTTGAGGCCCGTCGGCGGAAGCCCAAAGCAGCAGCAACCCCAGCAGCCGCAGTCGCCGCCTCAGTTATCAACGACACCCGATGTCATTGACGAGCGCCCACCATGGCGAGGTGCAAGCGGACGAGCACCCATCGTGAGTCCAGTCCGTGACACGAAGCCTGCAGCACCTCTCAACATCCCGCCCAAGAGCACCAGACGCGCCGCCGTTGGGCCTCGGCTGCCCATCGCAGGTGTGAATTCACCACTGTCCCCTGTCAGCCCCTCTGGATCTGAAACGTCACCGCGGTCGAGGACGCCCACCATCAGAACTGTCTTCAACGCTCCCCGCCAGCTGACTACTGCTTCTACCGCCTCGTCTCCCTCCGCCGCTCGCACCCCTCCACCCGCACAGTCGGCATATCCCAGTCCTCCCAACTCGGGCGCTGGAGTCCAATCGCCCGTACATGCGACGCCCGAAGCCACTAATGACGCCAATGTCACGAAGAGACAACCCCCATCCCTGATGGACCTGCCTTCTGCCCCTAATGCACATCTCGGCCTCGACAAGGCTATACGAAGAAAGCCTCCTCCTGCCAACTCGCATGCGCTTCACGCTCCGCAGCCCTCCTATTCTTCAAGTGTCTACTCAGAGCAGACTGTTCACGCACCCGCCAGCACTCACGAAAAGTCGCCGCCGCGCGCTCCTGCAGCAGCACAACGCGAAGCTGCCGCTGCCGCTGCAGCCAAGCCGACTGACCCCTGGGCTCAGCCTCCCTCGAGATTCAGCGTCACTACGTACGCGACTTCCGCTGATCCCGATACCCCTCGCGAATCCGCAGAGTCGGATCGGCCTCCGGTGCCTTCACTCCCGACGCCACCGCAACAGCAAAAGGACGGTGTAATGAACCGCAGACGACCTCCTGTACTCAAGTCCACCAGCCCTTCCATCAACCCAGACCAGCCCATCGTCATCTCCATGTCGTCCCCCTACATGTCGGGCGCCTTCACCGAGGACACTTCGCCGCCGCCTGCCCGAACCCAGCTGCCCAGCCAAAAGCAGCCGCTGCCTAGAACGAGCTCTGCCAGCCTGTACAGCAACTCGAGCCGCCCGGGGTCGGTTTGGTCTACTAGCAAAGCCTTGCCTCCGCCGCCGACCGAGCTCTCGATGGTCAACGATCGCGTAGGCTACCTCAACGCTCGGTTGGAGTCGTTGGGCAATCGCCGCATCAACATCAACCAGGCCATTAAGCAAATGACAGAGCTCATGCCGACCGACAGTATCCTGGCCAGTGAGGCTGTCCTCAGGAAACGCGAGGCCGAGAAGCGTAAGGTGGAGGCTCTCAAGGTTGAGCTCGCTGAGGTTCAGCGTGAAGAGTACGAGATTGGCCTCAAGTTGCACAGAGCCTACAAGAGAATGGATCGCAACGCAGAATACGAGCCGACGACGCTCTGGGTGCGGAGAGTTACTGGCTAGCCAATCCTAGTCCGTCATGGTGAGAGGGAGAGTGAGTGAGTGAGAGCTTAGCTTGTATGATATTTTCGGGCCCTGTTCATACCGGCACTTCGGACGGCTGCTTATTTTTGGTGCAGCTTGGGTCGCGGACACTGGCGGAAGCGTTTCAGAGGAGTTTACACTGTTGAAAAAAAGCTGGACAGTACAGCCTATTGCGAGTACGGAGTTTTATGGCCCTGACTTGCGCTTTTTCCTTTGCATTACCTTCTTTTGGGAATCAGGTTGCGATTAGGGCATGGTTAATGGGATGAATTGGGGCGTCTCTTGGCAGATGAAGTTTTTGTTTCTATTCTTTTGTTTTTGATACCTATTTTTCTTCGAGAACTGTAGAACAGAATTCTAGAACCCCTTTCAATCACTCAAGAACCGTCAACCCCAAACAGAGTTTGTCTGTCTCGTTACTCACTGTGAAGCCGTTTGCTCGGTGACCCAATGTTTTGAAACAGTGAGGTGTTGGGATGGAGAGTGACGGCGCATAAAAATGTGGAGAGACAGTCGAGAGAATCCTGAAGGCTATAGATAGACTCGAAGGGTGTCGATGGGATTTCGCAGGCTCTGCTGAGACTTATGAGTCCAGGAAAAAAAAGATTCCGCGAGGAATTTCTAAAAGAGTGAGGTTTCTATCGTTCTGAAATGCTGGAACAAATCCTGGAAATCACAGCGACTCTCCGTACTTACTTTGAAGCTATCGTTTGCGACATGGATTGACCTTGGCCATGGGTATCGTGGATGAAGAGCACAGAGAACGACAACCTGAAATTTGGGAATAGCGTCACTATGGACAGACGTCGAGCAAATGAACTCATGAAGTCGATTGTATAGAAGGGAGTATAGTCAATTACATAGAAGTAAGTAAGAAACAATATGATGTGATTTGAGTGATCTACCAACTGCGGCTCTATATGTCTTGATATCTCTTAACTATTCCACCTCTCCTTCTGTCACGTAATCCGCATCTCACGAAGTGCCCGTCACGTGCTGAATCACGTGTCTATCTTAGATACCGTATATATAGACCTTTTCTTTTTATCTATTTCTACTTTGATAGTTAAGCTACTTTTATTACACTCCGTATGCCCATTGCTATGTGCCATAACTCGTGACACCTTCAAAACCGAATCCAAATCTACATAACAAAGGGTCAGCAGCCGGCACCGTCACACATCCACATCCGATCTCATCATCACTCAACGACTTGAGCAACCCATACCCCAGCCTCGGAGTCTTAAATCCCCTTGCAACCTCTCCCCCGCTCACCCCACGACCTGCTCTCACCATCCCATCCAGCCCAGATCCTCTAGTCGCATCAACACCATGAGATAACCTCGTCCCCTCAAACCCTCTATTCCTCCTCATAGCCAAAGCGCTAGCAAAGCCCGCAAGAACCGCCAAACATATCAAAACACCGTACTCGCCCACCAGAATCTTCCTCCTGAACCGGAACCGTATCGCGGGCCGTGACCGTGTACACGGGTATAGATAGTTCTTCCTCGGACCGGACCCCCGTCCTCTGAATGCCCCGTCTGCTCATTTGTCTGGGCAGGAGCTTGTTGCGGAAGTGGTGGACGAGGGCAAATGTGCGACCAGCTGAGAGATGTCAGCTGAGTACTGAACATTGAATGGGTATAACGTACATTATGTAACAAAATGTGGGCTGCTACCAGTACCTGCCGAGGCAAAAATAAGTAGTGCCAATGATCATCGCCCCGATTGGGAACAGGCTACTTGTATTTTGGCAGGAAAGAGCCTGGTGCTCATTCTCAAAATACTATATTGATTTCCCAGAAGAGATATATTTCATTTAACTCGAGGTGGACATAATTCTAAGTAAACTATAGGTTTCCCTCTTACAGGGGAATTAGTTCGAACCGTGGGTTAACGAAGAGATCAATTTAACTATATAAATTTCTATATAAGTATAAAAAAGAGGTTCTAACCGCAGGTTAGGCTAGCTATAATAATCCTAAATAAGGCCCTTAATTAGCCCCTACGTAATTAACTATATACTATAATTAAATTAGACTTCTAATCTAATACTAACTTTTTTTTATTTTTATTAATTTAATTATTATAATTAGAAATATAATTCGACCTCGGGCCCGTTTACTAAGTCGTCTCCTTTTCTTCTTTTTTTTTATTCTTTTTATATAACTTATCTTTTTATTTATATATTAACTTTTTTATTACTTACAAATTAATCTAACCCCTTATTAAGTATTACTTTTATAAAAGCGTTAGCGAGGTTATTATTACTATTAATTTAATAAATCTCGAGGATTTTATACTTTTTATATAATTACTTAAGGGTTATAATATTAATTATAAACCTCTTTTCCTTCGTAGTTCTTAATTTAATAAGATATTCGTATAGCGAGTAGGAATCTATATAAACGACCGTTAGGATTAGTAAAAAGCTAAGTCGATTAGTAATTCTTTTTAGTATTATTAAAATTACGTAAATAAAGTTAATACTATTAACTATACTATAAACTTCTAATACTAATATACTTCTTATTATTTACTTATTTTTAGTTAATAAGTAGTAGATTATATTACTATATATTATAAATTCGCTCTTACTTATATTCTTATTAATAAGAATAATAATATACCCTAATTATAAAATAAGGTCCTTATTATTTATAAATAAGCTATTTACGAATATATAGAGCTTATTAGTTATAAAGTTAATTAGATAATAAATAAGACCTCGATCGAGATTCGAGTACTACTACTTAAGTCGTTTATTAAGTACTTTAACGTCTTATTTATTTAGTTCCATAGCTTATATTACTCTAGCGTAATTAAAAATAGCCTTAGGCTAGTATATACTTATAATATATACCCCTCGCACGAGCTTAGCTTTATATTACTTTTTAATATTAATTATATTTAGATTAACGAGGCTAATTTTCTTACCCTACCCCTTTTATTAAAAAACAACGGTTTCCCCCTTAATTATAAAAATCCTATTATTAAATATTAATAAGTTATTTATTATAAAGATCTCTTTTAGTTTTATTATAAAACCTACTTTTTAAAGCTCCTTATCCTCTTTTTTTATAAAATTATTATTAAATAAGCTTAATATATCGTTAGTTTATATTCTAACGATTCTAAATTAGTTACTTACGTACTTAAAGATTAGTAAGTATAGGTTATACGTAAATATAACTATTAATAATTAATTAATATAAAAATCGTAGTAAGTAGCTTATTAATAAGTACCTAATTTTACGAGCCTATATAGTAGCTTAAGTATTTTAATAATCGTACTTTCTAAGTACTTACTAGCTATTTCTTTTAATAAATATACTAGGATTTTTTTTATAAGCTCTATAGCTAATTAGGTATACGCCTAGGTAATATTACGGCTCTAAATCTCGTACCCCTTTTTCTATAATAATACTATTAGTACTATTATTAATCGTTAGTTATAACGCTATATAATAAGTAGTTATATAAGTAGCATCGCCTTTTTAACGTTACCGTACCCCTAAATTACGTATCTAGACTTCTTATATAGTTAAAGTGTTCTTTTTTTTTTAATTTTATAAACTATTTATAATTTAAATATATAGAGGTTTATATACTTCTCTAGGTTATAAAAGATAAATTAATAAACCCCTCGATTATAAAGAGTATTTACTTCGATTAGATCTAATTCCTTATATAGCTTTTTAATAATTATAATTACGCCTTTCTTACGTAGTTTAACTACTAGCTCGAAATCGGCTTTCTCTTTTATTATATAAAAAGTATTAATTACCTCGTTATTAATAATAAATTACCGTGTTAGTGCTTATTATTATAGTCTTTTATAACGTCTCGCTAGTAATATTAGTACCTTTTTAGTAATTTCCTCTTTTTTATTATTTATTAGTACTATTATAACGATTTTATTAAGGATGATTTCCTATACCTCTATTATAAGTTATATAGTTTCCCTTAGCTCTTTTTTTTTTTATAAGTTAAAAATTACCTCGCTAGGATTTATATAATATAGTCTTATTACTATAATTAATACCTTAAGGGGTTAGTTATAATCCCTCGTAATTACATAAGATCGCTCGTTAATAGAGATTAATTTATATAGCCTAGCTTATTTTTAAGTACTTTCGTACTATACTTATATATCCAAATTTAGTAATATATTTAAATTACCTCCTATATCGGGCTTATTATACGTAATAATTACCTCGTTAACTTACTTTCTTACGCTTACTTCGTATAGTACCCGTATTACTTTTTTAACTACTTAGGCTTATTAGCTTATATTTAGTAATAATAGCAAGGCTAAGGTCGTTTTTAAATATACTCTAAATATAAGAAGCGTTAGTATAAGCCCGTTAGGCCCTATAGTATTATTATAGTATTTAAGTACTATCTAGAGGCATTCGTTATTAATAAAATCTAGATTTTTTTTTTAATAATTCTAAATACCTTTTTTAGCTATTAATATACCCTTTCTACCTTTCTAATACTATAGTACGCTTTAACAAGTATAACTTTTAGCTATATACTATAAGCCGTCGTATTCTCTTTAAATTTTACTAATTTAAAGCTAGTATTAGTATTAGTTTTAATACTATTTAGCGGTCCTTAGTATATATTAATCTAGCTTTTTTATAGAGCTACTTATACTATCTTTACTTATAGATCCTAGAGGAATTGCCCTATCTAAAAGGATATAGCTTCGTTAATTACGTATAGGACTAGCCGACTGTTTAAGTAGAAGATATTAATAATAATTTCCTAATTAAAGTTAAGCTTATTACGTAATTTAAATTTAAACTTACGTAGGCTCTGTATATTTATTTAGTATTAGTAGTATACTTTTGTTAACTACTCTAGCGCCCCTATTTTAATATTATTATTACTTAATTATTTTAAAAGGTTATATAGCCTCGTAACTAACGGGTAGCCGAACCTCTAGTATAGTTATCGAAGCTTATTTTTTATTAAGTAATAAATTAACTTCGAGTCGTTATTAAGCCTTATAAACGCGTACCTCTATTATTATTTAACTATCTCGAAGTACTTATTATTAGAGATTCTGTTCTTTATATTATTAAATATAATACCTAGTTAATCTATATTTTTAAGATATAGTAAAAATAAGGTATTAATAAGTAAAATATAAAAGGTTATTATTCCGAAGTACGTCTTTACTTTTACTATACCTAGAGTAATAATTTCCTTACCTAGGCTAAAACTAATCTTTATAATATCTATTATTAACGTATTAAGTATTATTAGTATAATCTTCTATAGCGCTTAGAATTACCCTTTTCTTCTTATTAACTATTACGATACTCTAGTATTTAAGATAATCCCCTAGAAAATTTCTAAGCTATACCTTTTACTTATATAAAATACCTAAATAAGCTTAGCGTTCGAGTAGTTTAAGTAGTATAAAAAAGACCCCCTTAGCTACTATTATAATTACTTAGTACTTAATTTTTTTTTAGGTATTAAGAAAGGTAAATTTAGTATTATTAAATTTAGTAAGCTAGATTATAATTTACCCCTTTTACCCCTCTCTATGCCCGTTATCTAGGGAACTTTCTTTTACTATTTATAAATAAAAGCCTATTTATTAAGAGCTTTTATTACCTTTTATCCGTTTATTTTTATATATCCTCTAGAGGCTAATAGGGTAAAGAAAGAGTAGTTAATATTATTAACTTTATTATAATCTAATTTATTAATATAAGGGGTAAGATCTTCCTTATTTTCCAAATCTCTTATAGGGTACTCTAGGCCGTTAATTTAGTTACTTATACTAAGTTCGGTACCCCCGGATATACCCTTATATATTATAAGGAATTAGTTAAATTAATTAGGGCTAGTTTTACTTTCTATTACCCTTAACTTTTTATACTTTTTATATAATTTAGTACGTTCTTTTTTAGAGTAGTTACTTAACTAATATCTATCTTTTTTATAAATAAAGTACTACTTCTTATATTACTCTATTTATAAATTAAATCTCTACTTATTTAATAAATCTAGGCCTCTTTACTAGCGATTACTATACTTAGCTTCTTTCCTTTTTTTATTATATATTTAATCGACCTAGTACTATTAATAAGGGCCGTTGTATGCTTAGAGGTAAGTTTAGTATAATATTCTCGTTTTAATATTAAAACTAGATCTTAGCCTCGAGCAGAGCGTCTCGTAGTCTTTAAGTACTTAGTATAAGGTTATTTTTACCTCTAGTACGTATTAAATTACGGTATAAAAATAGCTAACTTTCTGCTCGTTTATCCCCTTATTTAACTAAGTTTTCGTTAGCTTATCGATTTAATTAATAAGCTCTTTAAAGATTTTTATTTATAATTTACCCTCTATTATCTTAGCTATAAATATAAAAAAAATTATTTATAACTTAAATAAGAGCTTTAGATTCTTATTATAAGTCTCAAAGTAGCTTTAAATTACGTTAATAATATTAAAAAAGTTATTTCGATCGAGATTACGTACTACTTCGTAATAATAATTAGAAACTTTGCTTATAAGTACGATATTAATTACTAAATAATACTAATATTCCCTAATCCCGACCTTTTTATAATAATTATAAAATATTATTAAGGTTTCTTATAAAACCTTATACTTCTCTCTAGAGTATAATTTCTTTTTTAAAAAGATCTTTTTAAGGTTTATAAATTACTTCGTATTTATTATTAGATTTTTAATATCTATATACGATCTCTATATTATTACGTACTATTAATAACTCCGGGTCGTTTACCTCCTTTTTTATTAGTTAATCAGTACCGAATTTCGTATTAATGGTAGTAACGAGCTATAGATCGAAATAGGTAGAATTATTAATTATTATACTTTTAATACTATATTTTACCTCTATATATCCTTTTATAACAATAGATTATTATTAATAATTATAAAAAGGAAATTTACGTTGTTTACTTTTTTTTTAAATTTATTAAAACGATTATATACCCTATTAACTTATACCTAGTTCTATAGTATAAATTCCTCTTTTATAATCGTTGTTACTAGGATTTCGTATAGTTCTCGTAATTATAATTACGTTAATAATACTCCTCGCTTATAAAAGAATCTATTAACTACTTTTATAATTCCTAGGCTTACTCTTATAAACTATTCGTCTAGCTAATAACTAAGGTTATCTATAATTTCGTAAAATAGGGGTTACTCCTATAGCCCTTTTTTTTTATAAACCTTAGTTAAATAAATTAATACCGTATTAATTTACTTATTATTAAGCTAATTTACGATCCTATATATTTACGTTCTTTAATAATTTAAGTTAATATTTACTTATTTATAAAGGATCGGGATTCTATTTAAGATTAGGTTTTTTTTTTTTTTTTTTTTACTTTAACTTACTAGGGGTCGTACCCTAGCTTATACTTATATTAGCGGTTATTAGCGTATTTAATCTTAATAAAGATATATTTAATCCGCGCGTTAGTTATAATAAGCCTATACTTTTATTACTTAATAAATTTATTAAGGTCTAGGAGATTTTTACTTCCTCTTACTATCTTACTACTACTCTCGTTTTTATTATCTTTAGTAACTACTATTACCTTTTTAAATTACTAGCTATTATACTTACTAAGACCTCCTTTTTATTTAGAATAAAAAAGTAGGTTTTAATAGCCCCCTTTTTTTAATAATAGTAATAGACGTTTATATTATTATAGGAAAATATAATAATTAGTCTCGTAATCTTTACTAATTACTGATTTTTACTATTCCGTATACTTTTAGCCTCCTAAGCCTCGTACTCTCCGTAACCTCTAAATAGCTTCCTTTTTTAACCTATCTCTTTTAGGGTAGTATTTTATAAAAATAATCGAATATAAATACTAAGTAGCTCGTAGAGGATCTATATAGGCTATTAAATATAGTTAGTAAAGTTAAGCCCCCCTTTTTCATAAGATTATAGGCCTTAAGGACTTATTAAAAATACTACTTATCGCTCGTACTCAATAGGGTTAAATATTTTAAAAATCTTTTCTTTTATAACCTCTCGGTACCCTATTTTATATCTTTTTAAATAATCTTTTTTATAACCTAATTATAGTTAAGTAATTATCGCTTTTCTAGCGGTCCTTTTTATTACTTAATTAATTTCTAATCGCGGGCCGGTTATTAAAAAGTTATTTAGTAAAAAAGCTACTTAAAGTAACGGCGAAATACTAGTTATTTAAGTAGTTCTATTAATTAATATAATTTAACGTAATAAATATCGACCTCTCGTAAGTAGTAAAGGGCTACGATTACTTAATTCCGTATAGTATTTAAAAATTATCTCTTTTTTTTATTTATTTTTATAAAGTTACTTAGTACGAATCTCTTATCCCGTGCAGTATTAAAAGGTCGTCTCTTTTACGTAACAAAATACCTTACTAATTTATAATAATAAAATTTAATTACTAATTAGTATAAGTTTCCCTCTTATAAAGGAATTAGTTCAAACTATAGGTTAATAAAGAGATTAATTTAACTATATAAATTTTTATATAAGTATAAAAAGGAGGTTCTAACCGCAGGTTGGGCTAGTTACGATAATCCTAAATAGGGCCCCTAATTGGCCCCTGCGCGATCGACTGTATGCCGCGGTCGAATTGGACTTCCGATCCGACATAAACACCTTTTCATCGAAGAAAGTGTATTTCTTGTGAGTCATCTGTACAAGACTATAATTTTGATAAAGTAATAGAGTACTTACTTAGCACTTGAATCAATTTGCTTTTTGAAGCTTGCTATGACACAAATATGCTGACTGCTTCCCGTCGAGATGGACATAATTCGATATAAAGATATTTCGAGATAGGGTACTTAGTTGCCAAGCGTGGGACACGACCCGCTTCTACATTAGGCAGTAAGCCGAAGTGGGATGCGACTGCGACTGCAACTTTCTCTTCCCAAGGGACCTTAAGCTGCCCAAGTCAAGCTATTTAAAGGCAACCCTCCGGCCAATTTTGTTCCTTTTGGCTTCCTTACGTCAATTTCACAAACACCATGTCTACTCCAGACAACTACTACGTAGCCGTGGAACCATATTTGGGACACGGAAATAAGACAGGAGACAAACAATACTTGGCACATATCCTGGAATCCTGGAGCGCCGTGATCGACCCCGACAATGATATCGGTTGGGCCCTACACTGGGCTATCTTTCGAGCAGACGATGCTGCTGTTCAGATGATGATAGATGCTGGCGTGGACCCCAATACGCGAGACAAACAGGATCCCGGCTTCACACCACTCCTGGCCGCCTCGCAGCATGGCAGACTCGAGATGGCTCGTCTATTCTGGGAACGAGTCGGCCCTGACGGGCGCTTCATTCCCAACAAGAGAGGCCAACCTGGACCCGACTGTTTACAAATCGCTGCCAGGAACAACCACGCAGATCTTACTGCCTACTTCCTCGGCGCCTGGGACGGTTGGGACGACCAAGAGATGCGCAGGGCGCTGCTTGACGCGGCATCAGCCTGGTGTGATGATACAGTGCCACTTCTTCTGGCTCATCCCGGCGCCACATACGGCCCCGAGGTTATCCAAGATGCTCTGGCAAGGGCGGTCGGCAAGAGGATGATTCTCCCCGAACGCGAAACAAGACCAGCACCAACCACTGCAGATGCTACACGTCAGCAAAAGCTGGTCGGTCGCCTCATCGACGCAGGCGGAGATCCAGACGGTGAAGACCCCCGTTTCCATCAACCACTTATCCACGCCACAGTACATTCACATGAGTGTATCGGCGGCCTCAGCGGCCTCCTGGAGAAGGGAGCGAACCCCAATCGACCAGACGCTCGCGGAAGGACCGCTCTTCACTACGTGTTCAGTCCACTCAGTCGTCAGCTCCCCGACGCTACTGCTCTTGAGTTTCTTCTTAGGCACGGCGCGCTTCCTGATCTCGAAGACGAAGCTGGGGAGACACCGCTCCACGCCGCCGCGAAGACGGGAACTTTCCCGCAGCTGGAAATCTGTCTTTCGCACTGCCGCGCGCCGAAGTCGGAGAGCATACAACTACGGAACGCTCACGGTGAATCGTTATTGCACTACGCCGCGTCAGGGGGGCAGAGAACCACGGTGGAATCCTTGTTGAACTCCGGCCTGGACGCCAACGTGGCCAGCAGCAGCGGATGGACGCCTCTCCTGTGCGCCCTGTCTCCGACAGCGGGGAAGACCGCGCATGATATGTGCTTTACGACCGACTTTCTACTCCAGAATGGCGCCAGCGCTGGCGTCGTGACGGACGAGGGATGGACCGCTCTTCATGCCTTGGCATCTTGGCCAGCAGTGCAAGATCCAGATCTCAGGGCAGAGGTAGCGAACCTCGCAAAAAGACTCATCGAGAGCGGCTCCCCCGTTGACGTCAAGTCGAGGGTCATTCGGAGCCCTTGTACCACTTCTAACACTCTGCACGATGTCTGGGGTTTCCGCATGCGAGACTTTGTTCAGAGGGCTGTTCCATCGGCACAGGACCTGGGCCAAGCAGATAGCACTACGCCGCTGGCATGGGCCAGGAGATGCAAGTCGATGGATGTTGTAAGCGTCTTGTCGGCGCACTTAGCCTCGGCTGGCGGTGAGAGTGCTTGATGTTAGCTACTTGGTAGGCATCCGTCTGCCTAAGAACCTCTTGGAAAGAAATCAAGGCTGGTATAGTCGAGGTACAGCTCCCAGATTCAAATATAAGCGTTGTGAAATATACCACAATAAATAATCTCTTGCCTGTCATTACCTTGTTTGTTAAGGAAGAAAGAAACGCTTTCCTTTCCTCAACACGCGGCTTACCTCGCTAAGTAGAATACATACGTACTATGGTGAATTAGAAGAGTCAAACAAGTCCTGAGTCTCTTGAAGCTTTCGTCTTCCCCTCGCCACGTATTCGAAGCCAACTCTCATGGTTCTCGCTCGGCCCTCACGCAAAGGGGTCTCGAGGGGTGAAGTCGTATTGACTTCCGTCAATCAAGAAGTTGACGGTTTGCGTGATGACGCCCCATGCCGGGTGAGCCATTCCGCCGCGCAGTAGCATCCCCGCGTTGTTGGGATCAAGATCTTGATTCCCCCCGTTGTTGACCGTGGCACCACCCTATCATCACGTCAGCTTCTCACCATCGAAACCCGGCATTCGGAAACAGAAACTCACCGTCAGGATCAAGTTCAGCCCCCGCGTGGCGAGGTACCCATCATCAAACAACATCCTGCTCCAACGCTGGAACCTCTCGAAGAAAGTCTGGTCGGCCGGCAGCTGGTCGCTCGGCAGGTCCGTCTCGGCCCCGACGTACCAGAGCTCCTCGTCGGGACACCCGAACCCGTCCCGCGTCGACGCCGTGTTCTCCACGCGCCACGCCTGCCCGGGCTGCGCGTCCGTGTCGTACCCGTGGAACACCTGCACCGACTGGATCCCGACGCGCGTGCGCCCGTCCACGTGCGCGATCCAGTTGGTCCCCTCGTTGACGTGGAAGTGGAACACGACGAAGCGCTCCTCGTTGCCCTCCGAGTTGTCCCGGAACCTGTTCAGCTCGGAGCCCGTCGGGACGCCGGGCGTGTCGCCGATCCAGTAGGCCAGCTCGAGCATCGGACCGCCCTGGGCGTTGACGTGCTGCCAGCGCGCGTAGTGCAGGCTGAGCTCGTTGTTTAGGATGCCCTCGAGGATCGTGGACATATCCGGCCGGCCGGCGCCGATGTTTTGGAGCCAGGTTATATGGCGGGACGCGAGCGTCGAGAGCTGTAGATGTTAGCATGGAATCGAGGAGAGAAATCAGATTAGGGAGCTTCACTTACGTTCTTGGAATTCCTTGACAGATCCCTCTCCTCCCGCTTGGTCACCGTAAGGAGCTGACAGAACGTGGTCTCCGTCCTTGCCGCCCGCCTCAACCCGGGCCCGGCATCAATGGGGTTCATAAAGACATATCGCATCAGAGCGTTCGGGTCCATCCCCTCGTGATTCGCGTAGTACGTCCTGATGTTACCAGACTGCAGCTCCGTATCGTACGCCCCGGCAAATATCTCATCGTACACCAGGCTCAGGGGCTCCAGCATCGACTGGGACGCCGTGAGCAGCAGGGCGCCGAATAGGACCATCCTCGTGAACCGATCCTCTTCGCAGTCCGTGGCCCTGCCGTGAAGAGACCGGTACTCGGCGGCCTCGCGCTTGAGGTCGCGCTTGGTGAAAGTGTTGCCGAACATGTTGCCCTCGGACGGGTTCAGGATGGTCGCCGGGCACGTCGGGTTCTCCATGTACCCCTCGAGAAGAAGCTGGAACTCCTTATTCTGCTTCCCTCCAAAGGGGTCGTCGTCGCCGCGCGGGACGATGGGCTTGGGCGGCTCGCAGCAGTACGCCCTCGCGCCGCCAAAGCAGCCGTTCTCGGCGTTCATGCCGCCCACCTCGGTCGCCAGCTTGATCTGGCCGGCCGGGCAGCTGTCCTCGCAGATGAAGTCCTGGCTGAACCGCGGCGGGCTGCCCTTCTTCACCCAGTCGCACTTTGAAAAGTCCGACGGTTTGGGCTCCTGGCAGCAGTAGTGCTTCGTACCCGATATGCACGGCTGCTCGCCTCCCGCGGCGAGCCTGGACGAGAAGATCTTGTTCGGGTAGTCGGACGGGCAGTCCTGGTTGCACGTCGGCGCCTCGCCCACCCACTTGCACATCCCGTAGGACGCGGTGGCCGCCACGTTGGTGCAGCACGCGGCCTGGTGGGAGAAGTTGCAGCCGACGCGCAGCGAGCCGACCTTGACCTCGCCGTCCTCGCACCCGGGCTTGCAGACGCCGCTGTTCCTGTGCCCGCGCCACTCGCAGGTGGGCATCGGCTGGTCGGCGGGGCAGCAGAGCTTGTCGACGCCGCCGTCGAGGCAGTTCTCACCGTTGAGCATGATCTCCTTGTGGCCGTTGCGCTGCACCGTCTTGAAGCCGGCAGGGCAGTCCTGGTAGCAGCCCGACCACCGGCACAGCTCCGCGACCTTGGGCGGCTCGGTGGAGGGCAAGGCCGGCACGAACTTGGGCGGGTCCATGACCTTGCGGCCGACGGCGGACGTCAGGGCCTTGATGTTGGTTCCGTCCTTGTCGTCCTGGCTCATGGCCCAGACCATGACGCCAGGGATGCACTGCCCGCGGATGATGTTGGACTTGAGCCTCCACGTCGCCAGGTCGTCGAACGTCGTCCACTGGTCGCCCCAGGTCACGGACTTGACGGCGGCCTCGCGGTGCAGCGTGGGCGTGAGGCTATTCTTGCTTACGATGTCGGCGATCTCGGGGTGCAGCAGCACGCCAGTCGTGCCGGAGCACTCGCCTGCGTTGCCTCCGGAGCTAACAACGCATCCGGGGGTGTTACACCCGGCGTTCTGGAGCGTGAAACTTCGGCTGTAGAAGGACATGCCGAAGGTGACCTTTTCCGGCTTGATGTCGTTCCGCCACAGCAGGTCGAGCGCGTCTTGGATCTCAGTCATGTTGGTATGTGAGTTGGCGTAAGGGCCGGTCCACTTGTTGTCGATATCCCAGGATCCGTGGATATCGTAGCTCATGATATTGAACCAGTCGACATGCTTCTCAAGGTTCTTGATATCGAAGTGCTGTAGGTACCAGAAACTCGACGGCAGAGTCAGGGACACAGACTTCTTTTGGTCACCGCTGTGCATCCTGTCGGCCAGGGACTTCATGAAGGTGACAAAGTTCTTGAAGTCTGCTCCCTTTCCAAAGCGGTCATCGGCAACTGGATACTCCCTGTGACACACCCAGAGGTCAGCATTATATCCTGGAGTGCTGTGGCTTGGCGACTTACCAGTCAATGTCAATACCATCAAACCCATACTTGTTCATCAACTTGATGAGAGAGTCAATGAACTTCTTGGTCCCATCGGTCGAGCCAGCCATGTCACTGAAGGTGGACTGCGTTGGGCCGGGGTCATTGAAAGCCCACCCGCCGACGGCGATCCAGATCTTGATATCCGGCTGGATCAGTTTGATGGCGCTTATTCTTTGCATGAAATCCGCCGTCTGCGAGTCGCCAGCCTTGATCTCAAAGGTACTAGGGTCGATCGTCGCGAAAGAGAAGATGATGTCGGTGTAATATCCGAATGGGATTTCCTCTGGCAACATACCGTAGCAAGGACGGTTGGTCGTAGACCAGGCCTCGTAGTAGCCGATCACACGGGTGATAGGTGTATCGTTGACGGCGCATGATGGCCGCTAGATACAGCAAAATTGACAATGATCAGCCCGTTGTTCGAAGACAGAACTCATTCAATGTCTATGAGTTCAAAAGGTGTGAACCCACCTTGACAGTCTCATCACCACAGAAGTCCTTTGTAGTACCGCAGAAGCCAAACTTGCTGCAGCAGACGTTGAGAGGGCATGTTTCGGCCTTGCTCCATTTCGGGTCATCCCATCCTGGGTTGCAGTCTGCCTTGAAGTCGCATGTACTGACACAATCCGTACTAGACAGCGCCAATTACATCAGCTACTGCGTTGACAAAGCGTCTGCAAGCTTTCTACCAGCAGCAAAGGGCTCCCACTTACCCGCAATAATCAGGGCCCGTACCACAGACTCCGTACTTGGAACAGCATCCAATGGGACACAGCTGTGTGGCGCTACATTCAGGGGCTTGCTGAAGAGACAGCTGCAAGAAAGAAACAAAAGAAAAGAGAATGAGCAGAAATTTGGCCATAATGAAGGAGCCAAGCTAGAAGCAATGACAGAAGTGTCAGTAAAGAATAATCTACTAGACCAAAGTATGGCGGGTTGAGTTGCGCATCGATCAGACTTTAGATATCTATCGAAACAAGCTCTTTGATGCTATAGTCGATCCATCACCTCGTCGCATGTCAAATCTCATAGGCAAAACTCGGGGTTGAGAGCCAAGAGTCATTAAACCGCAGGCCCGAAGCAATCTGACATCTAGTCCCTGGCCCCTGACCCCCGCGTCTTGCTGCCTCTGCCTCTTGGGGGCAGAAACGCAGGTTCAAATTGCCTCAATGGAAGATCATGTACGCATGGGGAGTGGGCTCCGAGAGTCCCTTGCCGTCGACTCCGCCGACATGTCTCTCTCGGATACCCAAAGCGGCCCTAGGGCTGACAACGTTGCAGTCTACAAGGTGTTTTGGTTCCGAAGGACCATCAACCCGGTCTCGCATTCACCATTCGATCAGGAATAAGACCGATAATTGCGGAGACGAAAATGGTAATTAGAAATATGCATAAGCACAAGGTAACGGGTCCCCGATCACCGATCCCTGTCCGCATCCACTTCCGATGCGGCCCTGGCCGTCCACGGGACGATCCTGCACGCGATTCCTTGCATTCTCGCTGAATCGCCAAGCAGGCACCATCGTCTCTCTATCATGAGAGCTCAATTTTCAACACTCACCTGCCGCTTTCGGGCACAAAATTGCCTCTTGTCTTACCATGCGGACTTCAGGAGTCCAATTTGCCAAGGGCGGTTCGCCAAGGGACTGATGGTCCAGCCTTCTCGGCACTTGCAACTTCTTGGACTATGGACAGAAGCCTGACCCGGCTCGTGAGGCAAGAGATGACAGAATTAGTCAACGCAAAATTATACTACATGAGTGGGGAAAGGAAGTAGTTGATATCATCTGCAGTCATATCGTCAGCGGCATGGTTAGAAACTTGCGATCTGAACTAAAGACTTGACCTTGGTCTTGTCGTATCCAGCTCAGAGCCGGTCTGCCTTCTCGTCCTTTTATCATCCACTCCAGTCTTTACCTACAGTCACTCGTTACAGCACCAGCGAGACGTCATGTCTTTTTCAAACTCACATCGCCTCGCGAGCGCCCTCTTCGTCCTATGCCTGAGCTCTGTTGCTGTTGAGTCCAGAGGTGTCCCCCAGTCCCTCGCGCAAAGACAGACTGCCACTGGCTTCCAGCTCGCCGCTCAAGGCACCCTCTCTAGCTTTGGTCTCACTTCCGCCTGCGAGGCGGTACTCTACCAGACGATCAACTGCGATGTCTACGTCCGCAACCTCGGCGAGAAGGTATACCACGGGACGCCCGGAGATAAGGCCTTCACGGACACGGTCTGCTCTGCCACTTGTTCGACTGCCTTATCCACAGCTCGTCGGCGCATCGCGGGCTCTTGCGCCTCCACGCCCGAGCTGTTCCAGGGATATCCGGTGCTGTCTCTCATCGACTCCGTCACCTCTGGATGGAACGAGACTTGCTTAAAGGATACCGACGGTGCATACTGCAATGGTGAGCGATAGGGCAAAACAGCCTCTGAGAACTTCCAATACGCTACCAGACGTTATGTTGACACAATATGACGCAGCTAAGATTGAGGCCTTTGATGACGTCGAGGACCTCGCTGATATGCCCAAGGATCAGCTTTGCTCCTTCTGTTACGGAGAGAAGCTCCGGCTCATGCAGCGGTCGCCCTATTCCGCCTACGATAGCTTGCACGCCGAGAGGCTGCTTTACATCAACGCAAGTAAGTGCCCAAGCCCGACTTACGACTGAAATTCTCTGCCAGCATCTGACCAAGACCCTGTTACAGACTGTGGAGGGGCTACTACACCTACAGAGCCCCAACCACCCGTCATAAGCCCCAATGGTACTGTGCCAGATAGCTGCGTTACGGGAGTCAAATACACTGTTCAAAACGGCGACACTTGCAACAGCATTGCAAAGGCAAAATCCATCGTAAGTGCAACATGGCGAGACGGAATAGTGATGATGGGCGACAGCATGATGCTAACGAGTCTTTCGACTTCAGTCTGCGGCAAGTCTGTACTACATCAACCCAGGTCTCCTAGACTGCGACGCTCCTCAGGCCGGCTTGGAGCTCTGTCTCCCCCTGACTTGCGAAACCACGTACGAGGTCAAGGAGAAAGACGACTGCGTCGCCATCGGGGTGGACCAGGCGACCACATGGCAGAACATCATCAAGTGGAACGGCGGCCTGAACGACCGGTGCTCCAACATCTGGTCCTCCAAGACCTCGCCTCCGTACTGGGGCAACATAATCTGTGTCAGCGCGCCCGGCGGACTTCCCGACGGTGGCCCTGGTTCCGGTAACGGAACCGACACGGGCAACGGAGGCATCGGGGGTCCCGGTGGTTCCGGCGATGGCTACGCTGATACCAGGGTTGACCCGCCTACCACTGGCACAGTCGCTCAGGGTACCACAGATCTATGTGGTCAATATGTCCAGGCCCAGGAGGGTGCGACCTGCTCGACAATCATTGCCGGCAATGCTGTGACTATCAACCTGTTCCTGAAGGCTAACCCCTCCTTGCGCAATGCCGAAAGCTGCTCGCAGTACTTGCGCGTTGGGCTTTGGTACTGTCTTCACCCAGTCAGAGACTTTGACCAGACTGCCTGAACTGGATCACATGAGGCGGATTAGGGCAGCTTTCTTCTGGCCTTTGGTGCTATTATACTTTCTACTACTTGGCAGGAAAGAGGTGGTCCTCCCGCATAACACCGTTTCTGTTTACATTTTACGTCAATCGTTAGCTTCATATTCATAGATCTGTGTAATCAATATGTCTTTGGCCTTGAATCTGTTAGAATCTGCTTTCCGTGATCTTAAATCTAGTATAAAATTGTAGGTTTCCCTCTTACAGGGGAATTAGTTCGAACTGTGGGTTAACAAAGAGATTAATTTAACTATATAAATTTCTACGTAATATAAAAAGGAGGTTCTAACCGTAGGTTAGGCTAGCTACGATAATCCTAAATAGGGCCCCTAATTAGCCCCTATATAATCGATTATATACTACGGTCGAATTAGATTTCTAATTTAATACTAATTTTCTTTTTCTTTTATTAATTTAATTATTATAGTTAGAAGTATAATTTAACCTCGGGCCCGTTTACTAAGTCGTCTCTTTTTCCCCCTTTTTTTTATTCTTTTTATATAACCTATCTTTTTATTTATATATTAACTTTTTTACTATTTATAAATTACTCTAACCCCTTATTAAGTATTATTTTTATAAAAGTATTAATAAAGTTATTATCGCTATTAATCTAATAAATCTCGAGGATCTCGCGCTTTTTGTACAATTACTTAAGGGCTATAATATTAATTATAAACCTCTTTTTTTTTATAATTCTTAATTTAATAAGATATTTATATAATAAATAAAAATTTATATAAACGACTATTAGGATTAGTAAAAAACTAAGCTAATTAATAATTCTCCTTAGCGTTATTAAAATCGCGTAGGCGAGGTTAATACCGTTAATTATACTATAAACTTCTAATATTAATATACTTCTTATTACCTACTTATTTTTAATTAATAAGTAATAAATTATATTATTATATATTATAAATTCGCTCTTGCCTATACTCTTATTAATAAGAATAATAATATACTCTAATTATAAAATAAGGTCCTTATTATTTATAAATAAGCTATTTACGAATATATAAAGCTTATTAACTACGAGGTTAATTAAGTAATAAACGAGACCTTAATCGAGATTCGAGTACTACTACTTAAGCTACTTTTTAAATACTTTAACGTTTTATTTATTTAGCTCTATAGCTTATACTACTTTAGCGTAGTTAAAAATTACCTCAGGCTAGTATATACTCATAATATATACTCTTTATACGAGCTTAGCTTTATATTACTTTTTAATATTAATTACGTTCGGATCGATAAGGCTAATTTTTTTATTTTACCCCTTTTATTAAAAAATAACGGTTTCTCTCTCAATTATAAAAATCCTATTATTAAATACTAGGGGGGTATTTATTATAAGGACCTCTTTTAGTTTTGTTACGAAGCTTACTTTTTAAAGCTCCTTATCCTCTTTTTTTATAAAGTTAATATTAAATAAGCTTAATATATTATTAGTCTATATTCTAATAATTCTAAATTAGTTACTTACGTACTTAGAGATTAGTAAGTACGGGTCGTACGTAGATATAATTATTAATAATTAATTAATATAAAAATCGTAGTAAGTAGCTTATTAATAAGTGCCCGATTTTATAAGCCTATATAGTAACTTAAGTACTTTAATAATTATACTTTCTAAGTACTTATTAGCTATTTCCTTTAGTAAATAGGCTAGGATTTTCTTTATAAGCCCTATAACTAATTAAATATATACCTAAGTAATATTATAGCTCTAAATCTCGTACCCCTTTTTCTATAGTAATACTATTAATACTATTATTAATTATTAATTATAGCGCTATACTATAGGCGATTATATAAGTAGCGTCGCCTTCTCGACGTTACCGTACTCCTAAATTACGTATCTAGACTTCTCGTACGGCTAGGGTGTTCTTTTCCTTTTAATTTTACGAACTATTTATAATTTAAATATATAGAAGTTTATATACTTCTCTAGGTTATAGAGGATAAATTAATAAACCCCTCGATTATAAAAAGTATTTACTTTAATTAGATCTAATTCTTTATATAGCTTTTTAATAATTATAATTACGCCTTCTTTATATAGTTTAACTACTAGCTTAAAATCGGCTTTTTTTTTTACTATATAAAAGGTATTAATTACCTCGTTATTAGTAATAAATTATTACGTTAGTACTTACTATCGTAGTCTTTTATAACGTCTCGCTAGTAGTATTAGTACCCTTTTAGTAATTTCCTTTTCTTTATTATCTATTAGTACTATTATAATAATTTTATTAAAAATAATTTCCTATACTTCTATTACGGGTTATATAGTTTCCCCTAGCTCTTCTTTTTTTTATAAGTTAAAAATTACCTCGCTAGGATTTATATAATATAGTCTTATTATTATAATTAATACTTCGAGAGGTTAGTTACGATCCCTTATAACTACGTAAGAGTACTCGTTAATAAAAATTAATTTATATAGCCTAGCTTATTATTAAGTAATTTTATATTATACTTATATATCTAAATTTAGTAATATATTTAAATTCCCCCCTATATCGGGCCTATTATATCTAATAATTGCCTTATTAATTTATTTTTTTATATTTACTTTACGTAGTACCCGTATTACTTTTTTAATTACTTAGGCTTATTAACTTACGTTTAGTAATAGTAGTAAGGCTAAGGTCGTTCTTAAATATGCTCTAAATACGAGAAGCGTCGGTATAAGCCCGTTAGGCCTTATAGTATTATTATAGTATTTAAGTACTATCTAGAGGTATTCGTTATTAATAAAATCTAGATTTTTTTTTTAATAATTCTAAATACTCTTTTTAGTTACTAGTGTACCCTTTTTACCTTTCTAATATTATAGTACGCTTTAATAAGTACGACTTTTAGCTATATATTATAAGCCGTCGCATTCTCCTTAAATTTTACTAACTTAAAGCTAGTACTAGCGTTAGTTTTAATACTATTTAGCGGTCCTTAATATATATTAATCTAGCTTTTTTATAAAGCTACTTATACTATTTTTATTTATAAATCCTAGAGGAATTACCCTACTTAAAAGGATATAGCTATATCGATTATATATAAGACTAGCTAATTATTTAAGTAGAAAATATCGACGATAATTTCCTAATTAAAGTTAAGCTTATTACGCAATTTAAATTTAAACCTGCGTAGGCTCTGCGTATTTATTTAGTATTAGTAATATACTTTTATTAATTACTCTAGTACCCCTATTTCGATATTATTATTACCTAATCGCTTTAGGAAGTTATATAGCCTCGTAATTAATAGGTAGCTAAATCTTTAGTATAATTATCTAAGCTTATTTTTTATTAAGTAATAAATCGACTTCGAGTCGTTATTAAGCTTTATAAACGCGTACCCCTACTATTATTTAATTATCTCAAAGTACTTATTATTAAAGATTCTATTCCTTATATTATTAAATATAATACCTAATCGATCTAAGTTTTTTAGATATAATAAAAATAGCGTATTAATAAGTAAAATATAAAAGGTTATCGTTCCGAAGTACGTCTTTATTTTTATTATACTTAGTATAACGATCTTTTTACCTAGGCCGAAGCTAATCTTTATAATACCCACTATTAATATATTAAGTATTACTAGCACGATCCTTTATAATACTTAGAATTATCCTTTTTCTCTTATTAATTATTATAATACCTTAATATTTAAGATAATCCTTTAAAAAGTTTTTAAACTATACTTTTTGCTTACGTAGAATACCTAGATGAGCTTAGTATTTAAGTAGTTTAGGTAATATAAAAAGGACCTCTCTAGCTACCCCTAGATTTACTTAGTACCTAATTTCTCTTTAAGTATTAAGAGAGGTAAATCTAGTATCGTTAGATTTAGTAAGCCGGATTATAATTTACCTCCTTTACCCCTCTCTATACCTATTATCTAGGGGACTTTCCTTTATTATTCGTAAAAAAAAGCCTACTTATTAAAAACTTCTACTATTTTTTATTTATTTAGCTTTATATATCCTCCCGAGGCTAATAGTATAAAAAAAGAGTAGTTAATATTATTAACTTTATTATAATTTAATTCGTTAGTATAAGGAGTAAGATCTTTTTAATTTTCTAAATCTCTTAGTAAATACTTTAGGCTATTAATTTAGTTACTTATACTAAGTTCTATACTTCCGGATATACCCTTATATATTACAAGGAATTAGTTAAATCGATTAGGGCTAGTTTTACTTTTTATTACCCTCGACTTTTTATACTACTTATATAATTTAGCGCGTTCTTTTTTAGAGTAGTTACTTAACTAATATTTATCCTTTTTATAAATAAAGTATTGCTTCTTATAATACCCTATTTATAAGTTAAATTTCTACTTATTTAATAAATCTAAGCCTCCTTACTAGCAATTACTATACTTAGTTTCTTTTCTTTTTTTATTATATATTTAATTAACTTAGTATTATTAATAAGAGCCGTTATATACTTAGAAGTAGGTTTAGTATAGTATTCTTATTTTAATATTAAAACTAGATCTTAGTCTTAAGTAGAGCGTTTTATAGTCTTTAGGTACTTAGTATAGGGTTATTTTTATTTTTAGTACGCGTTAGATTACGGTATAAAGATATCTAACTTTCTGCTCATTAGTCCCCTTATTTAGCTAGGTTTTTATTAGCTTATTAATTCGATTAATAAGCTCTTTAAGGATTTTTATTTATAATTTACCCTCTATTATCCTAGCTATAAATACGAAAAAAATTACTTATAGCTCGGATAAGAGCTCTAAATTCTTATTATAGGTCTTAAAGTAGCTTCGGATTACGTTAATAATACTAAAAAAGTCGTTCTAATTAAGATTACGTACTACTTTATAATAATAATTAGAAGCTTTATTTATAAGTACGATATTAATTACTAAATAGTATTAGTATTCCCTAATCCTGACCTTTTTATAATAATTATAAAATATTATTAGGGTTTTTTATAAGACCTTATACTTCTCTTTAGAGTATAATTTCTTTTTTAAAAAAATCTTTTTAAAGTTTATAAATTATTTTATATTTATTATTAAATTTTCGGTTTTTATATACGATCCTTACGTTGCTACGTACTATTAGTAACTCTGGGTCGTTTATTTCTTTTTTTATTAACTAATTAGTACCGAATTTTATATTAATAGCGGCGACGAGCTATAGATTAAAATAGGCAGAATTATTAATTATCGGACTTCTAGTATAATATTTTATTTTTATATATCTTTTTATAATAATAAATTACTATTAGTAATTATAGAGAGGAAATCTGCGTCGTTTATCTTTTTTTTAAATTTATTAAAACGATTATACGCCTTATTAACTTATACTTAGTTCTATAGTATAAATTCCTTTTTTATAATCGTTATTACTAAGATTTTATATAGTTCTTATAATTATAATTACGCTAATAATACCCCTCGTTTATAAAAAAATTTATTAACTACTTTTATAATTCCTAGGCTTACGCTTATAAACTATTTATTTAGCTAGTAACTAAGGTCATTTATAATTTTATAAAATAAGGGTTACTCCTATAGCCCTTTTTTTTTATAAACCTTAGTTAAATAGATTAATACTATATTAATTTACTCGTTATTAGGCTAATCCGCGGTCTTATATATCTACGTATTCTAATAGTCCGGGTTAATATTTACTTATTTATAAAGGATCGGGATTCTATTTAAGATCGGGTTTTTTTTTTCTTTTTTTTTACCCTAATTTACTAAGGGTCGTACTCTAGTTTATATTTATATTAGCGGTTATTAGCGTATTTAATTTTAATAAGAATATATTTAATCTATGCGTTAGTTATAATAAGCCTATACTTTTATTATATAACGAATTTATTAAGGTTTAAGAGATTCCTACTTCCTCTTACCGTTTCGCTATTACTCTTATTTTTATTATTTTTAATAATTATTACTACCCTTTTAGATCGTTAACTATCGTACTTACTAAGACCTCCTTTTTATTTAAAATAAAAAAGTAGGTTTTAGTAGCCCCTTTTTTTTAATAATAATAGTAAACGTTTATATTATTATAAGAAGATATAATAATTAGTTTTATAATCTTTATTAGTTATTAATTTTTATTATTTTATATACTTCTAGCCTCCTAAGCCTCGTACTCTCTATAACCTCTAAATAGCTTTTTTTTTTAACTTATCTTTTTTAGGGTAGTATTTTATAAAAATAATTAAATATAAATACTAAGTAGCTCGTAAAGGATCTATATAAGTTATTAAGTATAGTTAGTAAAATTAAGCTCCCCCTTTCTTAAGAAATCGTAGGCTTTAAGGACTTATTAAAAATATTACTTATTACTTATACTCGATAAGGTTAGATACCTTAGGGATCTTTTTTTTTATAACCTCTCGGTACTCTATTTTATATCTTTTTAAGTAGTCTTTTTCGTAGCCTAATTATAGTTAGGTAATTATTACTTTTTTAGTAGTCCTTTTTATTACTTAGTTAATTTTTAATTACGGGCCGGCCGTTAGAAAGTTATTTAATAAGAAAGCTACTTAAGGTAACGGTAAAATACTAGTTATTTAAATAGTTCTATTAATTAATATAGTTTAACGTAATAAACATCGACCTCTTATAAGTAATAAAAGTTTATAATTACTTAATTCCGTATAGTATTTAAAAATCGCCTCCTTTTTTATTTACTTTTATAAGGTTATTTAATACGAATTTCCTATCTCGTATAGTATTAAAAAGTTATCTCTTTTATATAATAAAATACTTTACTAATTTATAATAATAGAATTTAATTACTAATTAGTATAGGTTTCCCTCTTATAGGGGAATTAGTTCGAACCGTAGGTTAATAAAGAGATTAATTTAACTATATAAATTTCTGTGTGATATAAAAAGGAGGTTCTAACCGCAGGTTGGGCTAGCTACGATAATCCTAAATAGGGCCCCTAATTGGCCCCTGCGCAATCGATTGTATGCCGCGGTCGAATTGGACTTCCGATCCGACAGAAATATTCAAAGACCTTGATTCGAGCCCACTTGGTGCGTGTGAAATGTACCCTATTCGGCAGTCTTATCGCTCGTTTCTGGCCCGTATCAGTTGATACATTGAGAGTCTCTTAGTTACGTCTGATTTTCCTTCATTCCAGAGACTCCAAGATTCATCAGGTTCGATGGGTCCCTCGGTTACGTGCATGAATCCCTGTCTCTTGGCAGAGGAAGCCTAATGCGACCGTAAGCACCCCTCGCATGGCCACCAAAATAGTCTATCTTGGCAATGCAACGTATTGAACAAAATATCTTTTCAGCCTGAACTCGCCTCGGGACGACCCTCGGCTGCCCTGAGTCGCCACCAATATATGCATGTAGGCAAGAATCCTATAGACCAACTATCTAGAAGTTGTGGCTCCTAATACAACGCTTACTGGCTAGATACAGAAATTTCACGCCGTTGCGGAGATGAAGTCAGCATTGTGCCTTGGCCGGAGAGGAGTCGGAAATTGCAGTCTTGGTCGGGTTCGTTTAGTTCTATGCGGTACGAGCCTCACAGGATTGACCGCAATCATGTCACGTTCGCTGAATCGAGTCTTGCATGGGTGTCCAGACTTTGGGGACTTTTGGTTGAAAAAGACGAACCGAATCAGTTTACTATCATGTTGTATATTTATATGTCGTATCATGGTCTATCTTACATCCATTGAGCTTCCCCTTGTCATCAGCCCAACGATCAAGTAGACTTGACTGAGAAAACTCGTCCCAGACAGCAAACTTCCTATTTCCAAGATGAAGTTCATGCTCCAGTCAAGCCTTGTTGCGCAGCTCCTGTGCCTCGGCGTTGTCGCTCAGTGGGCCGAGCCACCACCCTCGACCGCGGACCCAGGCACCATCACGGACTGCACCTGGTGGTTTGTCGCTGGCGCATCTGATACCTGCGAGCGAGTGACTGCCACGTACGGCATCACTCAGGCTCAGCTTGTTGCATACGTAAGTCTACTCCCCACAATATAGCATCATGTATCGAGATAGAATTATGTCGATGAAGCCAAGTTGAACTTCTGGAAATCAATGCTATTCGACGATTGCTAACACTCATCCTCACCAGAACCCCATCTTGTCTGCCTCCTGTACCTTCATCACTGGCAACTCGTACTGCATCGAGCAAAATTGGGGAGCGGCGCCCGCGCCCCCTTCCACTACCGCTCCCGGTGTTCCTACGACGTTGACAACCACCACCAGAGCTTCCACCACCACAACGACTCCCGAGAATGGCGTGACCACTCCTACACCGATCCAGCCTGGCATGGTGTCCAACTGCAACAAGTTCTACTTTGTCGCGTCCGGGGTCACCTGCAGCAAGGTCCTCAGCGACGCGAACATCAGTCTCGCCGACTTTGCCAAGTGGAACCCCAACGTCGGCGCCGAATGTACGGGCATGTGGGCCGAAGTCAACGTCTGCGTCGGCGTCATCGGCGGAACCACGCCCACGACGCCGCCGACAACCACCAGTAAACCCGTGACTACCACCACCACCCCGGGCAACGGCATCCAGACGCCGCAGCCGACGCAGCCGGGCATGGTGACCAACTGCAACAAGTTCCACTGGATTGCCCAGGGCGTCACCTGCAGCCAGGTCCTCAGCTACAACGACATCAGCCTCGCCGACTTCGCCAAGTGGAACACGGGCGTGGGCGCCGACTGCAGCGGCATGTGGGCCGAGGTGAACGTGTGCGTCGGCGTCATTGGGGGCGCCACCACACCGCCGACCACCACGACGAAGCCTCCGGTCACCACCACGGCCCCCGGCAACGGCGTGACTACGCCCCAGCCTACGCAGCCGGGAATGGTGACCAACTGCAAGAAGTTCCACTATGTGTCCGAGGGCAACACGTGCGACCAGATCATCAGCTACAACGGCATCACTCTCGCCAACTTCGTCAAGTGGAACACGGGCGTGGGCGCGACCTGTCAAAACATGTGGGCCAAAACCTACGTCTGCGTTGGTGTTTAAGCAGCGAACAGCGCTACCTAGGCCTTCCGGGTCGTAATTTCTATTCTATGTACATACTTTCTGGGCGAATTAGAGAAGTTATTTCTCACAGGCGTGTCAAGGAAAGGGGAAACTATATAATTCATCTTTCTATACAATAAAGCATCATATGATTCTGAAGATAAGATTCAATGATTTGACTTTTTTGGAGCAAACAGGGTCTCGATCTGCTCCGTGTCGGTAATGAAATTTCACGGGACGTTCTTTGTCGTGCCGGGAGAAATCATCTTGCAAGCTCCATCATTGCGTGAGATTTGATGCTCGCTGAATTCCTCCAGTAAACCATCTGATAGAGTGCATTCAACAGTGTGATCAAGTCTAATTTATGTACTGAAGCAGTTGATCTCTACCGGATGAACAGAATTACCTCGGAGAAATATGTACATGAATACGCGATATTTCTCTATCGAAAAGGAATAACACTATAAGACCATCTCAAATGGTGCCAAATACAGCAAGACTATCGTAAGCCTTTCCAGTACCATCAAACATGACGTTGCTCTCGCAAGAGGAACCCAGGACGGCGTTGGAAATCCACGCAGCCTCCCAGTAATTTAGACCGGTTGCAGAGGGAATCTTCTTGAGGGTATCCGCAACCATGGTGATGTACTCAGTCTGGCCTGCCGTGCTCAGCGGGATGCTAAGCTGGTCCGAGGGGAACATGTAATCGGGCGACGTGCACTTGGTCGGCCAGTTCGTCTCGACGACCTGAACCTCCTTGCTGTACTGCGTCGCGAGGCCACTGAGAGCTGTCTCGAGGGCAGAGAATGTCGCCTTCGAGCTCCAGAAGGGGTAGAAGGACACCGCGATGACGTCCCAGTCGGCGGTGGTGAACTTGCCAGTCTTGACGAGCATGTCGTAGTACCAGTCCTGCAGGTCGGCGTCGTAGCCGTGGGCAAGGTGCGTGACAATCTTCGTAGTCGAACCCAGGGCAGAGGCGCGAATGGCGGCCGAGCCAGCGTGCAGCAGGCGAGCAAGGTTCTCGGGCTGATCGTACTTTGCCGTGGGCCAGAGGATACCTCCGTCAATCTCGTTGCCGATGGTGATCATCTCGGGGTAGAGCCCGGCGGCGGCGAACGCCGCGCACACCTCGGCGGTGTAGTTGGTGACCTGGGCCTCGAGGGCGTCAATGGCCGTGGGCCAGCCGGTCGGGATGTCCTGGAGACCCGGGTTCGTGAAGCCGTCGCTGTAGTGCAGGTTGAGGCCGAACATGAGCCCCGATGCGTTGGCCCTCTTGGCGAGCTCGAGGTTGTACGAGATGCCGTAGTCGCCTTCGACGGTCCAGACTCGCTGGCGGACCATGTTCACGCCGGCGTCGACGAGGATCTCCTCCAGGGGTTTCGCGACGCCTTGGGCGTTCTTGTAGGTGACGCCCTTGTCACGCTCTTCCACGATGGTGGATGACCAGTCGATTCCATGGTACTTGAGGTTCGCCGCGGCTGCGGGAACGGATTGTTGGTTAGGGGTCGTATTCGTAGATGCAAGGGGGGGTTCAACAGAGCAACCTACCAGCTGAGCCAGCAGCCAATGCCGTGAGGAAGAGAGCTTTCATCATGGTTTCGATTTGGTAACGACCGACAAGTTACAGATGCATCGAAGATTGGCGGCTGGGCCGATCGTTTTGTTTTCGAGCCAGCGACTATTCCACAGCGGCATGCCGTCCCCTTTCGATCCTGCTCCGACATGTAATTGCTTGGTTCATTTCAACAGCGCCTCGGCATGGCTAGCCTAGTTGCGGATCAACGATTTTGACAGGGAGCAGCAGCGTTGTTGGCGGTAGCTGTCAATGTGTCATCTGATGGTCCAGCCCGATGAAAGGGGCTGAACTGGGGGCAACCCGAAGGGTTCCCGGACGCGAGCGCACATCGGCACGGCAGATGCGGCGCTTGTCAAATTTCAGGGACGGTTCATTTATTGGGTTGACGCAATTCGTACGATTGGAGCCGGTGTTGGTGGGGTCTGTTCAACGTTAATGGGCTTAGATCTCTGCTAGACGCGCAGCCGTTTGTTTGAAGTAAGCCAGGGCCGCTGCTTATCTTTGAGATGTTGTGGATATCGAACTTCGGGTGAACGATTAACAACAACTATGGGACTGATGGTTGATGCATAAAGCCTACTTGAATCATCGAAAACCTTTATTTAGAGGCCGAGTTTCCCTCACTGAAATTTGTTGTTATTCTCCTGAGTTAGTGAGCATAGTGAACAGTCCAAGTGCTTGTGTTCCCAGCGTCTATTTGAAACAACGCTCCCCTCAGTTCCCTGCAGGCCTCATTTCCGTCCTCAGCTATCGATATGACAGAAAAGCTCTTTGCAACAGAGCAAGTTCTGAAATTGCGTAGATGAATTGAAGAGCTGAGACTCTCGATAAGATACAATGTCAGCATCAGAAACCTACACCTGTTACGGCAACGAAGGAGCTTCTCTCTCAACCGTGCACATCCACGGCAATCTGCTGCCCACGATGTGGATGTGGTCGTCGTCGTCATCCGCTTTGCTCAAACTCAAATCAGTAGCTATGGCCCCCTGGGCAGCGAAAGCACATTGGAATTGATTGCGTCAATTCTGAATCTCGCTCAAGCCACTTGTAGCCATACTCTATGCTGGGACAGCAACCAAGCTCTCAAACGGGATGATGCGCAGCTGTTCAATAGCGCAATTGACCGCGGTACATTGTAGTTGACGACTAAGTCATAATTACTAGGGAATTACACATGATGCACATATCCTCGTTAGGTGGTGCTCTTGCTTTCGTCCTCCGGCTCATTCAACGCAGCCACACCACTCTTTATCTCGTCCATTGGGATCTCGAATTCTCTTGCCAAACTCTCCTTCCACTCCTCAACCGAAATCACCTGCCCACCATCCATGGCATACCGAGCTCGTAGAACGTTGGCATCACCATCAATTGGTTCCACGCCCAATGGCACAGGAACAGTCTTCGCTTCCGGACCAACACAAACATCCTCCCCCTGTCGTGGTCTCCGAAGCCATTGATGCTTTTCACTGCAAACCGTAATCACGTCGGATTCAGGGTCACGTAATCGCGCCAGGCATTCTCTGCAAAAGTCCTTATCCAAGCAGTAGACGCATTGGTAAAACTCCTGTTCAAAATCGCCTCTCTTCTCGCACTTTTTGCCCTCCGAAGTATAACCATCGCAGAACCACTGTGTCTCAACTTCAACCGTAGGTGTGTGCTGCTTCAGCAAGTCCGAGATGCGCGACTGGAGTAGGCGATGTGCAACATTAGTTGGAGAACCAGTATTGTCTGGAATCGTTGGCTTGTCTTGATGACTTGTGTCACCTTCGGAGGCGAGGTTCGATTGACTTGCGAGGGCAAGTGAGTCAATGTGTGCTTTGGCGGCCTGGATGCGCTCTAGTTGTGACGCACTATCTGGCACTTGAGTTCTCACGAGCTGGGTAGTTCCCTTCGCCAGTACCGTAAGAACTTCGAGAACCTTTTCTTTGTCTGTAACTTCATCCTTGATATCCTCGGCTGTAAAGTTCAGACCGCCTGTCACGAGATCTGGCTGGCCCCGCAAGGAATGGGCGATGAACACGCCCTTGAAGTCTTCTTGTCGATAGCTCTTCAACACTTGCTGGAGGAGGAAGAAGCCATAGTTATCATTATCGGGCATCTCGTCAGAAAGTATCTGAAGAGCCTGTACTACCCGAGGCCTGAGCACCGATCTGGCCTTATCCTTCTCTCCACGTAACGCATGGAGTGCGGCTAGGAGTGCCGTTAAAGAGTCGTCGAAATCATTTGATTCCTCTTGGACGAGTTTGGCCAATGCTTCGAGGTTTTCTTCGTCTTTCCCCTTTCCTTGGTTCGAGAAATAATGGTTCGCAAGAGCCGAGGTGGCGTTAGACCTCGCAACGTAGGCGTTGCGGCCACCCACGTTGGCGAGTTGGTCTCGACTCTCGGTCCAAAGACGTAGGGCTTCGCTCACGGGCTCTTTTTCATCCAGTGTGATTCCGAACTTATACGCGGCGAGGCCAAGGTCGAAGAGGAGCACTCCTCGGGCTTCTTCTTCCTCGTATTGCGCATCTAAATTAGAAGACTCGGCATGGCGTTCTTCCTGCGTGGTGGACTTCTGCGTGGCGGCGTACATCGTGTCGACCATCTTCCTTAGAAGCTCTGGATCGCTTTTCGTGGTTTTGAACATGCTTGAAGCGAGAACGTCGTGTTCGAAGTCCCTCGCTATCTTCTTCAGGATTTCAATCATCCTACTTTCACCGCCTTCTGCAGCAATCATAGTCTTCAGCAATTGTGCAGCCTCGGTTACATCTGGGGACATGAGTTTTGCCTTCAGAAGTCCCAGTTGTCCGGCGATTGCCTGTTCAGTGTCGTCGCTTTGAGACGCCACCAAGTAGTGCTTTGCCGCAGTGCCCATGTTCTGCGTCTCATAGTTGTACCTGCCCAGCAATAAGTGCAACTCGACGATCTCCTTTGCATCTGGCTTTGGCGTAGTCTTCTCCGATTCGGCTTCCTTCAGAGCAAGCTCGACTTGTTCGATGGCCTGCTCCAACTGCTCCCGATTATAGTACGTGATGCCAAGGCCTTGGTAACACCGCCAGCTTGGGTTCTCAAGTTGAGCGGCTTTCTGATAGAGCGACAGAGCTTGATCGGGATTATTCCCCACCCAAGAGGATGCCTCGGCAAGTCTTTCATACCAAAGTGAATCAAGGTCTGCGTCTGACAGTCCGAGGATGTCTTGGCACCATTTGCTGGCAACGTCCCAGTCTATCTCGTCGCTAGAGCCAGCAGATGAGGACGGAGATGATGAGCCCTCTGGATTCGCGTCATCTCCATTGGGACTTGTGGCATCTGGAAGCTTCTCGATCTTGTCCTTGTCCTGTTCAATACTCCTGTCAGTACCCCGTGCTTAAAGGCTTCATACGACATTTCCCAGGCAGACTTACCGCGGCCATGAACTCCTTCAGCCACCGGCAAGCGCTTGGTACATTCCAGCTCCTTTCTCTTAGGAACCCTCGTACCACCATATGAACAAACTCTTTAAGATATCCTCTTGTGGGGTATCGTGCACGCTCCATCTTGGCACGCCATGGCTTATCGAGCTTCCGAACGACTGTTGGATCGGTTAACCACTTCTGAACGTCTGTCATCTCGTCTGCCCACCAATAAACCTCTCCGAGAGATGCTCGATGCCGTTTGAAGACCGCGTCGTCTTTGAAAAGGTTATACAGATTACTTCCAATCTCGGCCCTTTCGTTTGTTGTCAATTCTCCCTTGCCCTCGTCTTCGAGTAGTCGAAGTTGGCCTAGGTGGTAGGGAAGCCAACAGACGAGGTACTCTCCAATGGTTTTCGTCTCCTCCTGGGGATTGCCTTTCAGGTAGTTGAATGCCCGAGTCACAATTGTCTGGTTGGCCTCAAACTCGTCCACTGAAATAATACGCTGACTGCTGTTGTGCAGAGCGTTTGAGTTGTTGAAATCAAATTTGAACTTGTCCCGGATCGCCATATCTGCAAGATCCCAGAGAAAGTGCCCACAAAGTTCTTGATCGACATTGTTGATAGTGATGGTCATGCTGATCGTAGGGCGGTCTTTGGAGTTGGCCGAGCGGTTCGAAAGTTCTCTCTGCTTCTGCAAATACTCTACAACACCGTCTTGAGGGAAGACACTACCATCTTCGATCATCAAGACAGCGGAGTACTTATTTTTGATAACGTACTCGAGAGACGTGAGAGATTCTATGCCTGAAAATAGCCTCTTTATTACACCTGATGTCAGTTTCTGCATACTGGCCATGAGCATACCTTAGGGTGCTTACCATGGCGGACTCAAGTTGTTCCAGGGTAAGATAGTAGTGGCTGTACAAGGCCCATTTAAGCATTTCGTTTAGCTCGATGATTTCATCAGCTGTCAATGACCGCTGGAGATCGTTGATCGCCGCCTCGAAACTGCCCATTGACTGATCAAGCATACGGTCTAACTCTTCAACAGTAGCCATACGTGTGCTCAGGAGACGTATGACTCCGTCTAGCTGAGGCTGGAATGTCGAGTATCTTCCGTTCACATTCTGTGGAAGCTTCTCAAGAATCTTGTCTCTAGCCTTTTGCTGTTGCGAATTGGTCCCGGCGTTTGGAAGCACACCCTGCTTGTTCAAAGACTCAATGATGACGAGCCGCATATCCTGCTCGTTCTCCTTCTCCATTTGAATTTTCAACGCATCGTCGAAGTTTGGTTGGTACGCAGTCTTCAGCTTGGCGTCTGTGCCGCTCACCAAGATGCGCACTCGCCGAGCCGGCTTCTCTTTCGACCGAGAACCGAAGACAAACTCAAGGAGCATCTTCAACTGATCTTGATGAAGATTCTCAATTCCATCGAACGCCAGGTAGTATGTAGCTCCTGATCCAGGTGCTCCTATTTTGAGGTCTGACCACAGCTTCTCCAAGTTCTCGGTGCTCGATGAGCGACGGAATGCGGCAGGCCCAGCGTCACACGCCTTGTTCAAGGCTTTTCGTACCGTGGCATCGACGCGAGCAATTTGGAAAGCCATGTACTTCAGCGCTGTCTGTACGGGGTTTTTGTCATTTTCGGACTTCTTCGTGCTGACTGGGAAGAAGTAGTGGGCAACATAGATGCGGCCCTTTTGCTCTTCGAGGCGTTTGGTGATGAGAGCAGTGACAGATGTCTTTCCGGATGATTCAGGACCGGACACAACCAATACATCTTTATCGTTTGATGCTGTCCATGAAGTGTACGCTTCATGAGTCCAGATCCACGAACCTGTGCCGTTGAAACATTTGTCCGAGATTGTGGTAACTGTCTGCGTGGTGTTGGTGTCGAGCCGGACAGTTGACGGCACGCCAAGATTATCGCGAATCTTGGTCAGTGTCTTCGTGCGGTCAGCGTCATCTGTCAGAGACTGGACGCCCTTATGGGTCTCTTGCGCAGCCCTTTGCGTTTCTACAACCACCGCAAGCGTGACAGTTCCTTCAACATCGCGCTGTCCCTGCAGAGCCCCTTTAAATGCTGCCATGGCACCAGCTAGGTCTGTATCGCTGTCGAAAATGGACTTGACCCGTTGGAAGACTCGGTCACGTCTGCGGCCCTGGCGATACTTGACGACATGAGCGCAAACCTCAACAAAGCGTATGAGAACCAGATTGATCTGGTTGATTAGCAAGCGATCGACGCTGTCCATGGACTGATAGATCTGGAACTGAGACAGCGCCGACGACACTTCGCTAAAGACTTGATCGACGGCATCGTTATAGCCTTTGATAGCCTGAGGGATGTCGAACACGAATGAGAGCGCACTGGCTGTGATATTGCTTGCCACAGCCGGGATTGGGATCTGGCTGCATCAGCGGTCAAGTCGGGCGAAAATGAAACTCAAATCAGACTCACAAATGAAGAGGCCTGTGAAGCAGCTCCCACGAGCATTTTGAGATACTTGAGAGAACTTAGGCCGACACTCTTAGCTGTTTCCCAGCTGTCTTCCGGACTCGGGCTCGTATTGACTTTGCCGCTGTTCTCAATCTGTTTCTGCACGTCTTCGAAGCTCTTCAGCTCGCCCTTGTCAAGCGACTCACCGCATATTTCCCGGAAATGCTCGGCTGCGGCTGCCCAGATCTCATCCACGGACCTGTCTCCATTGGCGAATTTCTTGCCCGACGAATCTGATGCTCCTTGTTCCCTCATCGTGGCGCGACTGTTTGAAGACAATACTTGAGAAGGAGATAATGAAGCAGCGATGAATGAAGAAACTTGCCCCGCCAGATAGCTTTACTCTGGCGGTGTCTCCGAAAGCACTGGTGCTTACACGACTGTTGATGCTGGCGTGAATACCTCCAAAAAGAGTCAAGAAGACAAAATCTCCGTGCCAATTCTGATGACTATAGTACTTCAGTACTTATGTAAACAATATTGCGGTCGGGCAGATGTTATGAGCGCGTGGGCGGAGAACTCAGCAACAATTCTCGCTAGCAATCCTGCAGCCTGATCCGACGTTACAGGCAGCACCAAATGCCTCGTCTTCGCAGCGAATGGTGGGGTGATTACTTTACCATACAAGGGTTTTCAGTCGAGTACGAGCTACCACATCAAATTGCGGCTGAACCGACATGGGTACAGAGCTACCGAATAGCCGCTGCATGCGTCGAATCATTTCCCTCTGCACTAACGAATGTTTGATTACTGTGTCACATGAGGTGTTGGAAAAGGTCCAGAGCTACTCAATGGGTATGATCTGATGTCAGCTTACTTGTCCACTGCGTTCTAGCTTTGATCACTCGATGAGGAATTCGAAGCCGCTCTTATGTAACTGTCGACACATTCGAGACTGAAATTCAAGGCTGAAGACAACACCTCAGACCAACGATTCTGCTGTTGAGTTCCTATCGCTTTCAACCTCTTTGTCCCTCTTCTTCAAGATGCAGAAATAGAAGATAGCCATCGTGCCCAATGTCAACAAAACCGCGGCGAGTACGTAAATCCAAAATAGACTTGACAGTATTCCATCTTTTCCTTCTTTGGGAAGGTCGAAGAAGTCCATAGAGAAAAATGCCTGACAGAGATCAACCCAACATTCATGTTCGTATGGGAAAACGAATCACGCACCGTTGCGAAAGAAGCAGGTAGGAAGATCATCCCTAGCACCGCGATTGATTTCATGATGCTGCCGTCCCGCCGGGTCATTTTGGCAACATCTAGGTTGACTCGCGATATCTCTTGGTTCGTCTTCGCATCGCTACGACCAATTTGGCTGATTTCCTACGCGAAAGAGATTAGCGAATAGTCCGTCGCTGTGACGAACTACAGACTGTGATCAACTTACAAGCTGAGTTGCCAAGCTGAACCCATCCATTATGTGTGAACATTCTCTGATGTATTCATCATACTCTTCAACTAGCTCTTGCAGCCTGTCTCTGATTCGCTCTCCTGTGAGAAAGAACTGTAGTCTTTGCTCTTCTCTGTATGTGCTGTTGAAAGGACCACGAGGTGCAAACTCGACACGGTTGAGATCTTCGACGTGAGAAATCATTTTGAGTAGCTGTCTTCTCCAATTGCTCAGGCCAACCCTGAGACGACTTATTTGCTGCCAGAGCTTGGCGGTCGGAAGACTTTCTTCGTCTGGAAAAGTACAAGGTGGAACGAGACCCTGATCCTCAGTGAGGGTGGTTGAACCAGACGAAGTTGACATGCCCTGCTGAAGGTGATGGGCACCGAATGGACTGGACATGGCTTTCTCGTCATCATTGAGTGTTTCCATCTCATTACGGACGCTCGCTGAAGTTTTCACAGCGGGCTTCATGAAGGTAATGCGATCGATCCGTCGTCCTAGTTGCTCCAGCTTTTCTCGGACGAGCTCGATTTGTCTGTCTCGTTCGACATCTGCAAAGATGGTCGGTAACATCATTGGATGAAATACCGGGGTATCTGAGTTTTTCAGTCGACTGGTGATAATATCGGCCAAGGTCATGCGACCGTCGTACATGTCTGGCTTCTTGAGATCACATCCGAACAAGACAGCATTCGTAGTCAAAGTGCTGGGCATAAAAGTCACGGATAAAGCCATGTCTCCTGGCCACGACGCTGTCGTCCTGCAGAGATATACTATCTTTGGTGAGTTACCCAATACCGGCTATCTCATCGTTCAGATGGGCACGTACCGAGCGATATCTGCTTGGAATCATTCAAGTTCCATTCAAAATTCATCTGAGAAAACATGCAGCTCGTGTTACGATTGATCGTCCTTACAATACCACTGTGCACGAGGAAGCGTCGCTGAACTTTTGAAAAGATTTGGTATGACCAGGGTAGTGTCGAAAGAGCGGACGGATCATGTTCCCAAGGAAATTCCGCCCGACCCCCTAATATCAGATTCAGTCTGCTAGATTCGGGAAACCGTCGCCCCGACCGATCCTATAAATCAACGATGTTAGTTCTGTCTGGCTACCGTAAGGCAGTGAGAATATGATCGGGAAGTTTTACCGTCTCTAACCATTGTTTCCAGTGTGCACACGTCTTCATTGTCCAGGACTCTGCATGGTCAAGAGCCTTCTTGATGTCAGAACGTGAACTATTTGCTCATCAAAAGTCGGCTCATGGAGAATTCATCCCACATTATCTTGTCGTTCGATTGAGATCAGCTGACTTTCTGTCGGTTCAAAGTCAAGCACCTCAAGATCTTCCTCGAATATTTTCGGATCACGGCATAGCCATGACATGGCGACTGGTAAGTTGGGTCGGATGAAGCTTCAAGTATTGAATCAAACTTAAGCGAGCTTTCGGGTAGTTCATGAGAAATAGACTGATGGTTGAGATCACGAGAGACATCAAGTAGAAGGTGCATGTGAGGTAATTAGGTCACAGAGATCAGTTTTAACCTCGAACCCTGAGATGAGCAGTAAGATTCCCCGGACTACATCCCATCAGGCCAAGTCTGAGTACCTACCTCGGGAAGAGCTAAGCTCACCGTCAGCATGATCTGGTTTCAATAATCCGGCAAAATTTCCAAAGGTTTACCCCGCTCTAAAGGCGCCTCGCGTTGAGCATCGTCGGGATGCTCCGGTTGGCGAGGAACGGTGTGCGTCGGCAGGCTCGTCCCCATCTCCCGAGAAGTGCGGGCCGTTCTGGTTTGGATTTGGGAAAATGGCTGCCACCGTTGTGCAGCTCTTTCTTGATACCAAATCAGCCAAGCAGAACGCCCAACGTGGTAGAATGGAACATCATGCCTACATTCGGGGCAGTGCGTGGGTCTGCATATGCACTGAGTGCATGCATGCACCTTAGGCATTGGTGGGCACATCCTGGCTGGGAGGTTCGCCTTGAACAGTAGCGTGATTATCACCCATGCTTCACTGGCAAAAAAATCGTTCGGTAAGTTCTCAACCTCTTGAGGTTCGCATATGTACTTATTTAATAGTGAGAGGATCACGCGTATTGTCAGTCCACGTAGTTAGGTCTGTTATGTCCAGTCCCAGTGGCTTTTCCACTTTGAGATCAAAACGCCTCGTCTGAGGTCAATGTTTTGTAGGCAGTATGTACACTCAAACTTTGCCTATACAGTATGGTAGTCAGAGCCGTTTGAACAAAGCTCTGGCGCAAATTGTTGGAGACGGCAACTTTGCAATCCATGGGGTTGGTTCTCTCAACCTTCGCATGCCTTCCTTTCATGATATACTGACAAACACACAGTATGTTGATAACCAATGGTACTTCCAGACCTCGAGGTTATTGAGTCCCGTAAGTCAACAATGAAACGTTTGAGACGTTCCAAGTAATGACTATGATATAGGCCGAAATCGCAGCGGTGAAAGTCAAGATGAAAGGTCATGCAAGTAGGAGGAGATGAAAGCAGAACAGATGAATTTATGGCCAACGTAGACGATCATCATGGGGCTGGTAACCTACCTCTTCGTTTTTCGGATGCTCAGTACTTTATCTCATCATACACATACATACATGCATCGTCGAGCCTTTAGCACATCTTTTCTCTCAGTATGACAGTAAAAGTTGAACTCCATAATGTCTATGTCATCAGTGACGCTGTATTGATCAGATATCTTAGGTAATCTGCTGGTGCATACAGTCTCCGTTTGAGAGCGATGAGCATAAGACAGCCTTATTGTTTGAGAGGAGAGTCATCAAGAGGCGTACGGTATGTCTTGAAAGAGTTGATACGAGAGTACCTAAAAGCCGATGGTGATATTATTTTCATGAGAAGTCATAATGAATATGTCCAATCTCGACAAAAGCAGACACCTGCTGCGACCACCTAGAATGGAGGGGGGCTTCCCGAGCCTGCCCAAAGAACCGATAAGGTCCCTTCCACGCCTGAGATATCGATACAAGGCTCCTGAGCCAAACGCGAGTGACTTTAACAGTTTCGTTTGATCTCTTCGGTCGTAAGATGATACGGCGTGGTGACGCTATAGAAATTATTGCGCATCTGCTCATTATCAGGGCTCGCCCACGGGAAATTGGGATCAGACCATGGGAATACCTCTACAGTGTAGTAATCGTCAAACTTCCGATCGAGAAAGCTCTCCAGTTTGGCTGGATTCACAAAGCGTCCTGGGATTTTTGCTGTAAAGCGAGCTCCCGACCAGGATTGGTTGGATGTCGGCGAAGACCTCATTGCCGATGATGATGAGTATGCTCTCGGACTGGGCATGATATCAGAATCGACTTCAATCGCTCGAGACGGCTAAGGATGATTATTACTTGAGCGGAAGCCCTCTGGAAGAGGTGGAAACGCCGGGTCCAGATACTACTTATAGGATGCAGAATCTGTAGCCTGATGTACCTTTTCGAAACTGGCCGAGAATGTGCGAAGGCGCGCGGGGCGAACCACAACAAAATGCAACTTGATGCATCAGAAGGCAGCCAGGCAACCCGCCAAGCCACCCCCAACCAATGTGCGCATTCACATTCTGCAGGCTATCACTTGCCGCTCAAAGACATGCCAGGGGGTGCAGGGTAAGAGTTGGCACATCGAGTCAATCTCGGCAATGCCTCGACAATGTATCATTAGTGCCAGTGGAAAGAATGCCTCGCCGGACTCCCATGCGCTGATAAAAGTGACCAGGCTCCGGGGATTTCGGGGCCTGATACGTGTGTCATGTTATCAGTACCTCCCACCCATTGAGCGGCCATCCAGGACTCGGCAACCTCACTGTTCAGGCCCTTTTGCCTCTTGTTCGTCATTTGCCGCATACAAGCACGCGTAGGCCAAAACATTGAGTCAGAGTCACCTGTCTGGAACACATGCTCCAACTACCTTAGCCATCGGTGCCTATCGCACCTGATCGCACCTACCAGTCATAGCGGGTAGTGCCCAATCATTCCTGATCCCTCGACGAAAGCCTGCCAGGATGTCTCAATTCGACGATGGACGAGTAAGTCGACAGCAAATATATCTATCACTATTTCTTACAAAGACTCTGAAACTAATGTAACGATCAAAGGAGTTTCTCAGTGCCTTCAATCCTGAGAGGAGCTTGGAATTCTACCCCGAAGGCCGTCGTCCTCCAAATGTCGTCCGCGAACAATCAGATGTTTCGATTACGACAAAGTCTAATAATTACAACTACGGTATAGACCTAGTCGAAGAAAACAACACTATACTACTCTATTCACAGCCAGATACTATGTTCCCTGGCTTTGTGGGCGGCGCATTTGAGCCACACGGCGAGCCGAGCAATACCGAAGCAGATCTACAGCTAGAGAACGAAATCGGAATGGGGGCGGCAGAAGCCATGTGCGAACAGATTCACGAAGCGATGCAGTCCACCGGGCCTACACACTCGAGACCATGGCTTCCCTCTGGTGACTTGCACGCTATCAGCCACCGGAACCGTGTCAGTGCCGTACTTCGACAACACTTCTCCGAGCCAACGCTGGGCAGCCTTACTGATTGCGTCTGCGGCACTGAAACGAGCACACACAAGGGAGGCGACACAAGTCAAAGGATCTTCGTCATCTTGGTTCTGATCCGCAGAATTGAAACGTTACCGGCGCTCATGAAGGATGGTTTACGCGATCGTGACCTACCTTTTGAGTGGCTCAACCCTGTGTCCCGGGATCAACTCATTAGTCCAAAGTCTCAATTTGCGAACAAGGCTCTTTCTTGCTTCGAAGAAAGAGGGAAAGGATTACTGAGAGAGTTCTATGAAAATCAGTGGAAGATACTTGCTCCTATTATTGATCGCGATAAAAACGGAGAAGTGACGACGTTTCACTTGGCTGAAGAGGTCATCATGCCCTGGACTTTCATTGGGGATGAGAGAAAGGAGGGAAGTTTCTCTATGGTCCGCAAAGTTGAGATACATCAAGATCATCATTCTTTTGTGAGTATTGCCCTTAACCTACCTCATATCCGGAGCCCTCGCAATTATTTCAGACTTTACTAACCTGGGTGAATTGCAGCACAATCACAAAGCATTCGCCCTGAAAACCCTGCTTCAAACAGACCCTGACCAAGCAGAGGATGAATTCGAGCAAGAGCTCAAGGCCTTTACCAAAATGGAACCGGGAGACCACATTCTTGATCTTTGCGCGACTTTCAAGATTGGAGACAAGTACTCCTTCTTGTTTCCCTGGGCAGAGGGGGGCAACTTAAAGCACTTTTGGAACAAGTGCCCTACACAGGTGCAAAAGGGCGCCCGCCAACCTGACATACTCCTGCGTTGGGTGGCCGAGCAATGCCATGCGCTGGCAGCGGCTCTACAAAGCATCCACGAGGTTCGTGTGAAAGCACTCAAACGAGCAAACCGAATACACGAAAATGAAGACACTGACAGAGACATCTACGGAATCCACGGCGATATCAAGCCCGAGAACATTCTGTTGTTTAATCACCTGGACAAACCACTGGGTATCGGCACTTTGAAGATTGCCGACTTTGGCCTCACAGAGTTTCATAGGCTCACATCGCGAACGCGGTCGTTCAATCATGGTTCCGATGCTCGACAGCCTGCACCTACCTATGAAGCGCCCGAGCTTGTGCAGCTTGGGGAAGTATACTCCAGGAAGGCCGATGTGTGGGCCCTGGGCTGCGTCTTCTCTGAGTTCTTGACTTGGGTTGTTCGTGGGCACTTGGCTGTAGGGGAATTTGGACAAGCCCGTGCTATGGAAAGAGATTGGGACGACTCTAAGAAGCGGTTCCGATGGGCAGAAGACAAGTTCTTTGTGGCAACTTATAATGATGGCGGAGTTCCTGGAGCGGTTCGAACTTCTCTGAAACTTGCCGTGGACAATGTAAGTTCTGATTTCTCTATTGCTCATCTAGAATCGACAGTGTCAAGGTAACTACTTTGTCAAGGCCCGCTGACCGGGATCAACATAGTGGCTTGATGAACTCTATCAAGAATCAAAGACCGAGGAACCAAACTTCCTCACAGACTTTCTAGACCTACTAGGGCATAAGGTCCTCGTGTGCGAGAGAGACAACAGAGTCAGCTGCGAAAGGCTAGTAATGGAACTGGAAAAGTTCGCTTCCAGAGCCGGCGAAAGCCGGTCAGATGATCCGTACTGGAGGCCACCTTTACCATCATTCCGACAAGGTTTTCCGAAACGAGGAGAGGCTTCGAACGGCATTACTGGACGGCGGGTGGCCTTTGCTCATCAATCTTCTGCCAGCTCGGACAGCTAGATATGTATCGATGATACCACCATACGATCTGGTACAACTGAGTAATGAGTAGCTAAAGTATAAAATAGAATTGGCATGGTTAATTGAGCTCGGTTTACAATAATCCAGTTCTACGCTAATTCCGCTAGCGAGACCGAAATCCATGGTCTTTCTGTTAGTATCCTTATTATAAGGTATTAGTTCGAACCGTGGGGTAACGAAGAGATTAATTAAACTATATAAATTTTTACGTAAGTATAAAAGGGAGGTTCTAACCATAAGTTAAATAGGCCGTAATAATTATAAATAGGGGCTATAATTAGCCCTTATACGGCTACTATACGCTAAGGTCGAATTAGACTTCTAATCTAATACTAATTTTCTCTTTTTTTTATTAATTTAATTACTATAGTTAGAGATATAATTCGACCTTAGGCCCGTTTACTAAGTTATCTCCTTTTCCCTCTTTTCTTTACTCTTTTTATATAATTTATCCTTTTATTTATATATTAACTTTTTTACTACTTACGAATTACTCTAACCCCCTATTTAATACTACTTTTATAAAAGTATTAATAAGGTTATTACTACTATTAATCTAACGGATTTCGAATATCTCGCGCCTTTTATATAATTACTTAAGGGCTATAATATCGATTATAAGCCTCTTTTCTTTCGTAATCCCTAATTTAATAAGATATTTATATAATAAATAAGAATTAGTATAAATAACCGTTAAGATTAATAAAAAGTTAGATTAATTAATAATCCTCTTTAGTATTATTAAAATCGTATAAATAAGGTCGACGCCGTTAACTATATTATAAATTTCTAATATAAGTATACTTTTTAGTACCTATTTACTTTTAATTAATAAGTAATAGATTATATTATTATAAATTATAAATTCGCTCTTTTCTATACTCTTATTAACTAAGATAATAATATACCCTAATTATAAAGTAAGGTCGTTATTATTTATAAATAACTTATTAATAAGAATATAGAACTTACTAATCGCAAGGTTAATTAGGTAATAAACGAGGCCTTAATCGAGGTTCGATTACTATTATTTAAGCTACTTATTAAGGACCTTAACGTCTTATTTACTTAGTTCTATAGCTTATACTACTCTAGCGTAGTTAAAAGTCGCCTCGGGCTAGTATATACTTATAATATATACCTCTTATACGAGCTTAGTTTTATATCGCTTTTTAATATTAATAATATTTAGATTAACGAGGCTAATTTTCTTACCCTATTCCTTTTATTAAAAAATAATAATTTCCCCTTTAATTATAAAAATCCTACTATTAAATACTAATAAATATTCGTTATAAAAATCTCTTTTAGCTTTATTATAAAGCCCGCTTTCTAAAGCTCCTTATCCTCTTTCTTTATAAAGTAAATATTAAATAGGCCTAGTATATTATTAGTTTATATTCTAATAATACTAAATTAGTTACTTTCGTACTTAGAGACTAGTAAGTACGGATCGTATATAAATATAACTATTAATAATTAATTAATATAAAAATTATAATATATAGCTTACTAATAAGTACCCGATTCTATAAGCTTATATAATAGCTTAAGTACCTCGATAATCGTACTTTTTAAGTACTTACTAACTATTTCTTTCGGTAAATAGGCTAGGATTTTTCTTATAAGCCCTATAGCTAATTAAGTATAGGCTTAAGTAATATTATAGCTCTAAATCTCGTATCCCTTTTTTTATAATAATACTATTAATACTATTATTAGCCGTTAGCTATAGCGCTATACTATAAGTAATTATATAAGTAACGTCGCTTTTTTAATATCGCCGTACCCCTAAATTATATACCTAGATTTCGTATATAGTTAGGGTATTCCTTTTTTTTTTTAAATTTTATAAACTATTCGTAATTTAAATATATAAAGATTTATATACTTTTTTAAGTCGTAAAGGATAAATTAATAAACCCCTCGATTATAAAAAGTATCTATTTTAATAAGATCTAATTCTTTATATAGCTTTTTAATAGTTATAATTATACTTTCTTTACGTAGTTTAACTACTAGCTCGAAATTAGCTTTCTCTTTTACTATATAAAAAGTATTAATTACCTCGTTATTAGTAATAAATTATTACGTTAGGGCTTACTATCGTAGTCTTTTATAACGTCTCGCTAGTAGTATTAGTACCCTTTTAATAATTTCCTCTTCCTTATTATTTATTAGTACTATTATAATAATTTTATTAAAAGTAATTTTTTATATCTCTATTACGGGTTATATAGTTTTCCTTAGCTCTTCTTCCTCTTATAAATTAAAAATTACCTTAATAAGATCTATATAATATAGTCTAATTACTATAATTAATACCTCGAATAACTAGTTATAGTCTCTCGTAACTACGTAAGAGCGCTCGTTTATAAAAATTAATTTATATAACCTAGCTTATTATTAAATAATTTTATACTATACTTATATATTCGAATTTAGTAATATATCTAAGTTAACCCCTATATTAAGTCTATTATATATAGTAATTACCTCGTTAATTTACTTTCTTATACTTATTTCGCGTAATACCCGTATTACTTTTTTAATTACTCGGGCTCGTTAGCTTATATTTAGTAATAGTAGTAAGGCTAAGGTCGTTTTTTAATATACTCTAAATACTAAAAGCGTTAATATAAGACCGTTAGGCCCTATAGTATTATTATAGTATTTAAGTACTATTTAAAAGTATTTATTATTTATAAAATCGGGATTTTCCTCTTTAATAATTCTAAACACCCTTTTTAGCTATTAGTATACCCTTTTTACCTTTTTAATACTATAGTACGCTTTAATAAGCACGATTTTTAACTATATACTATAGGCTACCGTATTTTCTCTAAATTTTACTAACTTAAAACTAGTACTAGCGTTAGTCCTAATACTATTTAGCGGTCCCTAGTATATATTAATCTAGCTTTTTCGTAGGGCTACCTATACTATTTTTATTTATAAATCTGTTGTAATGGCTTTAACTATCTATAGCCTTACTATACGTTACGTAACCTCGGTTATATAATTACTAAGGCTTACTTCGCTTATACCCTCTATATTAGAGCGTACTTCGCGCTTATTTTTTATTTTTAATAAATTATCTATTCTCTTATATATATATCGATACTCCTATTATAACTATATAATAGTTATAAGCTTAGTTCTAACTTAGACTCTTATATACCTCTATTAAAAAGTCACTTTCTAAGGACTACGGCTTATTATATCCTTTTTTATAATATTATTTACCCCTATTATATTAATTAAACTTAATTTTATATAAAATAATATTTTTTAAAAAGACTACCGATACTCTTAAGTAAAAGTTAAACTATTAATAAGACTAGCTAAAGTAGTACCTTACTCTCCGTATTAAAGCTCGATTAAAAGACGTTTAGGATCTTTTAAACTTAAATAACCTTACTTCTCTATTAAATCCTTTATTTTTTACTAAGTTTATTTTTTTAATTAAGGAGTACGTTAAAATATAAAATACTACTTAAGATTAAGTATATAAAGCAGCCTTTAGTAAATACTAACGACGTTTTAAAAAGTTTACTTAATAAGAGTAAGAGGTAAAAAGCGAGGTTATAATCGAATTTAGAAGCGACCTTATTAAGTAACTAGTCGCTCTAATAAAACTAAAGGTCGTAATAGTAAATTAAGTACGTTTTATTAAAAAATACGCCTCTTTTACTTAGTAAATAGTATTTAAAACGATCTCTTATATAAGAAAAGAGAAATCGTACGAGTTAATAAATTACTAGATCTCTTTTATAATTACTTAAAATATTCTAGAAAATACGAAAGAAGAATTTATTAATTCCTTAAACTACTCCCTTTATACTATAATCCGGGTTCTTAAGTAAAAGTACGTACTAAGCGATTCTAGCTCGTTTATAATCGTATAAAAAGAGTTTAATATAGTTATAAATAGGGCGAACTCTAGCGTTAGCTTATTAACTTAGATTAAGGATTTTTTTTTAGTTTATTATTAAATAAAATAACTTAAGCTACTTAAAGTCTAAGGGACCCTTATTTTTAAGACTCTTTTCTATATAACTTCGTATTACTTCGCCCTAAACTAGTCTAACTAGGAGCTTACTAATATTATTAAGCTAAAATAAAAAAGAGAAGCTATCCTTAATATAGGGTATTATACTAAGATCTTTAACGACTTTTTATATAAAAAAGCGGTATATAATAAGAATCGTAAATAACCCTTAGTAATATTCGTAATACTAATAAGTTGCTCGGATTTCCCTAATTAAAAAAAAAATAACTCCTAATTCGTTTACTAACTACTCTTATAAAAAAAACTACCGCTAGAAACTAACGGAATATATAAAAATAAAGCTTATTTTAACTAGTAAAATAAAAATAGAACACGTTTAGCTAAGTAGTAGTAAAGTTTAGAAAATAATATTTTATTTAAATTATAAGAAGTATACTAATCTCCGGGCTAATCTCGCTTAAAAAGGCTAGATTTATATAAAACCCCTTATTAAATAAAATAATAATAATAAGAGTAGTTTTATAAAAGTAACTAAATCTACTGAGCTAAGTAATAAAAAGGATTTTAAAGCGATATACTCGTTAAATATTATAATTATAATTATTAATATTAATTTATTCCCTAAGCTAAGTACGGAGGTTAATAAGAATAATAATCTTATAATCTTCTCTATACTATTTATTAGCCTATACCTCCTTTTTAAAAGTATAGTTATAAATAACTATAGTACCGTATACCTTATTAATAACTAATCGCTCTTAGAGCCGGATTTTATTTAATATTATAATAGCTTAGAAAATATAAACTCTAGGACGGCCTCTTATTTTATAATTACTAAGAGAACGAGGGTTATATAAAATCTTTTTATAAAACTAAAAGGGCCTAAAACTAAATACTTTACTCTTTATAATATTAGTTTTATTAAGAACTTCTATATAAACGTCGTATTAGAAGTATTTTTTTAAAAAACTAGTATTTAATACTTAGGCTTCGATTATACCCTTCGGTTTAAAAACGAATTTAATAACGTTATTATTAAGTAGTTTAAGAAGAAGGTTAATCTAGTCTTTTTAAAATATAAGCCCTATTCGTCCTATTTTCTATTTATAAACTAATCTTTACTTATTAAAATAATTTTAATACGTAGTATATAACGCCCACGTTCTTTATATTAATTAAAAAACGACCGATCGGATATAGTCTAGCTATAATACTTAAAATCTAGCTATCTCGCGCTAATAATACTTAAAAAGCTCGTATTAACTACTTAAAAAGTAAGGATTAAAGGACTAAGCTATTTAGAATATTAATACTATATAACTACCTATATAAAATAAGTAATCTTATAATATACCTTAAAACAAAGAGTAATCCGACCCTATTATAAAATCTTATAGGACCTCTTTAACTACTTACCTACTTACGAACGAAGTAAGTAGCTAATATTAATTAAAAACGAATATTTAGGTAAGATCTTTATCTTTTTACGAGTTACGAAGACTTATAATATAGTATTTAAAGTCTTATACTTTTTTAAATAATAAGTACGTATATAAAGAAACGTAGCTATTTATAAAATTTAATAAGACGTAAAACGTATAGTAATCGTAATTAATAATAAGACTCGTTTTTAAAAATAGGTATAAGAACTAAGAATTAACCTAGAGACTACTCCTCTATATATAAAAAAACTAAATAAAAGAGGGGAACGAGCTAGCTAAGAAATTATTACTAAAGTAATTAGTATAATATTAATAACTAGCTTATTAAACGAACTCTAAGTAGAGGTTATATTAGCTATAGTTTATTTATATAATATTAACCCTAAGTAATATACTAACTAGCTATTATTAGTTTAAACTAAGGAAGTCTAGTTCGCTTATTATTTTAAATAATAATAACTAATAAATATACTAAAGCTCGCTTATAATTTACGTCCTTATTAAGAGTAAACGTACGTATATAGCTATAAAACGTACCCTCTTAAAAAGGATTATAAAAAAAGAATTAATAAGAGACGTTTTAAAGTAGAATAGAGGGGATATATTAAGTACTTCGTAAATTACGTATTAAATACTTATAACTTATATAAGATCTAAATCCCCTTATTTTTAAAAGTTATTATTATTTAAAATATAATATTTAATAAGATAGCTTTTTATTTAAAAAATAATACTAAATCCGTAATTTATTTACCTAAGTTAAGGGCCGTAGTAAATAAGATCTAATAACTACTTATAATAATTAAACCTAAGCTCTAATTACTTAGGATTATAAATAAAAAAAAGGCTATATTAATTAATAATAAAGAGTAGCTATTACTACTTATACTCGCTCTATAAAAAATAAATAAGGCTATAAAAAAGCCTACTTTATTTTTAAATAAACAAGGTAAATAGCTACTTATTTCTAAAATAACCTTAGATTTTAAAAATCCGGAATTAAATACGAACCTTATTTAGCTAACTAACTTAGTAAGTAAGGCTATACGAGAAGTCGATCCCCTCGTAAAGAGGATTAAAAACGTAATATATATATATAAATAAAAATAGAGACTCCTTAGATCTCTTATAAAAAGGAACCTTCTACTTAACTAGACCCCGACGAGCCCCTTTAATAAGCGAGCTTATACTAAAAAATAGGAGTAGTAAACGACCTAGTTAGTAATTTTAATATAGCTAATATATATAGTTAAGATAACGGGTATACTAAGTAAAGTTAGAAATTAAAAAACTAATTACTAAAAGTATTTATCTAAGACCTAAGTTAACGAGAGCGATTTAGGTAGTACTCTTTTTATATTTAAGTAAAAAAAGACTAGGACTCCTTTTTTAATATGTATATACTTAATTAGTAAAAAGTAATTAACGAGGTAACCTAGGGGTATAGGACGCTATATTACTACGTTTATATTATAATAATTAAAATAAAATACGCTCTATTAACTATACTTTAATCTAACTAAATCTACGTAAATTAATTAATTACCCCTCTAAAGAAGTAAAAAGATATTCTTAAAATACTAAAACCTTTAAAAAGCTAATTCGTAAAAATAGTACGGTTAGAAATTTAAAAACTAAAAGAAATAAAAACTTAAAAAGTAGTTAGTAAGGTGTCGGTTATATTTAAACTAATATTCTTTAAATAGGTATTTAACTATAAGCTTAATAATAATAATTACTTTAATTATTATAAAGCGAGAATCTACGTTAAGGGGGACTTTTAAAAACGATACTTCCTAAAAAAGACCTATATAACGACGCTAATAACTAGGACGTTTAGGGTAGCTATAGCTATTGCTACTTAATTTAACTTAAAAGTCTATTAGTATAATATAATAAATACCTTTCTAAATATAATTAAAAAGCTAAGTAACCCCCTTATTATTTACGAGCTTTTAAATAGTTTTTATTAGCTAAGTATATATATAGAGCTTAAGCGAGCCCTTTATAATACTTATAATACTCTATTATTATAATATAAGGAGCTAGTATTAACCTTTAAAAACCTAGGTCTTTTATTTATAAATAAGGACCCTTATCTATTTTAAAATTTTACTAAATGAGTACTAGTTCTCTTTTATATAAATAATATCCTCGTTTTTTATTATAAAAACTACGTTTATAATACTAATTAAGTAACCGAGGGACTTAAAAAAAAGTACGAGATAAAAAACTAAGGGCTAGTTTTATAGTATCTAAGTATAAGGGTTATTTATAATCGACCTAACTAGAAGATATACCTTGCTTACGATTAGTATTTTAAGAAAGTAATTAAAAAGTTCGACTTTATTAACTCTATTACTCTTATAACCTTATTACTAACGGTTCTAATTAAAAAGAACCTAAGAATTACGTTCTTAAATAAGACTAAGTTTTTTTAAAAAAAGTTCGGTTTAATATTATATATAGCGATTATAATTCGGCTTAACGTCGTTTTTATATATACCCTACTCTCTTAGTTTTTAATAAACCTATCCTATTAATATTATTTTATTATAAATTAGGTTATATAATACCTTTTTTATATATAATATTTAGTAATTTACTTTAAGATCTCGGGGGGTAAATAAGTATTACTAATCGTAAGTAACGCCTCGTTTATAAACGATAAAGAGACCTAAAGATTTTTATAAAGTTTTATAATCTCCCTTTTTAATAGCCTCGTTTAGTAAAAAGTAGCCCGTTAAAATATAATAATTATATTAATTACGGAGGCCAAGCTACTAAGCTTAGAATATATAACTAAAGAGATACTCGCTCTTAAACGCTTATTTAAAAATATCTCGCTTAAGGTCGGTAATATATAAAAAGTATACTATAATAATTATTAAATAATTAAACTTATAACTAAAAAAAGAGAACGTATTTTAACTTATTTATACTATATTAATATTTAAAATATATAACTATAATAAGAGTACTTAAGAGGCTTATTTTAAATAGTCTATATACTAACGAATAAAATACTAGCTAACGGCCTTATAAAGAACTTTTCTAAAACGAAGTTCGAATACTTTATATTACTTTTAAATATAAAAAATATATAAAAAATAGTTATATTAAATAAAAAGATAGTTAAGAAGTAGTAAAACGGCCCGGGGGGCCTGGTTTTTAATTAAAAAACGTAGCCTATAGCTAAGGAGTATAAATAGCTCCGGCGACCTTATTAGGTCGCTTAAGAAGAGGCTATTTATTTAAAAAAATAAGCGTAAACTTATTTAAAAAGGACCTAAATACGGGCTATATATCTAAAGGGATATATAGGTTAATAAGAATATTAATCCTAATTTAAATATTGTTTATTTTTATAAATAAAGTAGCTAATACTATTACGATTTTAATAAGTTCTTTTAATAACGCCTCTAGTATAAAGAGAGCGTTTATAAACGCCTCTTTTACTAAGGCCTTGTTTATACGAACCCCCTTATTTTTATTCTTATTTAAAAGATTATTATACTCGAGGGCCTTATATAACGCTATTATTACGTAAGTTAGGGTTTATATATTAGTTTATAAATAAAGAATAGAACGAGGATAGCTTAGAATATACTTTATTAAATATAAATAGGACTATATTAATAGCTATAAACGCCGCCGCTTTTCTTATTACTTCTTACTTAAAATATAAGAACTTTATACCTAGGTTTTATATATACTCCTTAGAAATAGGGGTATAACCTAACTTTTTATAAGTTTAATAACGTTAGTATTTATTACTAATACGCGAACTTAAGAAGTACGTACTATTTAAATAGTTATTAAGGGCGTTCTTAATATACCCGAGGTATTTATAACTAAACGAGGGAAGTAAAAGTACTAGCTCGTATTAAACCTTAGTACTAAGAATAGTACTAAGAGGGTCTATTATTAAAAATTAATTTTATTAATAATAATAAATGAAAAAGTATTATATATATAGTTAATTACTTTACGCCCTTTAGGGAGAGGCGAGGGAGGGGGTTATAAACCCTCTTTACTTATACTATCCCCCTAAAAAAAAACTTCTCTTTTTTTTTTTTTTTTTTTAAAAAAAAGAATAAGGGAGGGGGCTATAAACCCTCCTCGCTTTTATTACTCTCCTAAATATCTCGTTTAGTTATAAGGCCGTTACTTATTAAATAAAATAGTTAAGTTAAAATTAAATAAACGAGGCTATATTACTAATTAAAAATAAAATAAAAAAGATTACTTACTTATTATAAGCTCGTTAAGGGGGTTAGGGGAGCCGCTACTCTCTTCTAAAGTTATAACCTTAAGCTTATACTTCTTAACCTCTTATATTATAGTAGTACGAGCGTAGTTTCTAGCCGTTCGTTTATAAATAAGTATTTAAATAAAACGATACCGTTAACTAAGACCCTTTTTTAATAATACGTATATATAAAAACGCGTACGTAAAAACGAAAAATAAGAGTATATATATATAGTAATATTATAAGTATAAGTTAAAGAGAGAAAAAAGGTTTATACCGTAGGTAGTAATAAAAAATTTATATATTTACTACTCTTAGCCTATAAGTCGATTATTTAACTAATAAAAGGCCGCCTTTTGGTCGTACTTTTTATTAATAAAATAGCCTTAAAATTACTTATAATAACGAATATAGAGGTTAATTTATAGCTAATTTACCTTTTATTTATAACTCTATACGCAGACCGATTTATTTTATAATTCTTTTTATAAATAAATTTTTATATATTAATAAGTAGCTTTTCGCTCTAAGCGGACCTTTTTATAACGATATAGGTAGTTAAGTACGCTTTTTCTAAACGTAATTTTATTTAGGGGGGTATATTATAATAGCTTTAATTATTTATAGCCTTATTATACGTTACGTAACCTCGGTTATATAATTACCGAGGCCCACTTCGCTTATACCCTCTATATTAGAGCGTGCTTCGCGCCTATTCTCTATTTCTAATAGATTATCCGTTCTCTTATACACACGTCGATGCCCCTATTATAACTATATAACAAAGTCCCAGAGGAATTACCTTACTTAAAATAATATAGCTTCGTTAATTATATATAGGACCGGTTAACTATTTAAGTAAAAGATATTAACGACAATTTCTTAATTAAAATTAAGCTTATTACGTAATTTAAATTTAAATTTACGTAGGCTCTGCGTATTTATTTAGTATTAGTAATATACTTTCGTTAACTATTTTAGTACTCCTATTTTAATATTATTATTACTTAATTACTTTAAGAAGTTATATAGCCTCGTAACTAACGAGTACCTAAATCTTTAATATAATTATCTAAGCTTATTTTTTATTAAATAATAAATCGACTTCGTATTATTAATAAGCTTTATAAACGCGTACCCCTATTGTCTTTTAATTATCTTAAAATACTTATTACTAAAGATTCTATTCCTCGTATTATTAAATATAATACTTAGTTAGTCTATATTTTTAAATATAAGAGAAATAAGGTATTAATAAGTAAAATATAAAAAGTTATTGTTCTAAAATACGTCTCTACTTCTACCGTACCTAGGGTAACGATTTCCTTACCTAGGCTAAAACTAATTCTTATAATACCCACTGTTAATATATTAAGTATTACTGGCGCGATTTTTTATAGTACTTAAAATTACCCTTTTCTTTTTATTAACTACTACGATACCCTAGTATTTAGGATAATTTTATAAAAATAATCTAAGCCGTACCTTTCGCTCGTATAAAATACCTATATAAGCTTAGTATCTAAATAATTTAAGTAGTATAAAAAGGACCTTTTTAGTTACCTCCAGAATTACTTAGTACTATTTTTCTTTTTTAATATTAAAAGAAACCCTATTTTTTCCTTAGGCGTTAAAAAAATAAAATTCGGCCTTATTAAATTCGTCCTTTTAGCTACCTCTATATCCGTTATCTAAAGAACCTTCCCTTACTATTTATAAATAAAAACCTACTTATTAAAAACTCTTATTATTTTTTATTTATTTAGCCTCGTATATCCTCTAGAAATTAACGGGGTAAAAAAAAAGTAATTAATTTTATTAATTTCGTTATAATTTAATTTATTAATATAGGGGGCGAGATCTTTTTTATTTTCTAAATTTCCTATAGGGTTCGGATACTTTAAGCTATTAATTTAATTATCTTTGCTAAGTTCTATACCCCTAGATTTACCCTTATATATAATAAAAAATTAGCTAAATTAATAAGGGTTAGTTTTACTATTTACTACCCTCGACTTTTTATATTATTTATATAATTTAATACGCTCTTTTTTAGAGTAGTTACTTAATTAATATTTATCTTTTTTATAAATAAAGTACTACCCCCTTTATTACTCTATTTATAAATTAAATTTCTATTTATTTAATAAATCTAGGCCTCCTTATTAATAATTACCGTACTTAGCCTCTTCTTTTTTTATTATACGTCTAATTAACTTAATATTATTAATAAGGGCCGTCGTATACTTAGAAGTAGGTTTAGTATAGTATTCTTATTTTAATATTAAAACTAGATCTTAGCCTCGAGTAGAGCGTCTTATAGTTTTTAAGTATTTAATATAAAGTTATTTTTATTTTTAGTATACGTTAAACTACGGTATAAAAGTATTTAACTTTTCGCTTATTAATCCCCTTATTTAGCTAGGTCTTTACTAGTTTATTAATTCGTTTAATAAGCTCTTTAAGGATTTTTACTCGTAATTTACCCTCTATTATCCGGGCTATAAATATAAAAAAAATCGCTTATAGTTTAAATAGAAGCTCTAGATTCTTATTGTAAGTCTCGAAGCGGCTTTAGATTACGTTAATAATATTAAAAAAGTCGTTTTAATCGAGATTACGTACCGTTTTATAATAGTAATTAGAGGCCTTATTTATGAGTATAATATTAATTATTAAATAGTATTGATATTCCCTAATCCTAACTTTTTTATAATAATTATAAGATATTATGAGGGTTTTTTATAAAACCTCGTACTTATTTTTAAAGTATAATTTCTTTTTTAAAAAGATCTTTTTAAAGTTTATAAATTACCTCGTATTTATTACTATATCTTAAGTATCTATATATAATCCCTACGTTATTATATATTATTAATAACTTCAGGTCGTCTGTTTCCTTTCTTATTAACTAATTAGTACTAAATTTCGTATTAATAATAGTAACGAGTTATAGATTAAAATAAGTAGAATTATTAATTATCGTACTTCTAGTACTATTTTACCTTTATATATCCTTTTATAATAACAAACTACTATTAATAATTATTAAAAAGAAATCTAGGTCGTTTACCTTTTTTTTAAATTCGTTAAAATAATTATATACTCTATTAACCTATCCTTAGTTCTATAGTATAAATTTCTCCTCTATAATTATTACTACTAGGATTTTATATAGTTCTTATAATTATAATTATATTAATAATACCCCTCGCTTATAAAAGAATTTATTAACTACTTTTATAATTCCTAGGCTTATGTTTATAAACTATTTATTTAGCTAGTAATTAAGGTCGTTTATAATCTTATAAAATAGGGGTTACCCTTATAGCCCCTTTTTTTTATAAACCTTAATTAAATAAATTAATACTACGTTAATTTACTTATTATTAAGTTAATTTATAATTTTATATATCTACGTCCCTTAATAATCCGGGTTAATATTTACTTACTTATAAAAGATCGGGATTCTATCTAAGATTAGGTTTTTTCTTCTTTTTTTTTACCCTAATTTACTAAGGGTCGTACTCTAACTTATACTTAAATTAATAGTTATTAATATATTTAATCTTAGTAAAAATATATCTAATCCGTACGTTAGCTATAATAAACCCGTGCTTTTATTACTTAATAAATTTATTAAGATCTAAGTAATTCTTATTTCCTCTCGCTATCTCGCTACTACTCTTATTTTTATTATTTTTAATAATTATTACTACCCCTCTAAATCGCTAACTATCGTACTTACTAAGATCCTCTTTTTTATTTAAAATAAAAAGGTAGGTTTTAATAATTCTTTTTTTAATAGTAGTAGCAGACCTTTATATTACTATAAAAATAAAATAATTAGTTTTAAGATATTTATTAGTTACCGATTTTTACTATTCTATACACTTCTAACCTCCTAAACCTCGTACTCTATATAATTTCTAAGTTATTTCCTCCTTTAACCTACCTTTTTTAGAGTAGTATTTTATAAAAATAGTTAAAAATAAACGCCGGGCGGCTTAATAAAAAAGCTATATAAACTATTTAGTACGGTTAGTAAAGTTAAGCTCTTCTTTTTATAAAATTAAAAACTTCGCGAACTTATTAAAAATACTTATTAATTATTATAAATCCTCGCTATGTTAAAATCGCTCGTACTAAGTAAAGATAAATACTTTAAAAACCCTTTTTCTTATAGCTTCTTAGTACCCTATTTTATATCTTTCTAAGTAGTCTTTTTTATAACTTAATTACGCTAATTTAGTAATTATTGCTTATTAATAATCTCTTTAATTACTTAATTAATTTCTTAGAATTAGTAATCTTATACTAAGAGCTAGTATAAAAAAGAGCTCCTTAGTAACCCTCTAAAAAATTCTTTTCTTTTCCTCTTAGAGCCGTGTCTTTTTAGCCTTTTTTTGAATTAATTACTACTCTAATAAAAAGTCGTAAAACGTTTTTAAAATAGCCGCTTTTTTTTTACGTTAAGTTAACTTCTAATACTTATAATACTTATCCTTTGATATTATTAGGACCTCTAAATCCCCTCCTCCTTTATTAAACTATTCCCTATACTATATTCTTAAATAATATTTAAGTAGTAATTAAGGGGGCTATAAAGAAATTATTTAGATCGTAAGCTTTAAAGTTATATCTATAAGACCCTCGTTATAATAAACCCTTCTATATATTATAAATCTCTTAGTTTTATAATTCTTATATAGGTTCTTATTATACTTACTAAAAATATTTACTATACTTAGAGAACCCTTTTTTAAATTACGTAATACTCTTTTATACTATACTATCGAGCTTATTTATTATACTAATTAATTAAGTAAGCAGTCGTTATATAAGTATTTTCTTTTACTAATTTAACTAGCTAGCTCCTAATTATAAGCTAGTTATAAAAGAGTTATTTTAATAAAAGGGCTACTTAAGTTAATATTAAAAAACTAGTTACTTAAGTAGTTTTATTAATTAGTATAGTTTAATATAATAAACGTCGACCTCTTATAAATAATAAAGGGCTATAATTATTTAATTCTATATAGTATTTAAGGATTGCCCCTTTTCTATTTACTCTTATAAAGTTAATTAATATAAATCCCTTATCTTATATAGTATTAAGAGGTTATCTCTTTTATATAGCAAGATACCTTACTAATCTATAATAATAAAATTTAACTACTAATTAGTATTAATATCCCTATTATAGAGTATTAGTTCGAACCGTAGGGTAATAAAGAGATTAATTAAACTATATAAATTTCTACGTAAGTATAAAAAGAGGTTCTAACTATAGGTTAGGTAGGCTATAATGATTATAAGTAGGGGCCGTAATTAGCCCCTACGCAGCCGCCGTACGCCAAGGTCGAATTAGACTTCTAATCCGATACTTTCCCTTATTATTAAATTAGAAGTCTAATTTAACCTCGGCTTACGGTAGCCAGCGCAGGGACTAACTACGGCCCCTATTTATAATATTCGTAGCCTACTTAACCTACGGTTAGAACCTCCTTTTTTTATATACGTAGTATAATAGAATAGTTTAATTAACCTACTTTATTAACCCACGGTTCGAACTAATTAACTAATATTTTTATAATAAGGATACTAATACTATTTAGTAATTAAATTCTATTATTATAGATCGGTAAAGTATCTTACTATATAAAAAAAATAACCTCTTAATACTATATAAAATAGGAGATTTATACTAATTAACCTTATAAAAATAAATAAAAAAGGGGCGATCCTTAAATACTATACGGAATCGAGTAATCGTAGCTTTTTATTACTTATAAAAGGTCGACGTCCATTACGTTAAAATACGCTAATTAATAAAACTGCTTATATAGCTACTATTTTGTTACTACTTTAAGTAGCCTTTTTACTAATATAACCTCTACGTAGCTAGCCCGCGAGTCTAAATAATAAAAGGGATTATTAACGAGTAATAATTACTAAATTAGCGTAATTAAACTACGAAAAAGGCTACTTAAGAAACTATAGAAAAGGGTACTAAGAGGCTATAAAAGAAAAAATCTCTAAAGTATCTAACTTTACTAAGTACGAGTAATAAGTAATATTTTTAATAAGTTTTTAAAGTTTATAAAGTTTATAAAGTCCGCGATCTTATAAAAAAGAGGGCTTAACTTCGCTAACCGTACTTAATAACCTATTTAACTCTTTTACGAGCTACTTAGTATTTACTTTTAACTATTCTTATAAAATACTACTCTAAAAGAGGTAGGATAAGGAAAGAAGTAATTTAGAAATTACGTAGAATACGAGGCTTAGGAGATTAAAAATATATAAAATAATAGAAATTAATAACTAATAAAGACCCCGAGACTAATTACTTTATTTCTTTATAATAATATAAACGTTTATAATTATTATTAGAAAAAGGGATTATTAAAATCGACCTTTTTATATTAAATAAAAAGGGTAGCCTTAGTAAGTATAATATTTAGCGATTTAGAGGGTTAGTAATAGTTATTAAAAATAATAAAAACGAGAGTAGTAATAAGATAGCGAGAGGAAGCGGGAATTACCTAAATCCTAATAAATTCGTTAAATAATAAAAGTATTAGTTTATTATAGCTAGCGCATAGGTTAAATATATCTTTATTAAAATTAAATACGCTAGTAATTACTAATATAGGCATAAGCTAAGGTACGACCCTTAATAAATTAGAGTAAAAAAAAAAAAAAAAACCTAATCCTAAATAAAATCCCGATCTCTTATAAATAAGTAAATATTAACCCGGATTATTAAGGGACGTAGATATATAGAATCGTAAATTAACTTAATAATAAGTAAATTAACGTAGTATTAATTTATTTAACTAAGGTTTATAAAAAGAAGGGGCTATAGGGGCAACCTCTATTTTATAAAATTATAAACGACCTTAGTTATTAACTAAATAAATAGTTTGCGAGTATAAGCTTAAGAATTATAAAAGTAGTTAATATATTTTATTATAAGCGAGGGGTATTATTAGTATAATTATAATCGTAAGAACCTTATAAAATCTTAGTAATAACGATTATAAAAAAGGAATTTGTATTATAGACCTAGGTATAAGTTAATAAAGCGTATAATTACTTTAATAAATTTAAAAAAAGGGTAAACGACCCGGATTTCCTTTTTATAATTATTAATAATAATCTATTATTATAAAAAGATATATAGAGGTAAAATATAGTACTAGACGTACGATAATTAATAATTCTACCTATTTTAATCTATAGCTCGTTACCGTTACTAATATAAAATTTAGTATTAATAGGCTAGTAAAAAAAGAGGTAAACTACTTAGAATTATTAATAATACGTAGTAATATAGGGATTATATATAAATATTAAAAATATAGTAATAAATATAAAATAATTTATAAACCTTAAAAAGATCTTTTTAAAAAGAAAATTATATTTTAAAAAGAAGTACGAGGTTTTATAAAAAACCCTAATAATATTTTATAATTATTATAAAAAAGTCGGGATTAGGGGATATTAGTACTATTTAGTAATTAATATCGTACTTATAAATAAAGCCTCTAATTACTACTATAAAGCGGTATATAATCTCGATTAGAACGACTTTTTTAGTATTATTAACGTAATCTAAAGCTATTTTAAAACTTATAATACGAATTTAGAGCTCTTATTAGAGCTATAGGTAATTTCTTTCGCATTTATAGCTAGGATAATAGAGGGTAAATTGCGAGTAAAAATTCTTAAAGAACTTATTAATCGAATTAATAAGCTAGTAAAGACCTAGCTAAACAAGGGGATTAACGAGTAAAAAGTCGGATATTTATATACCGTAGTTTAATACGTACTAAAAATAAAAATAACCTTATATTAAATATTTAAAAACTATAAGACGCTCTACTTAAAGCTAAGATCTAGTTTTAATATTAAAATAAAAATACTATACTAAATCTATTTCTAAGCGTATAATGGCCCTTATTAGTAGTATTAAATCGATCGGATATATAATAAAAAAGAAAAAGAGGTTAAGTATAGTAATTGCTAATAAAGAGGCCTAGATTCGTTAAATAAGTAAAGGTTTAACTTATAAATAGGGTAATAAAAAAAGTAGTATTTTATTTATAAAAAAAATAGATATTAGTTAAGTAACTATTTTATAAAAGAGCGTATTAAATTATATAAATAGTATAAAAAGTCGAGGGTAATAGATAATAAAACTAGCCCTCGTTAATTTAACTAATTCTTTATTATATATAAGAGTAGATCCGGGGGTACGGAACTTAGTAAAAGTAGTTAAACTAGCGGCTTAGAGTATTAGCCCTCTATAAAGAATTTAGAAAATAAAAAAGATCTTACTCCCTATACTAACGAATTAAATTATAACGAAATTGATAATATTAATTACTCTTTTTTTACCCCCTTAGCCTCTAGAGGATATATAAAGCTAAATAAATATAAGGTAATAGAAGCTCTTAATAAGTAGGCTTTTATGTACGGATAGTAAAGAAAAGTCCCTTAGATAATGGATACGGAGGTAGATAAAAGGACGAGCTTAATAGCGCAAAATTCTATTCTCTTAATACTTAAAGAGAATTTAGAAAAGCTAGAGAGGTCTTTTTTATACTACTTAGATTACGTAAATACTAAGCTCGTATAGGCATTTTACGCGAGCAAAAGGTACGGCCTAGAAAGTTTTTATAGGATTATTTTAAATACTAAGGTATTATAGTAGTTAATAAAAAGAAAAGGGCAATTCTAAGCGCTATAAAAAATCGCACTAGTAATACTTAATACGTCGATAGCGGGTATTATAAAAATTAGCTTTAGCTTAGGTAAAAAAATCGTCGCCCTAGGTACGGTAGAAGTAGGGACGTATTTTAAAATAAAAACTTTTTATATTTTGTTCGTTAATACCCTATTTCTCTTATATTTAAAAAATATAAACTAACTAGGTATTATATTTAATAATACGAGGGATAGAATCTTTAATAGTAAATACTTTAAAATAGTCGAATAATAATAGGGGTACGCGTTTATAAAGCTTATTAATAATATAAAGTTAATTAATTACTTAACGGAAAATAAGCTCTAATAACTATACTAAAGGTTTAGTTACCCGTTAATTGCGAGGCTATATAACCTCCTAAAATAATTAGGTAATAATAATATTAAAATAGGGGCGCTAGAGTAGTTAATAAAAGTATACTACTAATACTAAATAAATACACAGAGCCTACGAAAATTTAAATTTAAATTACGTAATAAGCTTAATTTTAATTAGGAAATTGTCGTTAATATTTTCTATTTAAATAGTCGACCGGTCCTATATATAATTAATAAAGTAATATTGATTTAAATAGGGCAATTCCTACGGGACCTATAAATAAAAATAGTATAAGTAGCCCTATAAAAAAGCTAGATTAATATATACTAAGGACCGCTAAATAGTATTAGGACCGACGCTAGTACTAGGTTTAAATTAGTAAAATTTAAAAAGAATACGGTAGCTTATAGTATATAGCTGAAAATAATACTTATTAAAGCGCACTATAGTATTAAAAAAGTAAAAAGGGTATACTAATAGCTAAAAAGGGCGTTTAGAATTATTAAAAAAGAAAATCCTAGTTTTATTAATAATAAATACCTCTAAACGGTACTTAAATACTATAATAATACTATAGGGCCTAACGGGCTTATACTAACGCTTTTAGTATTTAGAGTATATTTAAAAACGACCTTAGCCTCGCTACTATTACTAAATATAAGCTAACGAGCCTAAGTAATTAAAAAAGTAATATAGGTATTATATAAAATAAGTATAAAAAAGTAGATTAACGAGGTAATTACTATATGTAATAAGCTTAATATAAGGGATAATTTAGATATATTACTAAATTCGGATACACGAGTATAGTATAAAACTATTTAATAATAAGCTAGGTTATATAAATTAATTTTTATTAATAAGCGTTCTTACGTAATTACGAAAGATCGCGACTAGTTACTCGAGGTATTAATTATAGTAATTAGACTATATTATATAAATCCTAACGAGGTAATTTCTAACTTATAAAAAGAAAAAGAGCTAGGGGAAACTATATAACCCGTAATAAAGATATAGGAAATTACCCTTAATAAAATCGTTATAGTAGTATTAATAAATAATAAAAAAAAGGAGATTATTAAAAGGGTACTAATACTACTAGCGAGACGTTATAAAAGATTATAATAATAAGCTATAACGTAGTAATTTATTATTAATAACGAAGTAATTAATACTTTTTATATAATAAAAAAGAAAGCCGATTTCAAGCTAGTAGTTAAACTACGTAAAAAAGGCATAATTATAATTATTAAAAAGCTATATAAAAAATCAGACCTTATTAAAACAAACACTTTTTATAATCGAGGGGTTTATTAATTTATCCTCTACAACCTAAAAGAATATACAAACCTCTATATATTTAAATTATAAATAGTTCGTAAAATTAAAAAAAAAGAACACCCTAACCGTATAAAAAATCTAAGTATATAATTTAGGAGTACGGTAATATTAAAAAAGTAACGCTACTTATATATTTACTTATAGTATAGTACTATAACTAACGATTAATAATAGTACTAATAGTATTATTATAAAAAAAGGGATACGAGATTTAGAGCCGTAATATTACTTAGGCCTATACCTAATTAGCCACAGGGCTCATAAGGAAAATCCTAGCTTACTTATTAAAAGAAATAGTTATTAAGTACTTAAAAAGCACGATTATCGAATTCCTTAAGCTACTATATAAGCTCGTAAAATTAAGCACTTATTAATAAGCTATATATTACGATTTCTATATTAATTAATTATTAATAATTCTATTTATATACGATCTATACTTATTAGTCTCTAAGTACGTAAGTAACTAATTTAAAATCGTTAAAATATAAACGAATAATATATTAAGCTTATTTAATATTAACTTTATAAAAAAAGAGAATAAAGAGCTTTAAAAAGCGGGCTTTATAGCGAAGCTAAAAGAGGTCCTTATAAAAAATAACTTACTAACGTTTAATAATAAGATTCTTATGATTAAAAGAAAAACTATTATTTTTTAGTAAAAAGGGTAAAGTAAAAAAATTAGCTTTATAAATCTAAATATACTTAATATTAAGAAATAATATAAAACTAAGCTTATATAAGGAGTATATATTACGAGCATATACTAACTTAAAATAACTTTTAACTATACTAAAGTAGTATAGGCTATAGAGCTAAGCGAACGAGATATTAAAGTACTTAATAAGTAGCTTAAGTAATAGTAATTAAATCTTAATTAAGGCCTTGTTTACTACTTAATTAACTTTATAATTAATAAGCTCTACGTTTTTATAAATAGGTTATTTATAAATAATAACGACTTTACTTCGTAATTAGGGTATATTATTATCCTAGCTAACGAGAGTATAAATAAGAGTAAATTTATAATATAAAGTAATATAATCTACTACTTATTAACTAAAAATAAAAAGGTAATACGAAGTATACTTATATTAGAAGTTTATAATATAATTAATAACGTTAACCTCGCCCATGCGATTTTAATAACGCTAAAGAGGATTACTAATTAACTTAACTTTTTATTAATTTTAATAGTTATTTATATTAATTCCTACTCGCTATATAAATATCTTATTAAATTAGGGACTACGAAAGAAAAAAGGCTTATAATTAATATTATAGCCCTTAAATAATTATATAAAAAGCGTAAGATCCTCGAGATTTATTAAATTAATAATAAAAATAACCTCGCTAATACTTTTATAAAAATAGTACTTAATAAGGGGTTAGAGTAATTCGTAAGTAGTAATTAAGTTAACGTACGAATAGAGGGATAGGTTATACGAAAAGAGTAAAAAAAAGAGGAAAAAGGAGACGACTTAATAAATAGGCCTAAGGTTAAATTATATATTAGGCCCGAGGTCGAATTATACTTCTAACTATAATAATTAAATTAATAAAAAAAAGAGAAAGTTAGTGTCGGATTAGAAGTCTAATTCGACCTTAGCTTATAGTAGCTAGCGTAGGGACTAACTACGGCCCCTATTTATAATATTCGTAGCCTACCTAACCTACGGTTAGAACCTCCTTTTTCTATATACGTAGTATATTAAAATAGTTTAATTAACTTACTTCGTTAACCTACGGTTCGAACTAATCGACTAACATCCCTATAATAGGGATACTAATACTTATTATATATATTTTAAGTACTAGAATAAATATAGATATAATTAGACAGTATATTATCTTTATTCAGAAAGTTCAGAGCATTCATATAAATGTCTTATTTAGAATTCCTATTCGTTGAGATATTTCAGTTGAATTGGTATTGTTTAGTACTGTGTACAAGTCCAGATTCATCAAACATGGGAATCCCAACTTGTACGTGCACGGTAGCGGAGCTTCTAAAGGCAATAGAAGTACTATGTAGCAAGCTGTCACAGATCCTTCTTCAAGTCGTGTTCCTGTTGTTTTCATCGTCAGCAATTAAGAACCGTGGCAGCCTAGGACAGTGATGTCGCCTGAAGCCTGCGTTGATTGAGCCAACAACGAAGAAGGGCCGAAAAGACCTACAGGTTTATGATCCGTCTCATAGTCGACGTGAACAAATGCTCTCTCTACTCCAGGCAACTTCTCAATCTTGATTTGGAGAGCCTCGGCCACATCATGTGCGATTTCGAGCCTTTCATGACGGTCCATGACGACGTCAATCTCAACGATGTATCGCGGTCCGCTGTGATACGCGCGAACGGTGTCAATCTGCTTGACCTCGGGCGAATGAGTCATAGCTAACATCCTGTCAGTTCTCATTCTCAAATCTCATTGACTAGAAGTCGATATCAGCTTACCGATGTAGGTAATGAGCTGCAAGAACTCGGGCTCAGCAGACACCCCAATCAACAACTGAAACTCCTCATACGCAGTCCTCAACCACAATCCCGCAATCAAAAAAGACAACAGAATGGCGCCCATAGGATCGATCCACCACTTGATCTTGCTTCCAGCCGAAAAGGTAAAGATACCGAATCCGTTGATGAAGAGATCGTTACGGTGGTCGCGCCACAGAATCTCGACCTGGGAGTAAATATCCTTGATGGACCAGCAGTACAACCAAAGACAAAACTTCGTTCCAAACGCAATAGCGACGGCAATGACGGAAGTGAAGTGAAACTCGTTGGTCTCCTCCTCAGATCCAGCAGCCAAGTCCCGGGCCGACATGACGATCAGCACCAGCGAGACGGAGAACATGATGAACGAGAAGACGATATTTCCCGCCGTAGAGATGCGAGATTTGCCAGAGGGGTACTTTTGCGTATCAACCTTCTTCACCGCGCGATGAGAAAGCAGCAACAGGACTCCCGACAGCGGATCAAAGACAGAGTCAGCCATGGTGGTGAAGAGTGAAAGCGAGCCAGACGTTATCGCAGCATAAAGCTGCAACGCCGAGAGAATGACATTGGCCGCCAAGCTACCCTTCACAGCGATCTGATACTTGAGGTTATTATCACCCTGCGTCTCCTTTGCCTCGCGCTCGTGGTCGTCTACGCTCTTGAGATAGGAGCGGATCTTGTCGTTTTGGGCGCGATAAAAGTCTTGCAGCTTTGCGTCTTTGGCGCCGCCGCGGGTGAAGCTGTGGTGGATGAAGCGTCTTCGCGTGGTGTTGCTGTTGTTTCGAGGCTTGTTTGTGTTGTATGCAGATTTGAGTTGGACTATGTCGGCGTCGGATTTGATGTGTGTGCCAAGGTTGTAGGGGTCGTTGATCTCGGAGGAGGAGAAGGAGCGGGATTCTGGGTCGTTGTTGGGGGAGAGGTTGGCGAGGTCGATGCCTGTGCTCGGGGCACGGTGGGTTGTGGTAGTGGTTGTAGACATTATGAGATGTAGTATCTTGATGAACTGGAGGTATGAACTATCTCCGCGAGCGTCCGATGCTGCGTTGAGTGTTCTGAACTATGAGAGTTGTCCTGGAATATCAAAAAGAATTAAGACGAGGATGTGGGATAATAAGGCAGGGAAAGTTGAGGCGGGTAAGCTTCAAAGGGAGGGAAAGTCCAGTCGGGCCCGACCAGGGAGGTAACCTACACTAGGGCAACCTTTGACGAAAGCGAAATGAGTGAGGGATATTTGAAGCGAGCTGACGGCGCATCTAAACATCCCCTCGTGCTCTGTCCCTTCGGCGCTAGACAGGGATGAGCTTGGGGCGAAATCGGTTAGCTACGCAAGATGATCTCGACGAGCTACCTGACTTGGTATGGCCTGGCGGCAAACTTTTGCCGCTGCGCCTTGGGGATGACGGGATGCTTGTTTGCTGACATTTGCTCGCCGTTGATTGCCGCAACGTTCTTGCCAAGATGATCTGCCTGTACGTTGTCAACTATGTGTGGGTGCACGGCAAGTGCGAGGAGAAACATAGATGGGAAGAGAGGCTATCCCAGAGACCGGCATAATGACGCAGTCCCAGACCTATGGATAATTTGAAGTTCGACTAATGGCGAGATGCGGACGCTTGTTCACACCTTCATTGAGGACTGGGATAAGCTTCGACCGCATATGCCAAAGCTCTTGATCTGTTGAACATACTTTCCAGTCCGGCAAATCTCACGGAGCACTGCGATACACGATTTACTTTACGACATCTCTGATCAATGTCTATGCTCGGCTCTATAACAGGTATCCCGCCTGTCTTTCGATGCAGCCTTTGCCCAAGGCCAAAACCAATCCTCATTCCTTCCAAACGCCAGGCCAATCCCTAGAAGCCATCAATCCATGTTCTCATGCAAGTCGTTTGTAGTAGTCACCATGTGATACCATGCTAATCCACCCCCAAAGCCCGAAAAGAAATCCTAGGAAACATGTCATAATACTGGTCGACAGTCCATCCAACTTCAAATAGGCGAAGCATGTCCGTTGGCCGTGCCGTTCGTCGGAGGACCATTGGCTCTGGATGCTATGGTGAGCATCTGCTTGAACCTAGGCCCCAGCGCCTGGATAACCGCCTTCACATCTGGCGCTTCGGGTAAAGAAGACAGGTTCATGTCGCGGACGGCCGCAATGATCTCGCCAGCATCACTTGAAGCAGAACCCCGCTTGCCTTGTATCGGCGCCAGCCCCTTGACGTCTTTGCCCAACCGCACCGGACCGACGGGCCTCACAGGCGTAATGAGGGTATCATCCATCAGGTTCTGCCACCGTACCAAGTAGACACCCGGGCCAGCCATACTCGTCGAGTTGCCCTCGATGATGGTCTGCATGCGCCTCAAGGACAGTTGTTCTAGGTCCCGTAGGTATGCAGCGTGAGCGTCGATGATGGGAAGGAGGGCCGCTCTGCTGTTATCGGGAACCTGGTTGAACATGTCACCCAGCTGCTCCTCGATGCTCGCGCCGCCATTCTTAGTCTTATGGAATGCAACCAGGGAGTTCTTTGCCCACTCCCTGAACTGATCCATGACTTCTGGGCACTTGCCGCCCACAGCGTGCAGCCACTTGTACAAGAGATGCTTATTGTCCTTGCACAGCTTGACGTAGTCCTCCACCGTGGGCATAGTCTCCGTATCATCCTTGTTCTTCCCCTTCTTTGGTTTGCTGCAGGCGATCAGCTGGTCGAGGAACATGTGGTAGTCCCTGACATGGTCTGAGAGGTCGACCTTGTTGTGTACGGCGCGGATAATGGGATCCATCCCGGCTACTGCCTCGCGGACTGCCTGGGTGAGGTAGTCTGGGCTCTGCCTGCAAAGAATGCTGATGATTTCCTCCCGATCGCGCATAGCCAGTAGTACTGCGTAGTATTCTAGGCACATTGTATGCTCGTCCTCGCTGAGGTCGGAAAGTAGGATGGGGTTTGCGGTCTCGAGGATGACGGCGATGATGGACTTGTCTTGTTGCGCGCTCATGGCTCGGATCACTTCGCGTTCGGTCGGAGGGGATTGAGTGTAAGCCTTGATGGCATCTAGAGCGCCTTTACTTGGCCTGTTCTTGTCTTTGGCGATTCTGTCGATCGTCTTCTTGAAATCTGCGCAGTCCCAGCCGAGGATGACGGAGATGATCCTGCAGCTTTGTTAGTCTTGATGTTCATCTAGGTAGGAGGGCCTCAGCTCAAGGAATTCGAACCTCTGCATAAGATTCATGCCATCTGCAGCATCCTTTGTTATGCCAAACCAGTTCGAAACCGAACCGACACTGAGCTTGGCCAGAAAGATCTTCGTCATGCCAGCAATCATTGTCGCAGCATTGCCGACCTTGAGTGTCTGCCGCACCATGTTGTATGGCACCATCTTGTGAACTTGCTCCATAAGCTTGACGAGGTACTGGCCCTCAGGTGAGACAACCAGCACTTGGTGGGCAAGTCCAGCCAAGCTGTAAGTCCGTGTTAGTCACTCTAACTTCTTCAAGTCGCCTTCGCACAGAGCAATACTCACTGGAAAATGATGTACTCGTTCGCTGCCTGGGTCATTGGAGAGTGTGATTCGAAGTCGTCCGTCTCGGCAAGGTGGTCAAGTAAGCTGTCGCAGAGGTCCCCGTAAACGAGGTCATGCATAGCATCATCCCAGGCCTGCGCCAGGTCTTCCGCTCTGTTCAGATCGTACTGCTCAAGCCGCGTCGAGGGGTCGCTATAGGGGCCGCCACCAATCATGCCACGCGCGACTGTCTCGATGACAGTGGATGAGGCGGTCGCCAGGGTCTTTCTAGTACCCAGCGCGCCCTTCTCGTAGCTCTCGGACAACTCGGCCTCGGCAAAGTTCTTAAGGATTCCCTGAACTCGGACGTTCCAAAACTCGGGAACAAAGGAGGAGACGCCCGGTAGCTTCAGGATAAATCTGGTGAAGAGAGACTGTAGGAGGGGTGCCGAGGACTCTGGGGCATAGGTGACGGCCTCGCTGGGCTTGGAGCTCTGCGCAAAGGGGTAGCCATAGTCGGAAATGGTCTCTGGCTTCTTGAAGTCTTCGATCTCGTGGTAGGTCTCGAAATGGGTGAGGATATTGAACAGAGCCTTGATCTGCTCGGCAGTGAGGCCTGAGGGCTGTTGGGTCACCATGACGGGAATTCACAATGGCGATATGCCCAGGGCTGTCTATCGCTGGAGCTTCCTCCGACTCTTGTGTGCTCCTGAAGATGTCGATTATGTGGTGAGTTGAAGCAGCAACAGAAGAATTGTTGAAGACATTTGGTCGACAATCCAAGTCGACGATGTGAAATATTTACGTACGGAGGCAGGAGCCAAGTGGTCGCGGCTTCCAGCCGAGGTCAAAAAGATGTTGCGTTTCTGGAAGGTCCCCGCGATCGTGTTCGGTCACCGGTGCTCCGGTTGAATTGTGGATCACGGGTACGTGACGTCACGAGACCTAACAGTATGTCACTGGTTCGTTTTTCTTCGGAATTCGTGCAGAGGTAGGGGAGGGGCGGGGAATATTCACCACTTAAAGATCTTAACAACGTCCTCTTTCATACGTCGATTCTGTGAATAGAAACAGTGAACAGACCGCGTGAGTCGCCGTGCCAAGTGTCAGTGTCTCCAGTGTCTCTGCCCTGCCCCTGTCGGCTTTGTCTGGGCGACCCTCCTTTCTTATTCGGCAATCTGCAGCACCTTGCATCAGTGCAGATTCCCAGATCTGACTTGACTCTTTCCAAGCATCTGATTTTACGAATACTGCATTGCCTCCTGCCACGGCTCTCTTCCTATTGTCATGTATGGCATGTGCGCTAGTGGTATTCCCGAGGCATAGCAGAGCATATGCAGGCTCAGCTCAGCCTACATCAGCTTCCCATTACTTGCATGTATCAAGCAGAGTACGTGTCATTCAATGTCTTCTCACACAAGTTTCGTCCGTTATCTGAAATGATTGGATGCCTCATCACATCCAGCTCCCTTAGACTGTGGAAAACTACTGCCCTTGGCTGGGGAAACTAACCTATTGTGGCTGAGTAAACTCACTTTAGCTAAGCTTCTTCTGCAGTGCGAGGATTAGAAGCTATTCCACATCTCTAGCAAAAAGCTCAACGGACGATGCCTTCTCGTCTATCCGAACATGTTAGATGATCTCATTCTACACCATTTTCAGTCACACACTCGAGTCCGGCTCGGTGCGCTCATGGGCTCAATCTCATGTTCGTGTTTATTACCCACTTCAAAATAAATGTTCACCTCGTGTTCGGTCCCCCGGCCGGCATCTTCCCCCGGCATAAATGCGACCCTCAAAGACCCCCGCAACCGAATGCGCCGGGTTTCAATCCTGTCATGGCAAAAGTCAATGTTTGCCCCCACACCGGGAACACGTCCGAGGGGCACCCGAGTCAAAGCACGAGCTCAATGCCCAAACAGGTAATCGTACCAATGCCATTTCAAGATCCTCGGTCTTTCCTATGACGGCCAGTCCCGTACGACTTCACTTTGTGCGTCTAGACCCAAAGATTCGGGTTTGATGTCGTCGTTGATAAAGATTTTCACTCGGAAGGCAGCATGATGTCAAGGTACTAATAGGGTAATATTGCCTCATGAAAAAGCCTGTGGTAGTAAGGACTGGAGATCGCGATATGCTCCAGCTCATCTGAAGAGACGATAATCAACTATTTGGAATCGATAGTCGGACTCGCAATCGGACGGCACTGAACTCGATAGCAATCCGCTTTCCGCATGTCGCAATCTGTCAAGCAGCTCATCTTTCAAGATCGGGCCGCGTCACACTGAAGCTGTCAAATGGATCCGAGGGCGCTTCAATTGAGATCAAAGCAACAGGACCGGATCCGGCCCCGCGATACTCCAAGCAGTTCAATACATTGTCATCAGCTTGTATTTTCTGGATTGCCTCGGAGGCTATGATACATGTACTCTGGGTTCTTATGTTTGGCAGTGATTTATCACGATGTATTTCGCAAGGTAGTTAATCGCACGTTCAGACTCTGCATCCTACACCAGTAGTGGTCGCTCTGAGCTCATCTCACTCAGTGTGAGATCTGAGTGAGATGAGCTCACGAAACATTTAGATGAATGAGTACGAAGCGCCTCTTATCAAATGAAGCACAAACAATCTAAGCAGCTCCGGGTGCAGCGGAACTAATTAACCTCGGATCAGACGGACCCTTACCCCGATCATCTCCCCACGGAGTCAAGATCCATCTGCCCGGGTTCACTCGGCAAACGGTCAACCGAAAGCCTACTCAATGGTAGACTCGGCCCCTGTTGGCCCGAATCAAAAACCACTCACCTTCTTCCCACGAATAAGGAGCGCTTCAACAGACGCTATTCAATCGCTTTCCCACTTGTGCGCAAATTGAGCAACGGGTTTTCAGTATTCATCTAGCTTAGCGGTCCCGCCGTTGTGTCCTTTGCCTCGAAATGACCCCTGGTTTACGCGGGGAAATGCCCAGCTTTTGGGCTTGTCAGTTCAGTCTGGTGCGGGGAGACAGGATGGCATCCCTGGCACGCTGGATAGCTCTAGGTGCCGAGATCCGCTGTCAATGACACCCTCGCCATGGGAAGAGGAATAATAAAATGAAGCTATGCCTTCGTGACCTTGCTTGGTGAGACAGCTCGAAAGACCTCGCGCCTGTCTCTACCAACATAGCCCTCTCCGTCTGGACGAGAATAAGTCGACCATGAAGTTTTCTGCAGTTTCCCTCCTTCTGGGAGCTGGTTCAGCGCTCGCGGCACCCACGGAGCGTTCCGATATCGACGACCGACAGGTACTCTGGCTTGCTGGCGACAGCACGATGGCACCGGGCGGTGGACACAACGGGACCCAGGGATGGGGAGAGTACCTGCACTACTCCCTCGACTCGTCAAAGATCCGAGTCAATAACTCTGCATATGCTGGGAGAAGTGCGCGCACTTTTACGAGGGAGGGCCGGTTCCAGCGGATCATTGACGAAGTCAAGGCTGGGGACTGGGTTGTGATTGAGTTTGGTCACAACGATGGACGTACGTATCTGAACTGCATCGATCCTAACTCTCCAAGTATGAAAAACTCTGACAGACTTCTAGCTGGCAACCCAATCAACGACACAGTCAAGAACCGAGTCGACTGTCCCGGCATTGGAGACAATGTCTGTCCTGTGCTTTTCAAGTACGTCCATAAATATTGAGAACGTCATGTTTCCCCCTAATGATGACGATCTAACTATGTGTCTTTAGCAACCAAACGGAAGTAGTGCAGACATACACTACCTACCTTCGCAACGCCTCCTCAACTTTCCTCTCCGTCGGCGCCCGCGTGGTGATCTCAACCTCAACCCCCATAAACCCTTACTCGACCGGCACATTCTCTTGGACGCCGACCATCTACGCGTGGTACTCGTGGTACGTCGTCGAATCCCTCGGCGGACCCGCAGCCGGTATCTACTACGTTCCGCATGGCAACTACAGCGCCCAGGCCCTTCAGGTGCAGGGCCAGCAGGCGGCTGTCGAGGGTTATCCCATGGATGCCGTGCACATGTCGCCGAAGCTGGCGGATTCGTTTGCTGGGGCTTTCGTGTTGGGCCTCAAGTGCGGCACGTCGCCGCTGCAGGAGTATGTTGTTAATGCGACATCGAGACTGGAGGGGGGTAGACTGGGAACTTGCCTCCAGGTTAATGCCACGCTGCCCATTTAATATCCCATAGAGCCCATAAGAAAAGTTTTACGTTCACATCTGATGTTTGATGGCAGAGTGGTGTCAAACTACAAAAGATCACATTTACCACTTATGAAAGTTGATCAGCCAAAAGACGAATAACTCGATTGATAAAAAATTTGGGATCTGTGAAGTTCCGAAGCAGACTAAGGGCCCAGTTACATAAATAATGCAGCAAGTCCCCTGTACATGCAAGAGGTATCACTACACACCTATCACTGGCTGCATGATTGGAAACATAGATGGTGAATTGGGACCTACAAGTTCACATCTGCTGATTGAGTTCGCGAAGAGAAGTTTAATTCTAGCTGCGCAGAAGGCTGATACTAAACTTGGAATGTAAAATCGCACCCGCCTGCCAACAACTTATAAAAAGAGTTCTCGAAAACCGTAGATCAGTCTACTTACCGTCGCAACCTATTTCCACTACTGAGATGGAGCAAAGCCATCCTCAGAGTCGGAACCATACTCCTTATCAGCGAATATATTAGAGCCGTTGACAGTAGGTTCAAGGTGGTAGGCCCTCTGGCAACTAGAGCAGCAGACCAGTTGAGTGCGGCAGTCGCGCTGAATGGTCTGGCATGTAATGCCGTTTCTGTATGACGGGCAGTAGACGAAGTCGGACTGGGACGAGCTGATAGTGCGGCCGCACTGGCGGCACTTGGTGACGTTGAGGATGTAGTTGCACATGGCTGCGATTTAAACTGAGTTGTGAGTCTGTTAGTTCGATTGATGCTTGAAGCTGCTAATGTCAGATGAAGAATCCTTGTGGAGCGTTGAGTTGAAGTTGAGAGTGTTGCGATGAAATGATGAGTTGAGAATGAGTTGCAGGAGGCTTCAAGAGCTATTCCATGGTGGCACTTTTATCGTTTTCAGTCGGCAAGTTGATGTTGCCTGTCGTCTTTCACCAGCACTCATGGGTGCGAAGAAGTCTTGTTCCATGGATCAGTCTGACACCTTAGACTAAGCCATTGTCAACTGCCTCTTCTGAAACAGGACAGTGACCTAGAGCACCTAGGCTGAATCAGTCTTTCCGACTTGTTTCCTTGAAACCTTTTTTTAAAAAGATTTAGGACAATTTCTGTGTTCTCGGGTCAAAGAACACGACAAAGAGGGGTTCACCGCGGACAAGGTATCCTGATCAATGGAATTTTTAATCGGGCCAAGGTTCTCCTCAGCTGAGGAAATGTCCGCACTGGGTACCTAATTTAACACATGCAGTAAGTTATTCTAAGGTAGAAAAGACTGTGCTTGAAATTTCTCATCCGAGAGTATCACAGATAAGAGGCTCGACTTGGACAAATGTTGGAAGGTATGGCCTCGAAGAGGAGCGTTTGCTCGGTATGAATGGTATTTGGGGGACACAAACATCGCCAAGACTTGCTTTCTCCGAACTGGGCCTCGCACGCGCATCTTCAATGTAACATCATTTGCAGCCAGACCGTCGGGCTGGGATTGCCAAAAGGGACTTTTCGTTGGCCAAACACCGAAAATTCGCATGGTTATTGTGCTGACGTGGGATGCCTCGTTGCACTAGAAGAGGGGCTTTCCGCGGGGGGATTCGTTTCATTTGCTGGATTTGCTTTTTACCCATGAGCAGATCAATAATGACCATCGAAGCGAACACATTGTGGTCCCTCGGACAATCGGGGTGCGGAGACCATGTCCGATAGTAGCGCTGCCGTTGGGACTAGACAAACATGTAATCTTTTAGCTCTGTTGGAACCAGATTCCGTCACATCAGATAACGAATGCGGCTTTGCTTTAAATTGACAGTGGCCGCTCGCTGTTGGAAGATTTTCCTAATCCAATTTTTTTCCCTCGTGCGCACCGCTATCCCACGCATTTCCAACACTTACACTTTTGCTCAGGCAATAGACTGTATCAATGGGCTCTCTTGAGAACAAGACGTCTGTGGACAAAATGGAGTATGACACAAAAGAGAAGCTCGCTGCCTTGAGCGTTATCGAGTGAGTATCAACCGCAAGCGAAATTTCAAAAGTCTGGAACAAAGTGGACTGACCCTCGTTAAAGTCCAGAGATCGCAGAGGTTAGTCAAGGCTCTATGGTGTGAACTGACTTGGCCACTAACCATACTCCAGTACCTGGCAGGTGGGCATCCCTTGCCAGAGTCAGCTCCCCCAGCCCCGGACACGGAATTCGAGTACACTATCCAAATCCCAATGCGCGATGGGGGCCGCCAACAAGAAGCCCGCATCCACAAGCCCTCCACGTCAACAGGCGCAAAGTCCCCAGTCATCGTTCTCATCTATGGAGGCGCCTTCACAATGGGTGACTGTCACCAAATGAGCCCCTGGGCCAGAATCGCCAGAAAGCTCTTCAATGCCACTGTCATCAACCTTTCCTATCGTCTGGCACCCATATACCCTTTCCCCGCGGCCCCCAATGATGTTGAAGATGGGCTCAAGTGGGTTTCTGAGAATGCGCACACCCTAGGTGGCGACTTGAGCGCAGGCTTCGTTATCGGAGGCCCATCTGCTGGCGCAAACCTTGCGGCCGTCATGGCACAGAAGATGGTTGATGGCGCGACGAAGCTCGGAGCTCCGCTCACCGGTGTCTGGCTCCTGGCTCCGCTCTTCCTCGAGGACGACATAGTGCCTCCAAAGTACAAAGATATCTTCCTCGCAAGAGAGCAGAACGCCGAGGCTCCGATCTTCAGTAAAGCAGCCTGGGGTTATCTTGCTGCCAATTACAAGGCAGACATCAAATCAGTGGATTATTCGCCTTTCAACTCGAAGAATCCCCATGTCGGAATGCCACGAACAGTTGTGCAGGTTGGAGGTCTGGACTTCCTCCGGGATGACGGGCTGGTTTACGAGAAAGCTCTCAGAGCACACGGGGTTGAAACCCGGTTAGATGTGTATCCCGGCGCTCCGCATGGACATTTCATATTCCCTGGTGTCAAGTCCGCGTTCAAGGCAAACCTTGACATCTTCAGAGGCCTCGGATGGCTTCTCAAGCAGGAGGTCTCGGAGGATGAGATCAAGAAGGCGGTTGTTGCAGATCCATTCATGACCGTTCCGGAAAAGTCGTCAACGGCATATGACGCCATTTTCGGATGACCATAGAAGTTTTAGAATGCTGTTACATAAAGTATCTCAAAATTTCTTGTTTTGCACATCGCAATTCTTTGTGGCTGAATGGTTACAAGACAGCATAACTAACTTACAGAGCGTTGGTATCAACTCGTAAAATTACTTCATGATTCTCATTACTATCATTACTTTGCAGCGGAGTGGAACTACTCCAGGTATCATTAAGCCTCCGACATCAGAGGTCTTTGCTCTTATTTAAAGACATTAGTATATAAGAGTCAGGATTTTCCCGCTTCGCGTGGCTGTCTTCTTTCGCGCATGTTGGGATTACTATTATAGGGATAGTGGTCGATTAGTTCGAACCGTAGGTTAACAAAGTAGGTTAATTTAAACTATTTTAATATATTATATAAGGTATAAAAAGGAGGTTCTAACCGTAGGTTAAGTAGTTTATAATAATTATAAATAAGGCCCCTTATTAGCCCTTACGTAGCCTCGGCCGTATACCGAGGTTAAATTAGACTTCTAATCCGATATTAATTTTTTCTTTTTTTATTAATCTAATTACTATTATTACTACGATTAGAAGTTTAATTCGACCTCGGGCCCTTTTATTAAGTCGTCTCTTTTTACCCCTTTTTTCTACTCTTTTTATATAACCTATTTTTTTATTTATACTATTACTTTTTTTTTATTAACGAATTACTTTAACCCCTTATTAAGTACTATTTTTATAAAAGCGTTAGCGAGGTTAATATTATTATTAATTTAATAAATCTCGAGGATCTTTCGTTATTCGTACGACTACTTAAGGGCTATAATATTTATTATAAGCCTCTTTTTTTTATAGTACTTAGTTTAATAAAGTACTCGTATAGTAAGTACGAATTAATATAAATAATTATAAGGATCGTAAAAAAGTTAAATCGATTTATAATCTTTTTAAGCATAGTTAAAATTACGTAAGTAAAATTAATATTATTAACTATACTATAGACTTTAAACGCGAGTACGCTATATATAACTTACTTATTCTTTATTAATAAATAATAAATAATATTACCCCGGATTATAAATTCGTTTTTACTAAGGTTCTTATTAATAAGGATAATAATATATCTTAGTTATAAAGTTAGGTCGTTATTATTTATAAATAACCCGTTAATAAATACGTAGAGCCTCGCTAAAGCGAACTTAATAAGTTAATAAACGAGACCTCGGTTTAGCTTTTTTATTACTATTATAATTATTAATTATAGGTATCAAAATTGCTCTCCGTAAGCTCTATAGCTTATGTAGCTCGAATATAATTAAAGATAGCCTCGGGCTAATAAATACTTATAATATATACCCCTCGGGTAAGCTTAGCCCTATATTACTTTTTATAATTAGAGGATTTTAAATTAACGAGGGTAATTTTCTTATTTTACCCTTTTTATTAAAATACTATATTATTCTCTTTAATTATTAAAATCCCTCTATTAAACGCTAATAAGGATTTTAATATTAGGATCTTTTTTAGTTTAGCTATAATTTAGCTTTATAAAGCTCTTTATTTTCTTTTTTTATAAACTTAATATTTAATAAACCTATAGTATTATTTATTTATATTCTTATAATACTAAAGGGGTTATTTACGTATAGGAATTAATATACCGGCATTGCAAATTAATATACTAGCGTTGCTCTTATACTAGCGTTACTATTCTACCTTTTAATTAGTTTTAAAAAATAGTACCTCTTTATAAAAGTAGTAAGGGTAACTATACTAACATAGCTATTCTTGTTATTCTCTCTAACTTAAGATCTAGTTTAAGATTTTTAAAAATAAGAATACTACTATAACTTACGTACTTATTTAGAACTATTATATAGTGGTTTTTTTCCGGCTTTATAGGCACAAAAGATCGACCTTGACGGGATCACGCTTTCAAAAGAAATTACACGATATAGTATACTTTTTAACTATACAATACGCACAATGTATCCCAAGCACGCGCTTAACGCAATATAGTGATATCGATACGAAAACCGCCATTCAATTCGGGATAGGCAAGCTGCCCTCTTCGTAACGACAGGCTAAGCGACATATATTTAGAACTATTATATTACCTATTTAAAATTTATAAATCTTAAATAAGTAAGGCTTTTTTTTACTATATACTTAAGATATATAAAGAGTAAATTATAATAATATCTACTTAATTACCTCTTCTAACGTAGTTATAATAATTTATTATTATTATAAACTATTTTTTACTAGCTTCGTTTTTTTTTAAATACTAAGCTATATTAGCTATTTACTTATATAATTCCTTATTATCCTTTTTTTATTAAAAACGCTAGACTAGCTCTTTATTTATTATTAAAATAAGCTTAATATCTAGCTTTAATTTAGCTAACTTATTTTTTTTATAAACCTAGTTAGTGTTAACCTATTTTTATTCTTAAGTAAGCGGCCTCGCTTCTTATTATTTATACCTTAGTTATTATAAGTAGTACGGGTTTAATTAGTTAACTAGCCTTTTTTAAATAAAGCTAGTTATAATAAAATAAGCTATATTATATTCTTTAGTTTATTATAAAGGGATATAGTAATCTTAGGGTCGAGGATCCGGTAGTATAGATCTAAAGAAAACGTCTCTTAAAGACGTTACTAAGAGTATACTTCTTACTTATTAAAAATAGCTAAATCTAATATTTTAAAATAGATCTTATAATAATATAAGATACTTAGTTTAATAAAAATAGTATAGTTTAAATTATAAGATCCGAAGGGGTTTAAAAATAGCTTTTTATTAAATAGTATTACTTTTTTTATAAACTAGCCTTGCGTCCTAGTTAAGGTAAGATATTTTAAAAAAAGTATTATTTAAAGTTTACTTAGGTATTCAAAGTGAGTACTTATATACTCCCGGCTTATAAGTACTTTGTTTTTTATATAAGCTTAGTAAAAATATAGCTCTTAATTACTAATTATATCTTATATAACGTCGATAAGCTAATATAAGTAACTAAAACTATTTAAAAAATAACTTTTAATATTGTTATTACTTAACTTAGTACTAGAGGTAATACGAGTCTTAAAGTTCTAGTATTTTTAAATAAAGTAACGGGCCTACTATGCTCTTAAAAATAGGTATATTACGTAGAAATACTAGAGAATTAGGCGTTAGTTATTAAACTTTTTATAGAGCTTAGTTTAAGCTTTTTTAAAAGTATACTTAGTCTTAGCAAAAATAATAAGCTTTTATATTATAAAGACCTTATAATACGTATAAAGGGGGGGCTTATTAATAAGTATATTAATATAAGCCTTATCCTTATTACTTAGTATAGCTATTACTTATATTAATAATTAATATCCCTCGTTATTAAACCTACTATTATTATTATTATAATTACGGTCCTTAACCTATTTTTATTTAGCTCTAAGTATAACGTTAGAGTTAATATTATAAATATAAAGTTATTACTAAACGTCTAGGAACTACTCGTTTAGTATAGCTTTTATTTATTTATTATAGTTTATAATAATAATAATAAGGTAACGGACTAAGTATTAGTTTATAAGTTAGTAAATACTTACTAAGAGAAACTAAAAACCCTCTAGTTTCTTATTATTAATAAGGCTAAACGCGGTATTATAAATAGATCTAAGGTAGGTCTACTTAGTAACTTAAAAAAAAGGGAGCTTAAAGCGATTAGGATTATAAGTATTATTAAAGCTAATTACTTTAGGGAATCGTTTTTATATTTAAAAATAGTAAGGAAAGGTCTAGATAAAGTTAATAAGGTAGTTTAGTTTATTATCTACTTATTTTACTATATATAAGATATTTTACTTATTAAATAGCTTAATTAACGTTATAGTTAGTAAGTATTTAATTAGTTTCTCTTAGTTTATACGAGCCTTAGTATTATAAATATCTCGCTATATAAATAAGAATTTTAAAAACTATTTTTAAATAATAGTACGTATATTACGAGCCCGAATCCTAACTTATTAACTTATAGTTTAAATAATATCCTTAATTACTTTAATAAGTTTATAATATAAAGGGTACGTAGAGGCCTTAAAACTAAGGCTATAATTATACTATTTATATTAAAGGTTTAGATAATAACGTAATAGCTACTTATTCTCTTTTTAAACCTTAATAATAACTTACTATTTATAATTATATTTATAAGATTTATATTATTAAATATTAGTACTTTATATAAGCCTAGGCTTATTAAACTGATTATATTAAAAAGTATATTAAATAATTCGGCCTCAAGCTTTATACCTATTCCGCTTTATAATACTAAGTTTATTAGCTTTTATAAAGTTATTAACTTAGTTAAAAAAGGTGTTATAAGTTTACTTTAAATTACTAAGAATTAGTAACTTTAGGATTTTAGTTATAAGAGGAGAGGAGGATCGGTTATTTAGAGTATAATAAAAAGCTATAGTTTAAAAAGACGTTTTATTTTAAGTAAAAAATAACTATAAGGGTAAATAGGGTAATAAGTTAACTTAAGGACCTTATATTTATTATTATTAATAAATATATTCTTATTATTAAAGTAGTACTATTATTAGTTATTAATAAATTTTAATAACCTATTTAATAAGCTAAAAAATATTACTAAACTACTCTATTATAAAACAAGAAGGTTACTAGGATTATTTATTAAGGGAAAAGGGGTTATACTCTAGAGAAAGTTATAAGAAGGTAGTCCGCTAGGTTTCTATTATTCTCTTAAGGAAATAATAAGTAAGGTATAATATAAGCTCTATATTAAAATAATTATTTATAAAAGGTTACGTGTTTTATAGTATACTAGCTAGGAGCTTAGTAATAAGGTCGTACTACTTTTTAAAATTACTAACTTTATAAAATTAGCTAATGCTAAAATAACTACTTCTTAAAGAAGGAAATAATAGTAATTAGCTAAATAATAATAAGAGGTTATAATTAATAAATAATCGTTCTTATAAAGAGGGAAGTCTCTTAGTAAGAGTATTATTTTAGAATTAGCCTTAGGGAACGTCTTTAATTTTAATTATAAAAGCTATTATAAATAAATACTATAAGTTAAATTTCGAGGCTTAATAATATAACCTAAGCATAAAGGGAGTAAAAGAATAAAGGCTTAGGATACTTTATAAGTATTTAGCAAAATCTAACTATATTAATAAATTTTTTTAAACTAATTAAAAAGTAAAATAATAACGCCGGTATAAGAGCGACGCCGGTATATTAATTTGCGACGCCGGTATATTAATTCCCTTACGTATATAAAAATTAAGAAATAAGGATCGTAAGTTAATATAACTATTAATAATTAGTTAATATAAAAATCGTAATACGTCGCTTATTAATAAGTACCCGATTCGGTAAGGCTATATAACGGCTTAAGTGCTTTAATAATCGTACTTTCTAAGTACTTACTAGCTATCTCCTTCGGGAGGTAAGCGAGGATCTTTTTTATAAGCCCGGTTACTAATTAAGTATACGCTTATATAATATTATAACTCTAGATTTAGTATTCTTTTTATTATAATAATACTATTAGTACTATTATAAAGTATTAACTATAGCGTTAAATTATAAATAACTAAGTAAATAGCGTCGCCTTTTTAACGTCGCCGTACTTTTATATAACGTACCTCGATTTCTTATACGGCTATAAAGTACCCTTCTTTTTTATTTTTTAAACTATACGTAATTTAAAAATACGTAAATTTACGTATTTAATTAGATTATAAAAAACAAATTAATAAACCCCTTAATCGCGTAGTATCTCTATTTTTACTAAGTCTAATTCTTTAAAAAGTCTCCTAGCTATTATAATTATACTATCCTTTTAGAGTTAAGTTACGAGTACGAAATTAGCCTTCTCTTTTATTATATAGAATATACTAATTATAACGTTATTAATAATAAATTATTAAAGTAGTACTTTTGATCTAGGTTTTTTTATATATCTTAGTAATATAGGGGTTATCTTTTTCTTATTATTATTATTTATTAATTCTATTATAATAATTTTATTAAAGATAATTTCTTACTCTTTTTTAGGCTACTAAGATAATTGCTCTAGCTCTTTTTATTTATTGAGCTAATATCTCCTCGCTAGGATTAGTATAGTACGGTCGTACTACTATAATTAATACTTTTAATAATTAGTTTTAATCTTTAGTAACGATATATAAACGTTTATTAACTAAGATTAATTTATATAGGCCTAACTATTATTAAGTAGTTTTTTTTTAAACCTTAATACTTAAATTTAATAATATATTGAAGTTAGGGCTTATATCCGGCTTATTATAAGTAGTAATAGCCTTATTAATCTAGCGCTTCGTATTCGTTTTTTAAAGTACTATTATTACTTTATTAATTACCTAAGCTTACTAAGTTATATTTAGTAATAGTAATAAGGCTATCGTTATCCTTAAGTATATTCTAAATACGAAAAGCGTTAAACTAGTCCCTTTAGTCCTATAATATCATTATAGTACTTAAATACTATTTAAAAGTACTCTTTATTTATAATATCGGGGTACTTATTATAAATAATCTTAAACACTCTTTTTAATTATTAATAAGCTCTTTTTACCTTATTAATACTATAATATACCTTAATAAGTACGATTTTAAGCTATATACTATACGTAGTAATATTATTTTTAAACTCCGCTAATTTAAAACTAATATTTATATCGGTCCTAATCCCGTTTAGTAATCCTTAATATATATCGATCTACGCTCTTTTAAATATTAATTAAATAGTTTTAAGAAGTAAATCCGTAAGGAATTAGCCTCTTTAAAATAATATAGCTTTATTAATAATATATAGTATTAAATAATTATTCAAATAAAAAATATTAATAACGATCTCTTAGTTAAAGTTAAGCTCGTTATATAATTTAAATTTAAATTTATATAGGCCCTAGGCGTTTATTTAATATTAATAATATATTTTTATTAAGTACTTTAGAGCTCTTATTTTTATATCATTCTTTAATTATTTAAGGAAGTTATATAGCTTTATAATTAATAAGTAACTAAAGCACCTATATAATTACTTAAGCTCGCTTTTTATAAAATAGTTAATAGATTTAATATCTAATTCGAGCTTTATAAACGCATACTTTTATCGCTTTTTAATAAGTATAAACTACTTACTATTTAATAATCTATTTTTTATATTATTAAATACGATACTTAACTAGTTTATATTTTTTAAATATAATAGAAATAGTATATTAATAAGTAAAATATAAAAGACTATCGTACCTAAGTATATATTAACTTCTATTATACCTAAGGCGTATATCTCTTTACTTAGACTAAAGCTAATCTTTATAATACTTATTATTAACGTATTTAATATAACTAAGGATATATTTTAAAATACGTAAAATTGCCCCTTATTCTTAATTAATTATTATAATACCCTTATATTTAAAATAATCCCCTAAAGAATATCTAGGCCGTATTGTTCGTTAATATAAAATACTTATACGAGCTTAGTATTTAAGTAATTTAGGGAGTATAAAAAGGACCTCTCTAGGTACTCTTAAAACTACTTAGTACCCTATTTTCTTTTAAGTATTAAGAGAGGTATTAATTTTTCTTTAGATATTAATAAAATAGAATTTAGTACTATTAAATTCGTTTATTTATCTATATCTATTATCTAAGGGATCTTCCCTTACTATTTATAAATAAAAGCCTATTTATTAAGAGCTTTTATTACTTTTTATTCGTTTAGCCTCGTATATCCTCCGTAAACTAATAGGGTAAAAAAGGAGTAGTTAATCTCGTTAATTTTATCAAAATCTACTTCGTTAGTATAAGAGGTAAGATCTTTTTTATCTTCCGAATTTCTTATTATATATAAATCCTCTAGGCTACTAATTACGCCTTTACTAAGTTCTATACCTCTAGGTTTACCCTTATATATAATAAAGAATTAGTTAAATCGCTAAGGGCTAGTTTTACTATTTACTACTCTCGATTTTTTATATTATTTATACGATTTAGTACGCTCTTTTTTAGAGTAATTACTTAATTAATAGCCGTTCTCTTTATATATAAAATACTTCCCTTTTTATTACCTCTATTCTAAATCGAACTAGTAGCTAGCTAAGGAGTCTATTTTTCTAGTTTAGCAGCTACCGTACTTAACGTCTCTCCCTTTACTTCTATATATATAGTTAATTTAATATTATTAATAAAAACCGTTATAAGATTATAAGTACGTTTAGCGGGGTATCCTAGCCTTAATATTAAAACTAAACCTTAGTTTTAAATAAAAAGTCTTATAATACTTAAGTAGTTAGTATAGAGTTACTCTTATTTTTAAAACTCGTTAAATATTAATATAAAGTATTTAACCTTTTACTTATTTATCCCCTTATTTACCTACGTTTTTACTAATTTATTAATACGATTAATAAGTTTTTTAAAAATCTCTAGCCTCGTTTTTCTTTTTATTATTTTAACTATAAATCTAAATAATAATACCCTTAGCTCGGATAGGAGCTCTAAACTCCTATTTTAAGTCTTAAAGCGACTTCGAATTACGTTAACTACGCTTAGAAACTCGGTTTAATTAATAATACGTATTACTTAGTAATAATAATCCGTAACCTTATTAGTTAGTACGACGTTAAATACTGAGTAGTATTACTACTCTTAAATTCCGACCTTTTTATAATAATTATAAAATATCGTAAAGGTTTCTTATAGAACCTCGTATTTCTTTTTTAAATATAATTTCTCTTTAAAAAAGATCTTCATAAAGTTAATAAATTACTTTATAATAACGATTATTAAATTAGTGTCTTTACGTATTTTTTACATATTAAAATAGTCGTATTAACTCTACGTAATTAATTATATACCTCTTTAATTAATAAGTAATAAGCTACGTATTAATAATATTACTAAGCTAGTTACTAAGATTAATAAGATTATTAATAACTACTCCTCTTATATAATCTCCGTAGCCCTTATTATAATAAGCTCTAATATATTACTATTAGTAATTTTTAATAAAAATTCTGATTATTTTACTTTTTTATTAAAGTTATAATATTTCGTTATTACTTAATTAACTTAATTTTAATTCTATAGTATAAATTCGTTAGTAATAACTATTATAACGAGCGTTTTATAAGGTCTTTATCTTACTACTTAGAATAGTAAAATACCTCGATAGTAAAAAAATCTAATAACTCTCTTTATATAGTGGTTTTTTTCCGGCTTTATAGGTATAAAAGATCGACCTTAACGGGATGACGTTTTTAAAGGAAATTACACGATACGGTATACTTTTTAACTATATAATACGCGTAATATACCCTAAGTACGCGCTTAACGTAATATAATAATTTCGATACGAAACCCGCTATATAATTTAGGATAAGTAAGCTGCCCTATTACTTATTAATAATAAGCTAAGTAATATATTTATATAATAGCGCTAGGTAAAAAGGTTGATAGTAAAGGTCGGCCGTAAAAGTTAGAGGCGGCCCTTAATTATAGAAGTTCTAAACTTTAATAGCGACGTAAAGGTTTTTAGAAAAAGGGCTAAAAAGGCTAATATCTAGTTACTCGTACTAGAGCTCGTAAAGATTCTTTCTATTCTTATTACTTTTAATATTACCTAAAGCTCTATTTAAACTAAATAAATCTACTAAATAAACCTATTAAATAAACTTATTAAATAAACTTATTAATATATAAACTACTACCTAGATAACTAGTTAGATAACTAGTTAAGAAATTAGCTAGTTAAAATACTACCTCGTTAAGAACCTACTTTATTAAAAATACTTTTTAATAAGTCCCCCCCTCTAGGGCTCGATAGATTAGGCCCCTTTAACGCCCTAGCTATTATAACTAACGTAAATATACCTAAGGAGTAGCGTAGTACTTTTTAGTAATACGGAATCTAGCTAAGTAATAGTACGAACGCCGTAAATAGCTAGGTTAATACGGATATTAAGATCTAGTATATTAATACTAACTTAGAAATTATATTTTATAAAACTAAAAATCCCTTTAATATAAGCTATATTATAAACGTAAAAGAATATATAAGAGGTCCCCTAACTCTTAATAAGAAGGAGTATATAATATAAAATCTAGTTACTTACGTAGGTTAGTACTAGGAGGTCTTATGTATATTAGAATAGGTATAGCTCGCCCTTTAAACGGGCAGTAGAAGGTCGGGAGTTAATAAAAGGGAGATAATGGTCGAGTTAGTTAATTACTATTTTAATTAGTAGTTAGGTATAGAGCGTAATATACCTAGTTTTCCCTAATACGTAATATACGGTACGGCCCTAGCGGATTGCTCCGTCGGGGGGAATAACTCTCTTTATAACGTGCGGATTAGTACTAGCGAACTACTTATTATTTTAGTTACTAAGGTTATTAATAACTTTATAAAATAGGGGTTACTCCTCGAGCCCCTTTTAAATATAGACTTTTATAAAATAAACTAATACTATATCGATTTACTTACTATTAGGATTATTAAAATCTTAATACGCCTACTTTCCCTAGTATTTTAATTTAATTTTTATTTACTTATATAGTATAGGAATTCTTTTTTTCTAGTTATAAACTAACTCGCTCCTCGTTATTCCTTAACTTATACTTCGATTTATAATAACTAGAGTATTTAATTTTAATAAGGTTATTTTAGAACTACTTATTAACCTTAGTAATAGTATACTATTATTAGTCGCTAAATTTATTAAAGTTTAAAACTTTTCCGCTTCTTCTTATCTCCTCATACTAAGCCTCGTTATTATTTATTCTTAATCCTCTTAATTAAATACTATTTTAATAATCTTTTTTTAATTACTTAGTTAATTAATATTAAAAATAAATTTATAAATAGCTTAATAACGTCTCGATTACGGAGCGTTTCTTTTTAAATTAAAACTTAAGAAGTATATACGTTCGTTAAATAAATTATTACTAATTAGTAATCTACTTCTTACTTTTTTAAAAGTAGTAATTTACGTTAGGAATTAGTAATATATAAAAGAGCTTTTTAGCGGTCTTTTAAAGGTTTTTTTTTTATTATAATAATCGTAATTTTAATAAAAGGCCGTGAGAGGATCTTCTTAGGAATAGTAGCCTCTTAGTTAATTTTTAATACTCGTAATACTTATAATTCGTAGACCGCTACTATTATAATTTCTAAATCTCTTCTTTTTTTATTATACTATCCTCTTTACTATATTCCTAAGTAATATCCGGGGAGTAGTTAAGAAGGCTATAAAGAGATCGTATAGGTTTTTAAAATCGTATCTATAAGATCCTCGGGGGGGGGGTTCTTTTATATACTATAAATCTCTTAGCTTTATAGCTCACGCCTCTTACTACGTACCGGGTATACTATACTTAAAAATTCCTTTCTTTAATTACGTAATACTTTTTTATACTATACTTTCTTAAGCCCGTTCGGAGTACTAATCGATTAAGTAGGTAATTACGTAGGTAATTCTTTTTATTAATTAATTAATTAATTTGATTTTTTAATCGCGGGCCGGCCGTAGGTAAGTTAATTAATAAAAAAGGATTATATAAAGTTATCAATAATAGCTCGGTCGCCTCGATATTTTTATTAATTATTAGGTGTTATTTTAATATAGTAAACGTCGGCTTTTTATAAGTAGTTAAGGGCTATAATTCCTCTACTTCGTTCTATTATAGAGATTCCGCGTCTTATTACTTACTTTCCGTAAAATTAAATAGTATAATTCTCTTATTATATTCTGTTCGAGGAGGTCGTTTCTTTATATTAAATATTTTATTAATTTATAATAATAAAAATTAATTACTAATTAGTATTAAGATTATTATTATAAAAATAGTAATCGATTAGTTCGAACTATAAGTTAATAAAATAGGTTAATTAAACTATTTTAATATACTACGTGAGGTATAAAAAGGAGGTTCTAACTATAGGTTAGGTAGTCTATAGTAATTATAAATAGGGCCCCTTATTGGCCCCTGCGCAGCCTCGGCCGTATGCCGAGGTCGAATTGGACTTCTAATCCGACAGCGCAACGCTTTTCGCGCCCATTCTCTATGGAACGACTTGATCAAAGCGCTCTTTTGTAAAATTCCCGCTCGTCCCTGAAAAGGGTTAGGAAAAGTATACATGCCATATCGAGCCAACATACCTTATTTGAACCTGGCTATGGACATTGTGGTCAGAATGAGCATCATTACTAGAAGTCTGATCTTCGTCTGACTAGCCTTGACTTTCTTTATCCACGCTCCGAGCTCGCACAATTCCCTCAAGCTTGAAGTCTGGTATGTCCACCAAAAGACAGCTTCCGATCCGAGGGAAGTTCCGGGCGCCATCTAAATTGGTCTCCTCCGTCGTCGATGGGGTACCTTTCTGAGTTGTAGAGGTAATTACGCTCCGATACGTGTTGAGCTCCATGTTGTTTGAATTTTCGTTGCTATTATCGTGGTTGACCTTGTTGTCGTAGCCAAGGGTAGATGCCTTTTCCTTGATAAACACCCGTAAGACCGGAATCGATGATCCAATTATTGCCGTGGCTGTTTCCACGGCGGTCCAGATGGTTACGTCTTTTCCGTTGACTTGAGTGGAAATGTTAGAAAGTCGACAAAACTCACACGCGAGAGCAAATGATCAACTCACAGAAGAAATCACCTTGCTCTAGTTGAACGAGATATATCCCCTTGATGGTGGCGCACACGCCTGCTCTATGGTGACAAGTCAGCATGAAGTGAGAAAGTACGACAACTCGAGAATAAAAACATACAACCAACCTAGGCTCATCGCAAAGCAAACGCCTAGCTTTTCGTGTTTTCTCAACCGCATCCCCCAGATGAGCTTCCATGGGATTATCGCCAACACAAAGTCCATGAACGCGCACCAAGCCGCGTTAAAGATGCCGTAATTGAGCGTCACAGACTCATCCCAGCAAGTCCCTGGCATCTGCCTATTGAAGTTCTTCTTCACCGGGGTGCACTTCAGCCATGTCAAGGTCGCGCTTGGCAGCATGACCACCGTCAATGTCACGACGGCGAACCAGACAAATATCCTGAACCAGCCAGTCGTGAGCCGAAGGAGGGTTACACCAAACCCAACCTTGCTACCAGTCGAAGCAAAGCACGATATTGATGCGCCTACTGAAGTATACATGGCAATCGTTAAGAGATTGGTCTGGGGAGTGATGTCGTAATAGTGACGGCCGAAACCCAAGTTGACGCCCATTTGGGTGATGATCGATTCGACAAAGAGACAAGTCTAAAAGCCACCGTCAATTAGTTGTCAGACGGTCAGACAGATAGATACCTTGTTGAAGATTCATATACGTACCCACGAGAAAAGAAAGATATAGTCATCCCACCACAGCTTCTGTCCCCTACTTAACTTCGCGTACACTCGTATCGCCAGGAAGGCGCCACAGAAGAAGCAGAGAAACCATGTGATACCCGCTATTAGAGGACCGTTGCTCTCGATGGAAGTCATCGTGGCCGCATTTGGATGAGAAGAGGTACGGCCCCGAACTCGAGCAAGCCGAGTTGGAAGCTGGTAGTCGGAGGGTATGATGAGAATTCTGCCCAGGAGAGATCAAGCCCCAGAACCGAATTGCCGGGACCCTTTATTGGTTGGTCGGCGGAAGTGCCGCTGCGAAGGGATGGTAAGACATTGGTTGTTACTAGTTCAGCCTTTGATGATTTAGGGATGGGGAAGTCGGGGTGAGATTGGATAGGTCTCAGTGAGGCGTGTAATGCTAGCGTGAATGCGATGTAACGTACACATACCTAGGCCGTTCACTCCGATGCAGACTCTTTGGAATATTTCAGCGTATATGACTTGAGCCATGACGTGGTGAGAGGGAGATTGGTGAGCGTCTGCGGGTGCGTTCGTTCTAAATATCGAAACAAATTGGGCAGACAGAGGCTCTCTTCTGTCCAGTGCGGAATGCAAAAGCCGGAGGCGCGCCTTGCCCCCAGCCATCACGGGTGAACTTCTCTGTTTAAAGTTCTTCTTGCGGCGAACGGTGGCGGGTCATCAACATATCCTCCTCGAGCTGAGGCAAAGGTCGCTGCTTTTCCGCCTTCTGGAGGACACCTTCATCGTGGCGAACGGGGAGACCGTTGTCGGGGTTGTCCACTTGGGGATGCACATATCAGACGACCCTCGGGCGGTCCTCGGTGATAGTGCTGAAATGGGTCGATCCAAACATTGTTCCAGACCACAAGGCAAGGTTGAAGGACTCGGGGGATGAGCCGATGGCGGGAACACTATCAATTCTGCCAGGAGCTTAAATCAAAGTTGGAATGTGAGAGGCTTATGCCATTGGGTAGCGAGACCGGGCAAAGCTCCAGCTTGGTAGGGGCTTGTGATGATCCAGGATGAGCCAGTGGGAAGTGAGTCAGTTTTACGAGAGCAAATCACACAACAGCTCTTGGTCCATGAAACGTAGAAGTACTCCAAGCGTTGCATGTGGCGTCGGGCTTGATTTCGCCATCACTTGTATCGATCTATTCCCAAATCCCCCTTTGAACCCCTCTTGCCAAGATCATCTGAGCCAGGAATGCATCTGTATCGGTCTCGATTGTCACCGTTGACCGCCTTTCGAGTTGATCGCAACATCAACACGAAGTTCGGTACAAGTCAAACTTCCTAGCGAACTGCGTCTCCACCGCTGGTAAGATTGGGCGGAACACACTGACCACTCATTTACTTCCATGACAATTCGAGACGCACACTATTCTGCTGTAAAGAGAAAAGATAAATAGTGCTCGGACATAGATCTGCGTCAGCTACTGCGACATCTGTGCAGAGCATCAGATGCTGCCTCGAATGAGAGCACTCACCTCCCCGGTACGGAGAGGTGTTCACTTAGCAACATCTCACCCCGCTTCAAGCTCGGCGTTGACGTCGAAGTTTAAAAAGACGATGCAGCCTTACCCAAACTTGCTCCCTCCAGCACGGCATTCTTATGTAATGACTTACGCGATCAGGCGGGGGTTTGGCCTCCGCATGAGTTTGAGGCGTCGGACCTTGTCTAGACCCTGTCGAATCTGGATCACGAAGTTAACAAGATGACCAAGACGGGCATAATATCTGCTTGTGGATTTTCCGCCACAACCTTATTAACGATTAGGTAGATGTCGTGATGGCTTCAACCATCCATGGCCTTACCGCACGTCACGTGACCTCGGTTACATAATCACCGAGGCCCACTTCACTTGCACCCTGTCGTGATGGCTTCAACTAGCCATGGCCTTACTACACGTCACGTAACCTCGGTTATATAATTACCGAGGCCCACTTTACTTATACCCTTTATATTAGAACAAGCTTTATACTTATTTCTTATTCTTAATAAATAACCGTTCTCTTATTTATATTAATACCCTTATTATAATTATATCATAATTATAAGCCTAGCTTTAACTTAAACCTCTAGTTATATACTTTTATTAAAAAATTACTTTTTAAGGACTATAGTTTATTATATTTTTTTTCATAATATTATTTACCCTTATTACGTTCGTTAACTTTAATTTTAAACGAACTAATATTTTTTAAAAAAACTATTAATACTCTTAAGTAAAAGCTTAATTATAAATAAAATTAGTTGAAATAGTACCTTATTTTACGAGTTAAAACTTAATTAAAGGACGTCTAGGACTTACTAAACCTAAATAAACGTACTTTCTTATTAAATTCGTTACTCTTTACTAAGTTTATTTTTTAATTAAGGAGTATATTAAAATATAAAATACTACTTAAAACTAAGTATATAAAGCGGCCTTGAGTAAATATTAATAATAACTTAAAGAGTTTACTTAATAATAAGCTAAGTAAGAATTAAAAAATAAGACTATAAGTAAATTAATTACTTTAATAAAACTAAAGATTATAATAACGAATTAGGTACGTTTTATTAAAAAATACACCTTATTTATTCAATAGACCGTATTTAAAACAATTTTTATATAGAAAGAAGATTATATAAATTAATAAATTGCTAAATCTCTCTTATAGTCGCTTAAAAAATTCTAAAAAAACGTAAAAAAAGAGCTTATTAATTTTTAAACTACTCCCTTCGTACTATAATCCGGGTTTTTAAGTCAAAGTACGTACTAAGTAATTCTAACTCGTTTATAATTATAAAAAAGGAATTTAACGCGGTTATGTAGTGGTTCTTTTCCGGCTTTATAAGTATAAAAGATCGACCTTAACGGGATTACGCTTTTAAAGGAAATTATACAATATAGTATACTTTTTAACTATATAATATATATAATATATCCTAAGTACGCGCTTAACGTAATATAGTAATTTTAATATAAAAACCGCTATTTAATTCGGAATAGGTAAGCTACCCTCTTTAGTAACGGCGCTAATTAGAAAGGTCGATAGTAAAGGTCGGCCGTAATAGTTAGCTATAATAGTTAGTTATAATAATCGGCTATAATAGTTAGGAGCGGCCCTTAATTACAAAGGTTTTAAACTTTAATAACAACGTAGAGGTTTCTAAAAAAAGGGCTAAATAAACTAATATTTATTACTTAAAACTCGTAAAGATTCTTTTTATCCTTATTATTTCTAATATTACCTAAAGCTACTCTCTATTTAAACTAAATAAATTTATTAAATAAATCTACGAAACAAACCTACAAAACAAACTCATTAATATATAAACTACTACTCTACTAAAGATGCTTATTAATAAGTCTACCCCTCTTAGGCTAGGCGCCCTTAGCTAGCTCGATGCTATAGCTATCATAGCTAACGTAAGTACGCCTAAAAAGTAGTAAAGTACTTTTTAATAATACAGAATTTGACTAGGTAATATTATAAACGCTATAAATAGCTAGCCTAATATAAATACTAAGATTTAATATATTAATATTAACTTAGTTATAATAGCTATAATAAGCGGGCTAGAAGTACGTAGGGTTAAAATAATAAATAAGCACCTTAAATAGCTCTTATAAGACCCCCTAAGTAATAATAATACTTATATAAAAAAAGAGATTATAATAAACCTAGCTACTTATATAAGCTAGTACTAAGAGGTCCTATATACGTTAAAGTGAGTAAAGCTCGCTTTATAAATAGTTACGTAGTAAAAGGTTAGGAGCTATTAATAAAAAGGAGATAATAATCGAGTTAGTTAACTACTATTTTAGTTAGTAATTAGGTATAGAGCATAATATACCCAGTTTTCCCTAATACGTAATACAGGGTACGGCCCCGGCGGATTACTCCGTCGGGGGGTTAATGCGGTTATAAATAGAGCGAACTTTAGTATTAACTTATTAACCTAAATTAAGGACTTCATTTTAGTTTATTAGTAAGTAACGTAGCTTAAACTACCTAAAGTCTAAGGGACCTTTATTTTAAAAACTTTTTTTTATATAATTATACGTCGCTTCGCTCTAAATTGATTTAACTAAAAGCTTATTAATATTATTAAACTAAAGTAAAAAAGAGAAGCGATTTTTAATATAAAATGTTATACTAAAATCTTTAATAACCTTTTCTATAGAAAAGCGGTATATAATAAAAGTTATAAACGACTCTTAGTAATATTTATAATACTAGCGGGTCGCTCAGTTTTTCTTAAATAAAATAAAATAACTCCTAACTTATTTATTAACTACCTCTATAAGGGGTCCTATTACTAAAAACTAATAAACTATATAAAAATAAAGCTTACTTTAATAAATAAAATAAAATTAGAATAAATTTAGCTAAGTAGTAACGAGGCTTAGGAAATAATTTCCTATTTAAATTAGGAAAGGTATACTAATCTCCGTACTAACCTCGCTTAAAAAGGCTAGATTTATGTAAAACCCCTGACTAAATAAAGTAATAGTAACTAAAATAGTTCTAAAAAAGTAACTAAAACTGCTAAACTAAATAAAAAAAAAATGCTAAAGTAACCTATCTTTTAAATATCGTAACTATAATTATTAACGTTAGCTTGCTCCCTAAGCTAAGTACGGAGGGTAATAAAAATAATAATTTTATAATTTTTATATCCCTTTTATTAATCTATACCTCCTTTTTAAAAGTATAATTATAAATAACTATAATATTATAGGAATTAATATACCGGCGTTATAAATTAATATACTAGTATCGCTCTTATATTAACGTCGCTATTTTACTTTTTAATTAGTCTAAAAAAATAGTACCTCCTTATAAAAATAATAAGAGTAACTATATTAATATAGCTATTCTTACTATCCTTTCTAACCTAAGATCTAGTTTAAGATTTTTAAAAATAAGAATACTATTATAACTTACGTATTTATTTAGAACTGCTATATTACCTATTTAAGATTTATAAATTCTAAATAAGCTAGTAATATAAGCTTTTATAAATCTTAAATAAATAAAGCTTCTTTTTATTATATACTTAAAATATATAAAAAGTAAATTATAGTAACGTCCGCCTAACTACCTCTTTTAATATAATTATAATAATTTATCGTTACTATAGATTATTTTTTACTAACTCTATTTTTTTTAAATACTAAGCTATATTAGCTATTTACTTATATAATTCCCTATTATCCTCTCTTTACTAAGAACGCTAAACTAGCTCTTTATTTATTATAAAAATAAGCTCGATATTTAGCTTTAACTTAGCTAACTTATCTTTTTTATAAGCCTAGTTAATATTAACTTATTTTTATTCTTAAATAAGTAGCCTCGCTTTTTATTATTTATACTTTAGTTATTATAAGTAGTACGAGCTTAACTAGCTAACTAGCCTTTTTTAAATAAGGCTAGTTATAATAAAATAGGCTATATTATATTCTTTAGCTTATTATAAAAGGATATAATAATCTTAAGATTAAGGATTTAGTAATATAGATCTAAAAAAAACGTTTTTTAAAAACGCTACTAAAAGTATACTTTTTACTTATTAAAAGTAGCTAAATTTAATATTTCAAAATAGATCTTATAATAATATAAAATACTTAGCTTAATTAAAATAGTATAGTTTAGACTATAAGATCTAAGGGAGTTTAAAAATAGCCTCTTATTAAATAATATTACTTTTTTTATAAACTAGCCTTATATCTAAATTAAAATAAGATATTTTAAAAAAAGTATTATTAAAAGTTCGTATAAGTACTTAAAGTAAGTACTTATATACTCTTAGCCTATAAGTACTTTATTTTTTATATAAACTTAGTAAAAGTATAGTTCTTAAGTACTAATTATATCTTATATAACGTTAATAAACCGATATAAATAACTAAGACTATTTAAGAAATAAGTTTTAATATTATTATTACTTAACTTAGTACTAAAAGTAATATAAGTACTAAAGTTCTAGTATTTTTAGATAAAGTAACGGGCCTACTATGCTCTTAAAAATAAGTATATTACGTAGAGGTATTAGAGGATTAGGCGTTAGTTATTAAACTTCTTATAGAGCTTAGTCTAGGCTTTTTTAAAAATATACTTAGTCTTAATAAAAATAATAAGCTTTTATATTATAAAGACCTTATAATATATATAAAGGGGGGGCTTATTAATAAGCGTATTAATATAAGCCTTATTTTTATTACTTAGTATAGCTATTACTTATATTAATAACTAATATCCCTCGTTATTAAACTTATTATTATTATTACTATAACTAAGGTCCTTAACTTATTTCTACTTAGCTTTAAATATAATATTAAAGTTAATATAGTAAATATAAAGTTATTACTAAATGTCTAAGAATTACTTATTTAGTATAGCTTTTATTTACTTATCGTAGTTTATAATAATAATAATAGGGTAATAGACTAAGTATTAGTTTATAAGTTAATAAATACTTACTAAGAAAAATCGGAAACTTTCTAGTTTTTTATTATTAATAAGGCCGAACGTAGTATTATAAGTAGATCTAAGGTAAGTTTACTTAATAGCTTAAAAAAGAGGGAGCTTAAAGCGATTAGTATTATAAGTATTATTAAAATTAATTACCTTAGGGAATCGCTTTTATATTTAAAAATAATAAAAAAAGGTTTAAGTAAAGCTAATAAGGCGGTTTAGCTCGTTATTTACTTATTTTATTACGTATAGGATATTTTACTTATTAAATAGCTTAATTAATACTATAATTAGCGAGTATTTAGCTAGTTTCTCTCGGTTTATACGAGCCCTAGTATTATAAATATCTCGCTACGTAAATAAGAACTTTAAGAACTACTCTTAAATAATAGTATATATATTACGAGCCCGGATCCTAACTCGTTAGCTTATAGTTTTAATAATATCCTTAACTACTTTAGTAAACTTATAATATAAAGGGTACGTAAAGGTTTTAAAGCTAGGGCTATAATTATACTATTTATACTAGGGGTTTAAATAATAATATAATAACTACTCATTCTCCTCTTAAGCCTTAGTAATAACTTACTATTTATAACTATATTTATAAAACTTATACTATTAAATACTAGCACTTTATATAAGCTTAAGCTTATTAAATTAATTATATTAAAAAGTATATTAAATAATTTGGCCTCGAGCTTTATACTTATTTTGTATTATAATACTAAATCTATTAACTCTTATAAAATTATTAACTTAGTTAAAAAAAGTATCGTAAGTTTATTTTAAATTGCTAAGAATTAATAAGTTTAGGATTTTAGTTATAAGAAGAGAGGAGGATCGGTTATTTAGAATATAATAAAAAGCTATAGTTTAAAAAGACGTTTTATTTTAAGTAAAAAATAACTATAAGGGTAAATAGGATAATAAGTTAACTTAGGGACCTTATATTTATTATTATTAATAAATATATTCTTATTATTAAAGTAGTACTATTATTAGTTATTAATTAGTTTTAATAACCTATTTAATAAGCTAAAAAGTATTACTAAACTACTCTATTATAAAATAAAAAAGTTACTAAGACTATTTGTTAAAAAGAGAGGGGTTATATTTTAGAAAAAACTATATAGAAGTAGTCCGCTAGGTTTTTATTATTCTTTTAAAAAAATAATGAATAAAGTATAGTATAGGTTTTATATTAAAATAATTATTTATAAGAGGTTACGTATTTTATAATATACTAACTAAGAGCTCGGTAATAAGGTCGTACTACTTTTTAAAATTACTAACTTTATAAAATTAGTTAATACTAAGGCGGCTACTTTTTAAAAAGGGAGATAATAATAATGAATTAAATAATAATAAGAGGCCGTAATTAATTAATAATTGTTCTTATAGAAGGGAAAGTCTTTTAATAAGGGTATTATTTTAGAATTAGGCTTAGGGAACGTCTCTAACTCTAATTATAAAAGTTATTATAAATAAATACTATAAGTTAAATTTCGAAACTTAATAATATAACTTAAGTATAAAAAGAGTAAAGGAATAAAGGCTTAGGATATTAAAAAGGTATAGGGTATAAGGGACTCTCGTAGTACGGTACTTTAAAAGAATTACTAATACTTATAAAAATAATATAAAATACTTTTTTTGATCGGGTTAATATAGCCTTAATTAACGGAGTTATAACTAAGTAAAGAGGGTAGTATTAGCTAGATTAAAAAGGTAGAGTTCTTAATCATTTTATATTATTATATTTAAAAATAAATTATTAAAAAGGCTCTAGTTCGATCTTAAAAAAGTATATATATTTTTTAAATAAAAATCCGTACTACCAAGCTCCTCTCTTTAATTAGGGCCCTTTTTTTATATTTTTTTTTTAATTAACTCTCTTATAGATCCCTATACTTAATTAGTTTTAAAAAAGAACTACTAAGACTAATTATCCTACCCTATTCTAATCGTTCCCTAATTTCTTCTTCTCCGATCTTTTATAAAAAGAAATTATTTTAAATTAGTCCTAATTATTATATATAGTTAATCGTATTAAGCTCTTTATTTACTTTTTTTTTATAATCGCTTTTTTTATTTTTTTTATTTTTATTACTTTTTTTACTAGCTTTACTTAGTTCTTATCTTATTTCTTTTTAGTAGTCTCCCGATCTTAACCTTTACTAGCCTAATTTTCCTTAGCTTTTTTCGTTCATAATAGTAAAAAGGTATAGGGTATGAGGGACTCTCGCGGTGCGGTGCTTTAGAAGAACTACTAATACTTATAAAAGTAATATAAGATACCTCTTTTAATCGGGTTAATACGGCCTTAATTAACGGAGTTATAACTAAGGGGAGAGAGTAATATTAACTACATTAAAAGGGTAGAGTTCTTAATTATTTTATATTATTACGTTTAAAAATAAATTATTAAAAAAGCTCTAGTTCGATTTTAAAAAAGTATATATATTTTTAAAATAAAAATCTGCGCTACTAAGCTCCTCTTTTTAATTAGGGCCTTTCTCTTTATATTTTTTTTTAATTAGCTCTCTTACAGATCCTTATACTTAATTAGTTTTAAAAAAGAACTACTAGGACTAATCGCCCTACCCTATTTTAATAGTATTTAAAGAGTATAAGCTAGAGTTATATATATAGCTTTTATAATTAGGTTATTATATTAATCAACTTATTATTCCCTTATATTTTTATTAATATTAGTTTTATTTTTATATATACTACGATACTATAACAGATTTTAATAAAACTTAGCTAGTTCTTAATATTAACGTTTATTATTTTTTTATATAGCCCGATTATATTTAAAAAGCGTGCGCTTAATAACCTCTTATTTTAACTAAACTCTTAGTATTTTAATTAGAGTTTTTATAATAAAGCTATCCCCGCCCTTAACTAGAGTATTTAAAAAACTACCTCTTTAGTTATTTAGATTAGTTTTATTAAAAGCCGGGCTAAGGTATAGTAATAACTTAAGTAATAATATATTTAATAAAGACTTTATAACTTAATAAGTTTTAGAAGTATTAATTAAGTATATAAGTTAATTATTAATAATAGTATCTAGATATTAATTAATAACTTTTATTAATTTAATTACTTATAGAGTTTAATTAAGGTCGCTACTTATTATAGATCCTCGGGTATTTTTTAATATTTTTAAAAATTAAGATAATAAGGATAACTTTTTAAAAATAATAAGTTCTTACTTAAGGTTTTTAATTATTTTATTTATTTTTTTAAAATATATAAGATTAATAGGAGTATAATAACTATAATTATATAAGTTATAAATTCTTAAATCTTAATTAGTAAATTTAAAACTAAGTAAGTAAGAACCGGACTTTTAAAAAGTTAGTACCTTAGGGGCGTTAGTTATAGTATAATTAAAGTTATCCGAGTTAATATAGGGCCTATTTTTAGAGTTCTAATTATATATTACTTTTTTAAAAGACCTTTTTAAGGGAGGTCTTATTATATTAATTAGGTAATAACTGTTATATTAGAACTCGTAGCTCATTTACTAAGTCTAAGTTATATAGAGCTTATTATTAAACGGTTTAAAATATTTATAAGTTATTTAATACGTATTATAAGTTAAGTTAAGCTAGCCATATTAGACTATATTATAAAACTATTTAAATATATATAAATTATATTTTTATTTACTTAGTTATTATACTATAGGGACTATATAAGCGCTTATATTAATTAGTTATTAAATATAAAGAGGCGTATCGATCCGGCTATAAAAGGTTTTTAGTACTTAGATATTATTAACGAATATCCTCTCTAAATACCTACGAGCTTATTTTAAATCGTATTAATAAACTATATTATCTTATTAATTAATAATTATTCTTACGAAATAGTCCGGATTATTAATATAAAAAAAAAGATTATTAAGTATACTAAAGTCCTAATTTTTTATATAATTTCTTAAGTTTAAGGGTTTAAGGTAGGGGTCTTGTTTAGTTTAAAAGTACTTTCTTATCCCTCTTTAATTATAATTATATTATATACTAAAGCGAGGTTTTATATTATAACTTTTATTACGGATCCGATCTCGTATTTTTAAATCTAATCTTTATATAATAAGCGTTTTTAAAGGTTATAGTAATTAGTTAGGATTTTTATTACTTTATAATAAGTCTAACCTATTTAAGTCTTTTAGTTTTTTAACTTTTTAAAAACCTCGGGGTATTAATTAAAAACGGGAAGTACGTCCTTTATACTAAGCTAATTAAAAAAGTCGAATTTATAAGGGATTAGGATTATTTAGGAAAAACTAGTTCGTTTAAGTACTAGGTTTAGATAATAATTAGTATATACTTTATATTAGCGGTTTATATTAAAATTAACGAACTAAGAGTTTTTAGTATTTATTATAATCCTAGGGTTAGTCTTATTAAAAGTAATATATCTATTTAAATTCTATTTTCTTAGTTAGTATTTAATATCGTTTTTAAGGTTTTTTATCGTAATTAGGCCCTAAATTCGCGCTATATCCTTTTTATTATTTAGTTTAAAAAGAGAGATAAGAGGTAAAGAGGTTATTATAAATAGCTAAGTTAGTATTTATATAGTAAATTAAAAAATAAAAATTAGAAGAGGTTTAATTAGTAATAGTTATAAAAAAGTAATTAAAGAGGGAAGAAAAAAAGGTTAAATAGCTAAGTAAGAAGCTACTTTTTTATACTAATTATAAAAATAGCTTTTACTAATTAAGAAAAAAGGCGTTATATTATAAATAATAAAAAGGTCCCGATTTTATAATTTACTCTTTTTCTTTTTTATATAATAGCTATAATTTAGTATTAATTAGCTAAGAGGCTTATAATACTTTTTTTTTTAATACCCCGGGTCTAAGGGGGGGGGGGGGTATATAGAGGCCCTCTTTTAATTTTTTTATTCTTTTTTATTTCTTTTTTTAAATAATAGCTTCTTAATCGTAATTATCCTTTTTTACTTAGTCTTTTTTTTTTAAGAATATAATTTACTTATTTATTATATTTAATATTTTAATTATTAATAACGCGTATTAGATTATTAAAACTACTCGTTATAATGTCTAGCCTTAGTAATATTCTTCTTCCGCTCCTAAGAAGGTTTATTTTTACAAAATTTAGGGTTATAAGTTCCGAGAGGTTAGTAAAAAGTAGATTATAATAAGTACTATTTTATTCGATTTTTTTAATCCTCGTTCTAATCTAACGTTCCTCTTTTTTAAATCCTTAAAATTATTAGTTAATTTACTCTTTTTAAATTAGTTAAAAAGCTTTATATTAAATTCTATATTATAAATCCTTAGGTTAATAAGTATACTAAAAAAGAAATAGCTTAGAAGTTTTAATAATTAACTACGAGTTAGAACGTCGTTAAGAAGTACGTTTATAATCTAAGTATTATAAGCGGATTATTTCTATAAAACTATTAGGTTTTTATTAATTACGATTATACTAATTACTTTAGTCCTCTATTTTAGTAATTAGGTAAACGAACCTTTATTATTAATTTTTTACTTATCTAGGCTTATAGCGTTCGGAATATTATATTTTATAATTATTATATATAGTCTTTTTAAAAATATATCGGTTTTAATATTAAAGAGGTAGTTAAAAAGATAGTTTTTTATTTTAAATACGTTTTTCTTTTAAATTATTTTAATAATTAATATAGTAATTATATATATTCTAAAAATAAGAAATACTACTTTAAAAAGAGTAACGACTAGTAAGCTATTAATTAGTCTAGAGCCGACTCTAAGTAAGGTTATTATTATAATTATATAATAAATAGTAATAAAATAGCGTTTTTAATCTTAATTAATATTAAGAGAGTTAAGATTTTAATTTATATAGTTTTTAATTAGATTAATATTACTAAAACTAAGGAAGATAAGTATAATTCCGTTCTTAAAGACGCCCCTCTAACGTACTTTATTAAAAACTATATATTTATAATTTATAAGGGTTATTAATATATTAAAATAAAGTAAGTAGAGTAGGAGGTTATATAAGCTAAGCTAAATACTAAATAGGCTTAATTAAATAGGGAACTAGGCTTAGATATTTAAAAAGAGGGATAGGGTTTTTTAATACGATTATATAATTAATAAATAAGGTTATTAGGTTTTTAATTATAATAACTAAAAAATAATTCTTTTCCTCTTATCGTTCCCTTATATTTTTATTCTTAATTTAAATAAAAAGATAACTAAAGAATTAATAAGATTTAGTAATATTTTTATAAAGTAATATTTAATAAATAAAAACTCGTAGCTTATACTAGGGATTAATAGTAGTAAGGGGTAATCTATCTTTTTTAAGAGGCTTTTATTTATAATTAGGTTTACTTAGTAAGTAAAAGTATGCTCGTCCCTAGAGTCTATTATATTATTATTATAATTAAGAAATAGAATCGTAGTATTAATTATATTATTTTATAAAAATAAAAAGTTAGCTAAGTTATAAATAAAGTTATTATAAAAATTAGACTTATTAAGTAATAAGTAAAGGCCTTCTAGAGATTTTAAAAACTTCTTAAGTTAATTATTAATATAAGTAGCTCTTATAATTAGTTTATTAATAAGCGTTTTTAGTTAATACGACGATCTATTTAGAGTAACTAAGTAAATATAAAAAAGTTTTTATTAATAATAATCGAGTTTTTTAAAAATTAATATATTAATTTTCTATTAAATATTAAAAATAAGAACTAGATCGCTAGTTTATAACTTCGTTAATTAGAAAGAGTACGAGAAGTTAAACTAGTTATAGGTTTAGGCTCGGTATTAAGTGATTTTATTAGTTATAATTTTTTAGTTATTTATTAAAAAAGTAAAAGTTTATAATCGGGCTTAAACTTCTTAATCCGTTGTATATATATTCTCTTAATTAAGTACTCTCTAAGTCGCCGTTTTTTTTTTAATTAGAGTCGTTATATAATAATTATAAATAAAATAGAATAGTATATAACCTAATAATACTCTAATAATTATCCTATTTATAAAAAGGGCCGTAATAAGTATAGGTTTAATATTTTTTTTTTTCTTAATTTAACTAAATACGAAGTATATACGTAATAAGTTAATAACTCTTTTTAAAAAGCTTATTAGTATAAGGGTTATAAGCTAATATAACCTTTTACTAAGTACTATATTATTAATTAAGCTATGTTATAACGCCTATATTCTCTCGTCCCCCGTTAATAATTAAAGTACTATAGATCCTATAATAATAAATAATATCTTTTTAAATAAACTTCGTAATATTTTTTAATATAGCGTTCGTTATAATCCGTACTTTTAAATATTTTATAAACTTATAACGCACCTTAACGACCTTTTATTTATTTATATATTAAACGTTAAAATAGACTTTAAAAAAAGGTTTATAAATTAGAACTATAGATATATAGGGGTTCTTAAAGTATTATAATCTAGCTTTTTAATAAGCTTTATAAGTCGTAATTAGCTCCTAGGTCTAAGCGTATATTCCTAGTTAGTAATATCGTTTTATAAAATAGAAATATATAACCTCTCGTCCCCTATGCCCAGACTTATTATATACTTTATTAATTAGGTCTACCTAGCGGTACTTATTATTAATTATTTAAATAAGTAAGGGACGAGTCTTTATCCCTTATTAAAATAGAAGTTTATTTTATATAATAAATCGTATTACTATTTATCTAAAACGTTTAAACTAATTAAAAAATATACTAATTAGCCTCTTTAAAATAAGCGATTTATTTCGAAAGATCTGACTATTATTCGTTTAGTACTAGTATATTAGCTAGAATATCTATTTCCTATGTTTAATTAATAATAGCGTTATTATAACTATATACTATAATAAAAAAGTTCTTTATAACTCGTGTTTATAAGACTCGTACGTTAATAAAGTTCTTAATATCCTTATTAAGCTCTACCTTAACTAAGTTAGATTAGTTAGGGGTTTTTTTTAAAAAGCTATTTACTATAGTATTCTTCTTCTTATTAATATACTTAATTATAAAGTTAAAAAGTTTAATTTAAGAGAGCTAGTATATTATTATTATTAATAATAAGTTATTTACTATACTATTAATCTAAGTAACTAGGATTTAAGTATTAGTTTTTAATAAAAAGTTAATCCTAAATAGATAATTACGAAGACGCTTTAGGCTTATTAAAACGCCTCGTATTTCGAGCTTTTTAAAGTTATAATTAAGCTCTAGCCCGTATTATATCCCGCTCTCGTATCAAGTAATAGTACGCTCGTTATTAACGATTTAATAAAGCGTATTATCCTATTTTTTAATACTAGCGTCTATTATAAAAATAATCTATTTAGCCTCGGTACTATAATTTAATAAAAGTAAAATAGGGGCTATAGTAATTACCTCTTTAAGTATATTTATAACCTTAATTTATAGCGCTCCTTATTTAAAAAATTAGTTCTTATTAAATAAGGAGTATAACGGGGCTATTATAAAAAAAAATTATTTAATTAAGTAATAATAAAAAATAATAATACTAAGAAACGATCTAATTTTTAAAACGTTCGAGTATTTTATTTATTTAAGGATCTTAAGGACTTTAGCCTAATTAGGCCGTCTCCTTTTTATATTATAAAAGGAGCTTATAATAACTATAAATAGTTAGTACTATTATAACTTTATTCTAAAGATAATATAACTAACTAGCTTAATATTAACTAAGACTTAATTAATATTCTAAAAGTATTTATAAATAAATTACTAAATCCTAGGATAGTTAGTTAGGTACTTATTATTATAATAGGATCGCGGGCCTTTAACTACGATATTATTAATAAAAGCGCTATAATATTTCGGAACTAAATTATAAAAAATACGGGTTATAATCTAATAGAATTAGGCTACCGAATTTATCGCTCTTACTAAGAGGGTATAGTATTTATATAGCCTGAGTAAAGTTAAAAAAGTCGTTAGATCGTAGCTATTTTTATTTAAAAAGATCTAATTATAATTAAAAAAAAAATCTAAAAAAGAAATAACTTAATTTATAATAAATTCTTTTAAGAACTCGTTAGTATTAAGTAGTTACTAAGTATTTTAAAAAATAATAATGTTAATTTTAGTTACTAAGTTAATTAGCTAAAGACCGCTATTCTTTTTTATGATTAAGAACTAGGGGTTTTAATATATAATATAGCTTTTTTTAATAATACCCCGGGTAATACGTTCTTAGATTATTTTAAAAGCTTTTAATAATAAAGCTTTTAGAATTAGGATACTTTTTATTTACTAAGTTTTATAAAGTATAGTTTTAATTAATTATAATAGCGTAATTATAAAGTTAAAATAACTATATTTAAAAAAGTTTTATACTAACGCTTTTTCTTAATTAAAGAGTATTTATTTAAAAAGATTTTATTTACGAAGTAAGAGATAGTTATAATCCTTAAAAATAGCTTAGAATCGGTCGTTCGTTAATTTAGAGCCTAGTTTTATATTTAAGAACTTAAGTATAATAATATTCTTATAAGGGCCCGATTAGTTTTATAGCTTATTTCTAACCTCTTTAAGTTTTTTAAGCTTTTAATAAAAATTATTATTAAGTATCGATTTATTAGAGGGCGCGTCGTTAACTAACTAGACTTTTTAGTTTTTTTTTTTTATATATTATATTAGTTTTAATAGTACGGGGAATTTTATAAAAGGCTTTTTTAACCGTTTTATACTATTTTAACGCCCTTTATCCTAGCTTTATAATTCGTTATTTAATATATAACTCCTCTTATTAAAAAGTAAGTATTTTTATTAAGAAACGTAAATCGTTTTAGTTAGCTAATTCGTTCGGTCTATTTTTAGTCTTACCCCGAGCGGTCGTTATTACTCTTTTAATTTATATAATTTAAAACTAAATTATATAGAGCACGACTATAGTTATAATTTAGTTAGCTTAGTCTTAGTCTAAGACCGCTATAATATGCTTATCTTTTTCTAATTTAAACTCTAAGTAAGGGTTATTAAAACTAATAATATTCCTAGTTATATTATTAGTATTTAGTTTTCTAATTTAAAAACTTCCTCTACGTACTACTTAAGCTAGGGTAAGATATCTTTTATATTTTAAAAACTATTTATTTTAATTATTTTTATAAAGATCCTTAGCCTCGCGTCCTTAATATAAATTAGAACGGTAATTATTAACTTATTATATTTAAAAAATAACTTAGTATTTTATATAAATAAAAGACCTAGTAATAACGGATCGGAGGTCTTTTGCTCGTCCTTAATAAAGAAATAAGTAGTTATTTTAAACTTATTAATCTATATATTTATAAAATAAAAGCTATTAAAAGTTATTTAGTTAGTTAGATCGTATTTAAACGTTTATATTTAAAGCTTCGTTATTATATAAGAAATACTAACTTTTTTAATGTATTATTATAAGAGGATATTAACTTACGCCCTAATATTTAGGATAGTAACGATTATTAAACCCTTATTATCCTAATTTACGTTAGATATTTAAATTTCTAATTATAGGTAAGTATTCGAGATTATAGAAGTTAAGAACTTAGAAGTCGGGTTAGTACTTTTAATTTTACTAATTTTAGCTATATAGCTTAGTTTTAAAAAGAGGTTCTCGTTATACTTATTAAAAGAATCTTTAATATTCTTTTATTATTACCCGTTTTTTACTAAGTTAGCTAAGGACTTTAGAGCTTTTAATAAGATTCTATTAGTATTAAAATACCCCTAATTACGTATTAAAGTTATTATTAATATAGTTTATTTTAGTATAATTTTTTATAAAAGGTTTATAAAAAGCGAGATTAGGGCCTCGAGCCTCTTTTTTATTAGCTTTTTAGCCTCGACCTTAAGGTTAAAAGCGTAGGTTTAATTTACGGTTATTATTTTCTAAGTTTTATAAAAAAGAAGCTCTTAAGTTCTTTAAGTATTAATATTAGGAGTACTAATTAGGATTTTAATAAGCTAGGGCCTAGAGATAAATATAAAAGTTATGTTCTCTACTATTTCGAAAACCTTATTATTATTATTAATTTTTATAATTTCTCTTTTTTAATTAAAAAAAGAAACTATTTTTTTTTTAAGTTATAAAAGCTAGTTTAGGCTATTAATTTTATATATTATTTTAAAATATAGCTTAGTTACTAAGGTACGGTTCTTAAGTAGTCTTTTTTTATAGACGGTATAAATATCTACTTAGTTATAGTAGCCTAAATTAGGTCGTACTACGTGGACGTATCTAACTATACTCATAGGATTAGCTAAGGGAAGTATAAGTATAATTTACTAGGGTAGTCCGATTTAATAATTTAGAATTTACTTAGCTAAAAACTTAGTATTTTCTTTAGTTAATATATTTATTACGTAAAAAAAAGGGTAACGTAATTAGTAATCGTACACTTTTTTCTATTTTTAATTATAATAAAGGGGATATTATTTATAAGCTTATAACTATTACGCTTTTTATAGTACTAAGCTCCCTAAGTTAAAATAATAAGATAAGCGTCCTTATTAAAAATATACTAATTATAATCCCTAATAATTTAGTAGTATTAACTCTAGTAATATTAGTAGCGATGTCTAGGTCCTATAATTAGGGGCTAATTAAGATATATAGTACTTATATTATATATATAAGTAGGACCTCAAGAGTAAATACTATTCTAATAGATCTTTAGCTTAATTATTTCGTTAATTAAGTTAAAATTAATAATATTATTAGTAGCTACTTAGGTAAACTAGGCTTTTATTATTAGTTAGTAATATTATTAATAGTTTAGATATTAGTACTAAGTATTATTATATACTTAAGGAGTAGGGGGTTGCGATAAGGTTTTAAGTTAATTTTAATTATTTATAAAGAGTAGGTTATATTCTTTTTTATACGTAATTATATTAAAAAGTTTTATTTTAAACCTCGTGTACTTTATTAATTTAATAAAGCTATTTAAAATAACCCCGACTTCTTTTATTATTTTGTTTATAATATTAGTATAAAACCGCTTATATACGGCTTTAATTAAGCTCTTATTAGTTATAATATAGAGGTCTTATTATTTAGTAATTATAATTATATTATTAATATTTATAAATAGTACTTAAGTAGAGTTTAAATTAGAAAATAAAATAAGTAGTCCTTTAGTAACTCTTTTAATCTATTCTTTTTTATTTAAGAAGTGGTTAGTATCCTATTTTCTGTACTTTCTTAAAAAAAATCCTTAGCTTAGGCCTAGGGTAGTCCTATAATTACGTTCTTAACTAGAGTTTAATAATCCCTTTTTATAATATACGTAATAAGTTTATTTTTAAATCGGTCTAGAACCTTATTAATCTCGTACTAGTCCTCGAACTTTTTTAAAAAATCTATAATATTATTATTTTTAAAAACTATAGTCCCTTTTTAACTAGGGAATAGTATTTTATAAAAACTTATATTTTTTATTAAATTAGGCTAAGGAATTATAGGGCCCTTAGTCTAAGGCGTAGTTATTTAGATTTAAGTAGCGATAGTACTTAAGAAGGTATTGATTAAAGTATTTATCCTAACTTAAGCTATAACTAGCTTTTTTTAATTAAATTAATAAATAGATTTATTAAAAAGAATAACTTTTTTATTATTAAACGACTCCGTAACTTATAGGTCTTAATAAATTATAAAAGCTAGTTTAGTAAACGGTCTATCCGAAGTAAAAAGGTTAAGTTTATATAATTAAACGTCTTAAAGAGTACTAATAATAGTAAAAATAACGTCTTAATTATTTATATTTATAGTCTAAAGTTATTAAAAATATAATTTATTAATTTTATTTATAATTTTAATAATTTTATATTAGTTTATTTATTTTAAATAGAATTTTAAAAGAGAGGAGAGGAGCCGTTTTAATAATTAAAGCGTAGTTATTATTTTAATTAGCGTAATTTAGGCCGTCCTTTTTAATCCTTACTAAGTATATAACTAGAGTTTTAATTAGACTTCGTATTAAGCCTATAGTAATACTAATTAAAATTATTAATAAGTTTAGTTAAAAACTAGTTTTATAAGCGCCCTTAGTTTAATATATTTATATTTCTAAATAGGTTTATTATTAAGTTTCTAGGCTATATTAATTAATAAGGAATAGTTTAGTTAAATAACTAATTATACTTATTAAAGTATTTTATTAGTTCTAATCCTAACTCGTTATTCGTTTTATTATACTATTATAACGTTTATATTTAGGCCCGATCCGGTCCTAAGTATTTATATTTTTTTTATTTATTTATTTCGTTCGCTTATCGAGGTCTATTATATTCCCTTTTTATTAAATAAAAAGCCCTTTTTTATACGTCTTCGTTTTTATATTTTAATTATTTAGTTACTTTTTTTTAAATTAGAGTCCTTTTACTCGTATTTATTTTAATTATTACGCCGCTTTTTTTAATTAATTTATTTAAAATATTTTTAATCGAGTCGGGCTTTTTTTTATTTATTCTTTTATTTAAAAAAGGAAGGGATTTTTAAAAGGGGAGATTATTAAAAAAGTATAGGGTATAAGGGATTCTCACGGTATAGTATTTAAAAAAAACTATTAATACTTATAAAAGTAATATAAAATACCTCTTTTAATTAGGTTAATACGGCCTTAATTAACGGAGTTATAACTAAGGGAAGAGGGTAATATTAGCTAAATTAAAAAAGTAAAATTCTTAATCGTTTTATATTATTACGTTTAAAAGTAAATTATTAAAAAAGCTCTAGTTCGATCTTAAAAAAGTATATATATTCTTAAAATAAAAATCCGCATTACTAAGCTCCTCTCCCTAATTAAAGCCCTTTTTTTATATCTTTTTTTAATTAGCTCTCTCGTAAATCCCTATACTTAATTAGTTTTAAAAAAGAACTACTAGGACTAATCGCCCTACCCTATTTTAATATTTTATAAGTATTTAGTGAAATCTAATTATATTAATAAATTTTCTTTAAACTAATTAAAAAGTAAAATAGTAACGCTAGTATAAGAGCGACGTTAGTATATTAATTTATAACACTAATATATTAATTCTTAATATTATATACTTCGTTAATAACTAATCGCTTTTAAAACTAGATTTTATTTAATAAAATAATAACTTAGAAAATATAAACTCTAAAACGGCCTCTTATTTTATAATTAGTAAAGGGATAAGGATTATATAAAATATTTTTATAAACTTAAAAGGGCCTAGGATAGAGTACCTTACTCTCTATAATATTGGTTTTATAAAAAACTTTTATATAAACGTCGTATTAAAAATACTTTTTGAAAAAACTAGTATTTAGTACTCGAGCTTTGACTATACCCTTTAGTTTAAAAATAAATTTAATAACGTTATTATTAAATAGTCTAAAAGAAAAGTTAATCTAATCTTTTTAAAATATAAGCCCTATTCGTCCTATTCTCTATTTAAAAATTAGTCTTCGCTTATTAATATAATTTTAATACGTAGTATATAGTACCTACGTTCCTTATACTAATTAAAAAATAACCGATCGAATATAGCCTAGCTTTAGTACTTTAGATCTAACTATTTTATACTAATAATACTTAAAAAGCTCGTACTAATTACTTAGGGAGTAAAGATTAAAGGACTAAACTATTTAAAATACTAATACTATACGACTACTTATATAAAATAAGTTATTTTATAATATACTTTAAAATAAAGAGTAACCCGATCTTATTATAAAATCTTATAAAACCTTTTTAATTACTTATTAATTTATAAATAAAGTAAGTAGCTAATATTAATTAAAAACGAATATTCAGGTAGAATTTTCGTTTTTTTACGAGTTATAAAAGCCTACGATATAGTATTTAGAGTTTTATACTTTTTCAAATAATAAGTACGTATATAAAAAGGTATAGCTATTAATAAAATCTAATAAGAGGTAAAATGTATAATAATCGTTATTAATAATAAAACTCGTTTCTAAATATAAGTATAAGAGCTAAGAATCGACCTAAAAACTACTCCTTTATATATAAAAAAGCTAAAAAAAAAAAAAAACGAGCTAGCTAAGAAATTATTAATAAGGTAATTAGTATAATATTAATAACTAACTTACTAAATAAACTCTAAATAAATATTATATTAGCCGTAGCCTACTTATGTAACATTAGCCCTAGGTAACGTACTAATTAGCTATTACTAATTTAAACTATAAAAGTTTAGTTCGCTTATTATTTTAAATAATAATAACTAATAAATATACTAAAGCTCGCCCGCGATCTATATCCTTATTAAAAATAATATATATATACGGTCATAAAGCGTACTCTCTTAAAAAGGATTATAAAAAAGAATTAATAAAAGACGTTTTAAAATAAAGTAGAGAGGATATATTAGGTACTTCGTAAGTTACGTACTGAACGCCTATAACTTATATAAAATCTAAATCCCCTCGTTTTTATAAATTATTATTACTTAAAATATAATATTTAATAAAATAGCTTTTTATTTAAAAAATCATACTAAATCCGTAATTCGTTTGTTTAAATCGAAGTCTATAGTAAATAAGATTTAATAATTACTTATAATAATTAAACTTAAGCTCTAATTATTGAGGATCATAAATAAGAAAAAGACCGTATTAATTAATAATAAAAAAAGGCTATTACTACTTGTACCCGCTCTATAAAAGGTAAATAAGACTATAAAAAAGCTTAGTTCGTTCTTAAATAAATAAAGTAAGTAACTACTTATTTCCAAAATAACCTTAAACTTTAAAAATTTAGAATTAAATACGAACCTTGTTTAGTTAATTGATTTAATAAGCGAGGTTATAAAAAAGTCGATCCTCTTATTAAAAAGATTAGAAATATAATATACGTATAAATAGAAATAAAAACTTCTTAGAGCTTTTATAAAAAAGATCTTTTTACTTAATTAAACCCTAACGAGCCCTTTGAATAAGCGAGCTTATATTAAAAAGTAAGATTAATGAACGACTTAGTTAGTAATTCCGATATAACTAATATATATAGCTAATAAAATAATAAGTATACTAAATAAAGCTAGAAATTAAAAAACTTATTATTAAAAGTATTTATTTAAGACCTGAGTTAATAAGAGTAATCTAAATAATACTCTTTTTATATTCGGGTTAAAAAAAAGCTAAGACTCCTTTTTTAATATATATATACTTAATTAGTAGAAAGTAGTTAATAAAGTAACTTAGGGGTATCGAACGCTATATTATTACGTTTATACTATAATAATTAGACGAAGTACGTTTTATTAACTACGCTCTAATTTAACTAAATTTACGTAGATTAATTAATTACCTCCCTAAGGAAATAAAAGAATATTTTTAAAATACTAAAACTTCTAAAAAGTTAATTAATAAAAATAATATAGTTTAAAATCTGAAAAGTAAAAGAAATAAATACTTAAAAAGTAATTAGTAAGGCGTCGGTTATTTCTAAACTAATACTCCTTAAATAAGTATTTAATTATAAACTTAATAATAATAATTACCTCGATTATTATAAAATAAGAATTTATGTTAAAGAGGACTTTTAAAAATAATACCCCTTAAAAAAGACCTACGTAATAACGCTAATAACTAAGACGTTTAAAATAGCTATAGTTATTACTACTTAATTTCTCTAACGGAGTAATCCGCCGGGGCCGTACTATATATTATATATTAAGGAAAACTAAGTATATTACGCTCTATACTTAACTACTAATTAAAATTAACTAACTCGACCGTTATCTCTCTTTTATTAAAAGCAGCTCCCGACCTTCTACCGCCCGTCTAGAGGGCGAGCTATACCTACTCTAATAAATATAAGACCTCCTAATACTAGCCCGCATAAGTAGCTAAATCCCATATTATATACTCCTTTTTATTAAGGATTAGAGAACCCCTTATATATTCCTTTATATTTATAATATAGCTCGTATCAGAGGGATTTCTAATTTTATAAAGTATAATTTTTAAATTAATATTAATATACTAAATCTTAACGTCCGTATTAGCCTAGTTATTTACGATATTCGTACTATTACTTAGCTAAATTCCGTACTACTAAAAAGTACTACGCTATTCTAAGCATACTTATATTAGCTACGATAGCTAGGGCGTCGAGGGGGCCTAATCTATCGAGCCCTAGAGGGGGGGACCTATCGAGGGGTATTTTTAGAGTAGGTTCTTAATAAGTAATTATTTATATATTAATAAGTTTATTTAATAGGTTTATTTAGTAAATTTATTTAGTTTAAATAGAGCTTTAGGTAATATTAGAAGTAATAAGGATAAAAAAGATCTTTACGAGCTCTAAAGAGTAGCTAGATATTAGCCCTTTTAGCCCTTTTTTTAAAAACCTCTACGTCGCTATTAAAGTTTAAAACCTCTATAGTTAAGGGCTATTTTTAACCTTTACGACCGACCTTTATTATTAACTTTTTTAGCCAGCGCCGCTATATAAGTAAAGAGGGTAGCTTACTTATCCCGAATTATATAATAGTTTTCGTATTAAAATTATTATATTACGTTAAGCGCGTACTTAAGGTATATTATGCGTATTATATAGTTAAAAAGTATACCGTATTATATAATTTCTTTTAAAAGCGTGATCCTATTAAGGTCGATCTTTTGCGCTTATAAAGCCGGAAAAAAAAACTACTATATTACTACTTAATTTAACTTAAAAACTTATTAATATAATATTATAAACGCCTTTTTAAACCTAGTGAAAAAGCTAAGTAGCCTCCTTATTATTTACGAGCTTTTAAACGGCTTTTATAAGCTAGGAATATATATAGAGCTCGAGCGGGCTTTATATAGCGCTTATAACGCTCTATTATAATAATATAAAGAGCTAGTACTAACCCTTAAAAACCTAGGTTTTTTATTTATAAATAAGGACCCGTACTTATTTTAAGATTTTATTAAAAGGGTACTAGTTCTTTTTTATATAAATAATATCCTTATTCTCTATTATACAGACTACGTTTATAAGGCTAATTAAGTAACCGAGGGACTTAAAAAAAAATATAAAATAAAGAACTAAGGGCTAGTTTTATAATATTTAGAAAAAAGGTTATTTATAATTAACTAAATTAAAAAATATACTTTATTTATAATTAGTATTTTAAAAAAGTAATTAAAAAGTTCGATCTTATTAATTCTATTATTCTTATAACCCTATTACTAACGGTCCTAATTAAAAAGAACCTAGGGATTATATCCCTAAATAAGACTAGGCTTTTTTTAAGAAAAAGTTAGTTCGATATTATATATAGCGATTATAATTCGGCCTAACGTCGACTTTATATACGTTCTATTCTCTTAGTTCTTAATAAACCTATTTTATTAGTAATATTTTATTATAAATTAGGTTATATAATACCTCTTTTATATATAATACTTAATAATATATTTTAAAATCTTAAATAGGAGTTAAGTACTACTAATCGTAAGTAACGCTTCGTTTATAAATAATAAAAAAACCTAAAGATCCTAAAAGGCTTTATAATCTCCCTTTTTAATAATTTTATTTAATAAAAAGTAGCCTATTAAAATATAATAACTACGTTAATTATAAAAGCCAAATTATTAAGTTTAAAATATATAACTAAAGAAATACTCGCTCTTAAGCGCCTTTTTGAAAATATCTTATTTAAGCTTAGTAACGTATAAAAAGTATATTATAATAATTATTAAATAATTAGAATTATAATAAAAAAAGGGAATATATCTTAATTTACTTATGTTATATTAATATTTAAAATATATAGCTATAATAAGAGTACTCGAAAAGCTTATTTTAAATAGTTTATGAATTAATAAATAAAATACTAGCTAACGGTCTTATAAAAAACCTTTTTAAAACAAAGTTCGAGTACTTTATATCGCTCTTAAATATAAGAAATATATAAAAAACAATTATATTAAATAAAAAGATGTTTAAAAAGTAGTAAAATGGCCCGGAGGGGCCCGGTTTTTAATTAAAAAACGTAGTTTATAGCTAGGGAATATAAAGTCGCTTTAGTAACCCTGTTAAGTTACTTAAAAAGAGGTTATTTACTTAAGAGGGTAAGTATATCCTTATTTAAAAAAGACTTAAATATAGGTTATGTACTTAAAAGGATATATAAACTAATAAGAATATTAATTCTAATTTAAATATTATTTACTTTTATAAATAAAATAACTAATACTATTACGTTTTTAATAAGTTTTTTGAATAACGTCTCTAATATAAAAAGAGCGCTTATAAATACCTCTCTTATTAAGGCCTTATTTATATAAACCTCCTTATTCTTATCCTTATTTAAAAGACTATTATACTTAAGGGCCTTATATAATACTACTATTATATAAATCAAGGTTTATATATTAGTTTATAACTAAAAAATAAAACGAGGATAACTTAGAATATATTTTATAAAGTATAAATAAGACTATATTAATAGTTATAAACGCTACCGCTTTTCTTACTGCTTCTTATTTAAAATATAAAAACTTTATACCTAGGTCTTATATATACCCCCTAAGAATAGGGACATAACCTAACTTTTTATAAATTTAGTAACGTTAATATTTATTATTAATATATAAAGTTAAAAAGTAGGGACTATTTAAACGGTTACTAAGGGCGCTCTTAATATACTTAAAGTACTTATAACTAAATCTAAAAAATAAAAATACTAGCTTATATTAAACTTTAATATTAAAAATAATACTAAAAAGGTCTATTATTAAGAATTAGTTTTATAAATAATAATAAATAAAAAAGTATTATATATATAGTTAATTACTCTACGCCCTTTAAAGAAAAGTAAAAAAGGGGTTATAAACTTATTTTATTTTTACTATCCCTTGAAAAAAAATCGTCGTTTTTTTTCATTTTATTTAAAAAAAGATAAAAGAAGGGGCTATCAACCTACTTTATTTATACTATTTTTCAAAAAAACGAGGATTTTCTTCTAATTTCTAAGAGGGAGTAAGGGAGGGAATTATAAACCCTCCTCGCCTCTACTACCTTCTTAAATAACCTGTTTAGCTATAAAGCCGTTACTTATTAGATAAAGTAATTAAATATTTATTAAATAAATAAAACCGTATTATTAACTAAAATATAAAATTAAAAAATATTACTTATTTTTTTAAGCTTATTAAGGGAGCTAAGGGAGCTACTAGTCTCTCTTAAGACTATAATTTTAAGCTTATATTTCTTGATTTCTTATACTATAAAAATACGAGCGTATTTTCTAACTATTTATTTCTAAATAAATATTTAAAATAAATAATATTATTAACTAAAATCTTTTCTTAATAATATATACGTACAAAAACGTAAATAAAAAATAAAAAATAAGAATATATACGTATAATAATAATATAAATATAGGTTAAAAGAAGAAAATTATATTATAAATAGTAATAAGAGGTTTATATATTTACTACCCTTAACCCGTAAATTAATTATTTAGTTACTAAAAAGCCGTCCCTTAGTCGTACTTTTTATTAATAATATAACTTTAAATTTATTTATAATAAAGAATATAGAGGTTAATTTATAGCTAATTTACCTCTCGTTTATAATTCTATATATAAACTAATTTACTTTATAATTCCTTTTATAAATAAATCTTTATATATTAATAAGTAGTTTTCCGCTTTAAGCGGACCTTTTTATAATAATATAAGTAGTTAAGTACGCTTTTTCTAAACGTAAGTTTATTTAGAGGGGTATATTATAATAGCTTTAACTATTTATAACCTTATTATATATTATATAACCTCAGTTATCCCTTTGGGGTCCGGTCCGCCTTATTAGGGGCTATTTTCGCTTTTATAAGTAACCTAGTTTATTAGGGTTAATATCGAGTATTTTTATTACGTACTTTAATAAAACTTTATAACTAACTATAGCTAGCTATAGCCGTTACTAACTATTAATACTAACTAAACTCAAAATACTAATAACCCCGCTATTATAGTATATTAATTACCTTTTTAATAACCGAATACTACCCCTTATTTTCTCCTCTTATCTTATTTAATAATAACCTCTCCCTATTAATATTCTTATTTAATACGCTCGCTTATACTCTTTCTAAGCTCTTAATTATATTATTAAGTCTAAGCTTATTTATATTACTTTATTATAATAAAAGGGCGCTAATAAGGGCAACGCTTATTATAATATATTTATCTATTTTTTATAAGTTAATATTACGAATATAGTATTTATTAAAGTAGTTTTTTTATAGCTCGGGGTCGTTTAGTATAATATTTATAAGATCGAACTTCTAGTTACTAAAGAAGCCCTAAGGGTCGACGAGCTATTAGTAACGTCTTAATATTTTAACAAAGTATACTTAAAGTAAATAGTTAAATAGTAATAGCAATAGTAATAATATAATAGTAATAAATAATAAGGGAAGTAGCGTTTTTAATTTTAATAAAAGAAATAAAGTAACGAATATATATATATATACGAGTTAAAGTTAAAAGTATATATTAATAAGGTTAGTATTACTCTTAACGATAGTAATAAGGGTATTTCTAATACTATACTACTATAAGCTACTATTACCTAGAGGGGCCGTAAACTTAGCTAGGTACGCGGGCTTATAAAGTAGTAGCGTTAAGTACTTAATGTTATTATTAATAATCCGTAGTTATAAACTTTATAAAAAGGAAAGTTAAAAAGTTAGAAAATTTAAAAAAATAGTTTAGCGAGATAGTATAAGTAATTACTAATACTGTGTATTAATACTATATAAATAATATTAAGAACCGCTCGAGTAGCTAGTAAAGGCAGAATATATAAATAAATAACCTTAGTTATATAATTACCGAGGCCTATTTTACTTATGCCCTCTATATTAGAGCGAGCTTTGTACTTATTTCCTATTTTTAATAAATAACCGTTCTCTTATTCACGTTGATGCCCCTATTATAACTATACGACACACCCTCTATATCAGAGCGAGCTTCGTGCCTGTTTCCTATTTCCAATAGACAACCGTTCTCTTATTTACGTCGATGCCCCTATTGTGACCATACGACAGTAGATAAATCAGCATAGTAGAGTCAGATAGTCTGACCATTGATCGGGTGGTGGAGACGGCGGCTATTGAACTGGCAAGTCTGGCATGAAGGCATATGCTTTTTCTGAAGACTGAGGTTTCACCAAGGTTCGTCTAGTATCTTCAGCATCCTCTCGTCGAAACTTGGAGGGATTAATCGAACTACTTCCTAGTCATGGCAGATGGTACTCGGGATGTGTCTCTCACGGTGTTCACAACCCTCCGACGTTGTTTCCGGTATCTCGCGTCTCAATGGTCGATCAGGAGCTCCGTCAAGACTCTAGTAGTGTTCGCGTCGGGAAGGAATGGTTGAGTTGTGTAAGTCACGAAAGCGACTACATTCCAGACACCGTAAGTCCTTGAAAAGCCCAGCTTTGAGGCATCGTAGACATGCACATGATCTTCCAGAGTGAGAGGAAGTCAGTAGTTGAGCGGGGCTTCGGAAGACGGTACGGTCCGTTGAACGGATCCAGGACCCGTGGGCTGAGCCACTTTTCCGGGGTTCTTTGGATGTGGATCAGAAAGACGCAAAGCTCCCCAGTTCCCGTCTTCAGGGTAACATAAACGTGGACTCAGGAGCTGCAAATTAGTTGTGTTCACGTGCAACCCACAAAGTCCAACGCAATTGAATCTGAAATGGAAGCATCTTCATTCTATTTCGAGGTTTGACAATTCATCATCTGGAATCTTGCTGTTCCGATATCAACCTCAACCGCCATCTACGTTTGAAACCTTGAGGTCGACGATGACTAAAGGGAAACGGAAGCTCTCTGCGGCAAGTGGGGGCTTCGGGGCATGGCTCCGAGCCCTTAACACTGAGGAGAAGATGTTACAGGACGCGCGGCGCGCCAACTTTGGCCTTCGGAGACTCTGTGTCTTGCGCAGAGATTCTTTACTCTTTAACCGCCGAATCGACCATCAGGCTGCCGCAACTTCGCAAGTCTGGCGCTGCGCCGTACCTTATGTACTGCGGTCGAATCTCCTCTTTCGTGATCACCTAACTGATCGGGCAAAGCTGCAATCAAGCACTGCCGGGCGCCCACACCGGAAGGTTTAACAAACGGATACTTCCAAATGTTCCTAAAGCTCATCGGTCCACTTGGCGTTCAGTCCAACACCCAGAATGACGGGGATCATGCAAACAGGCGACAGCCGTGCTAATTAATTCGCTGCCAGAATTGTAATTGCAATGTTAGGGGGATGCCTTTGCCTTGGCCTGCTTTGCCTCAGATCCTTAAAATACTCTTTATTAGCACCAAATTAAGCTTCAAGTATCGAGCTCAAGGCCAGACAAAACCATTGTGCCTCCCATCTCGCCAGCTTTCGTGTTCTTCAATGATACTATTCACGACATCGAAGTCACCCGCGCTGACTGACGAACACCACCCCCCTTTTTCGAGAGCCGTCCACATCTGTACTCGCTCCACGCAACCGAAGCTGAGCGCTGACGATCTCGTACCGGGGCGTCCGCAGCGTGGTCAGATTGGGGAATTCAAGCTCGATTTCGATTCTCGTCCCCTGTCCAGTCCCCGGTTTTAACCTGGCCCCCAGCAGATTCCGTGCGAACAGCCCTGCTATTGTCTGGAGGCCGAAGGGACCTTTTTTGCGACGCTGATCGCCCCCGCCACGACTCGTATTTTCGCAGCGAGGAAAAACGGGCCAAGCGTTCTGTCCTCTTCTTTTCGACTCGCGGTGATTGCGAAATCATGATTTCTCGTCAAAATTGGTAGAAAACACAACCGGAAAGCGATCGAGACGAACTCGCGCCGCCGCCTTACACTCGTTTTTTCTTTTCTTCTCTCGCCATGGCCGTAAACCGGTCCATCTTCCGCCGAATGCTGGCGGTAGCCGGATCCGGTGGCGCCGGGCTGGTCCCGTGTCTCGCCGCGCTCGGGCTGTTGCTCCTACAGGTCGGCGCGGCGGTCAATCTCTGGAACTCCCGCGAGCGAGGGCAATTCAACTTTTCGCCATCTTCGAGTTTAACGATATCCGAACTTTTGAGGTTTCTGATTGCGACCTTGCTGCTGAAACGCGAGGTTCGCCGACGAAATACCAGCACCGAGTACTCTTCGCTGAGCAACGGATCAGAGGACTTGGATCTTGGCGCTGATGAGGACGGACGGTCGTCTGGCGAGTACGCTGCGGAGAAGCTATCGCGACGAGCTCCTCGCATTGGGGGCGCAAGGGCACTCTGGCGTTATGCCTGGGGAGACGCCGACTTGAGATTCGGACTGATGAGGATTGCTTTACTGCAAATGCTCAGCAACAACTTGGTATGCGACGTCAAAGCGCTTGGCACTTGGCGCTGGCGCAACATTGGATGAGGCAAAAGCTAACAATTTTTTCTCAAGTTGTTTCTCAACTATTTGGTCAGCGATCCAGGCACCGTCTCCATCACGAAGAGCGGCATCATGGTCGCAGCAGCTCTAGTCACGACGCCCGCTCTTGGACTGAAGGGCCCCAAGACCCGATGGATGGCTTTCTTGATCCAGGTAGGTCATTCGCGTAGCTTCTGATACTCCAATTCAGCTGCTAAACAGGAGTAGACGTCGGGTCTGGTACTGTCCCAGTTCTACCCACAACATCGCACGAGGGCATCGACATACCAGCTTCCCCTCTACGTCAGCATTGTCGGCCAGGCCAGCTTCAGTGCCTTATCCGACATCCACAGCGAGAAGCTTTTGAAGGCTACTGAGTTGAGCTCGAACGGCGCAAACATTGTCTTGGGAGCTTTCGGTGCCATGCTCAACCTGCTCGTGCATGCACTTGTGTGACTATACAGCTCCTTCGAATCCACTTTCTTCGGCGGCTACGACAGCAAGGGCTTGTCAGTGGTGTTCATGACCACACTTGTAGCTCTGATTACTACGGTTGCACAGAAAAGTACGTTTTAGACACCGTCCCACTTGAGGGTTCTCGAAGAAGATTGCTAACGTTATACAGGGGTCGACTCATGGGTGAGATGGTTCATCAACGACACCACAAGTATTGTGTTGATGCTTGTGTCCGCGCACTTCTTCTTGTCTCGATACAGCATGTTCCTCATACCCGGCACAGTGCTCATTTTCATCGCTTCGCTGGCATACATGAAGTATGCTCCCCTGAAAGAGTACATTAGTTCTTCTCCAGTGGATGACGTGCCGAACTCTTTTGCGCCGCCTCCATCCCACAAGGTCGGTCATCTTAATGGAGTACTGTGATCAAGGCATACTAACGCTATTGCAGAAAGCAAAGTTCGGTCTTCTTACCCTTGCCAGCTTTCTCGGCGCAGGCATCATCCCCTATGCAACACTTTCCGAACTCCCGCATACCCCCGAGTACCGACTCGTGATGAGAGATGAAACCGACGGACACTGCTCGACACCCCCGGCCGAAATCATCACACCCTTCACGGACAAGCATGAACCGTACAAGATCTCAACAGGTCCTGGCAATCTCACTGCCTCACCCTTTAGCAACACGCTCGCAATGATTCGCTGGAATGCGAAGCGCATGGAGCGCGTGCCCCTCCTCATGAAATACAAGCCCTTTTACCACACCGTCCACATCTCCATGCCGGAGATGGTCGAGGATAAGCCCGAAGACTGGCACAATCTCACGCACTCGCAGTACCCACACCACGAAACAATTTACATGCAAGTCGCCAGGACGATGAAGCTCATACTCGACGAGCAACCCGATATCGAAGGGTTGATGTACTTCCACTTCGACTCCTGGATCGACCCGATGGCTTGGGTCGATGAGAACCGCGAGTCCATCTGGTTCCCGACATCTCACAACACGCGGCTGTTCGAGGGCGACGGCCCGCGGTACATGTGCATGACGGACTGGCAGAAGTTTCCGCAATGGTGGGGTTGGTACCACAAATGGAACGAGAAGGCCGTCACCGTCAACGGCGAGATTATCCGGATGAACCGCGGCTACACGATCGAGGAAAAGGAGTTTTGCGTAGGTTGGTCAGACATTTTCTACATTCCTCGACGTTTCTTTGCCGACTTTATTTTTCTGTCATCGGTCTACGGTTGCGCGGACCTGTTCCACGAGGTCGCAATTCCGACGATGCTCAACATTATCGACCGGAGCCGGAGGAGCGAGAAGGCCAAGTTCCAGTCGGTCATTGACCGAATCGGAGACTGCTGGGGAGGATGCTGCGATGATTCAGCAACGGCGCATGACGTCAAGTGGACGAGGTGTGGTCACAGGCTGAATTACTTGAACCAGGAGGTGATTGATGCGCATTACAGCCGGTTGGACGAGCAAACTGCATGGCTTGGTCAGGCTGAGAGACAAAGGTCTGGAGGCGAAAGGCGTTGATGGTTTGTTTTGTAGAACATACCGTAGAAACTCGAGCACTTCAAACTTGCGTTAGCCCGTGCTAACCCTGCTAGCGCTTTAGTAAAATCGTAATACTACCTAAAGTAGTTAAATATAGCTATTACTTATTTTTAGTAGATACTAATATTCTAATTAATTTAGTTAATAAGAGCTCGCTATCGAGGCTGAACCTATAATTAATTTAATTTAATAATTATTTTAGCTTTTTTATTAATTTTAAGCTTTTTTATTAAATTAGTAAAAAGGGTAAAAGTATTAATTAAGAACTATTACATATTAGTAACTAAAAGCCCCTAACTATCCCCTAGCTTATTATTACTAACGGGCCCTTATTTATATAATAATTAAACTATCGAGTTAACGTACTACTTATTAATATTATTACGGACTTTTTTTATTATGAAAATATACCTTAACTTATTATTTAGAATAACGAAGTTTAGAATCTCCTTTTATAACGTCTCTTATTTAATATAGGTTTTTATATTAAAGAGCTCTTGCTTAGTATAATTAATAACCTCGGTAGGTACGTTTTTAATCCGGATCTCGTTAACTTAGTTATTATCGGGCCGAATAGATATTCCGTACTATAAAAAGGCCTAGTTAATTATTAAGCTCTTTTTAGAGGCTAATTTAGTAACTATTATTTTAACTATTCTAGTAACTATTATTCTCTTTATACCCGTCTCTTATTTAAGCTCCTCTTACTTATTTAATACTTTTTTTTTCTATTAAGTACGTAAGTATTAATTATTTTTAAAAACAATTAATATATATAATAAGCGAGTGGGCTAGAAAGATAAGTAGGCTACCTAACCGCGACTATATGATATTTATAACTAAAAAGTACTACTTAGAAAAGTAATTTAATTAAAACTATTTAATATTCTCTTTTTTAAATATTTCTTTAGCGATTTGATATATTTACGTATTATACTTAGTAATTTCGTAAATACTTTATTATTATTAACCCGTTTTAGTTCTTAGCTAACGACTATTATTTTAATATATTCCCTCTTTAATTTAAGTTATTACCTCTTTTTATGACTAAAGGTCTTTTTTATTAGCTATTATAAAACTTTTTTTTATTTAAAACGTATTTTCTTAGCCCTCTTATATTAACTAAGGAGGTTATTCTCTTTTTAAAGGATTTAGTATTTTAATTTTAATAAGGTAATCTAATATATAAATCCTCGCGCCCCCTTTAATAAATACTCTATAGCTTTAATAATCGAAATTAAAGAGCTATTTTAATAATAAGTAATTCGACTTTTAATAAGTTATAATTATAATAATACCTCTATTAGGTTATCTAGTATTTAAAAAGTCTAGGCCGGGGGTATTATTAAGAGGGATCTTAGAAGCGTCGGAGTATATAACTTTATATTACCCCCCGACGGAGCAATCTGCCGGGGCCGTACCGTGTATTACGTATTAAAGAAAACTGGGTATATTACGCTCTATACCTAATTACTAAATAAAATAGCTCCCGACCTTCCGCTACGTAATTCTAACTATCTAGAGGGCGAGCTATACCCACTCTAACATACATAAGGCCTCCTAGTACTAGCCTATATAAATAACTAGATCCTATATTATATACTCTTTTTTATTAAAGGTTAGGGGACCCCTTATATATTCCTTTATATTTATAATATAGCTTATATTAGAAAGATTTTTAATTTTATAAAATATAATTTCTAAACTAATATCAATATATTAAATTTTAACGTCTATATTAGCCCGGTTATTTATAGCGTTTATATTATTACTTAGCTAGATTTTATATTATTAAAAAGTACTATGTTATTCCTTAAGTATATTTACGTTAGTTACGATAATTAGGGCGTTAAGGGGGCCTAAGAATCTATTGAGCCCTAGAGGGGGGGACCTATCGAGGGGTATTTTTAGTAAAGTAGTAGTTTATATATTAATAAGTGCGTTTAATAGATTTATTTAATAAGCTTATTTAGTAAATTTATTTAATTTAAATAGAGCTTTAGGTAATATTAAAAGCGATAAGAATAAAAAGAATCTTTACGAGCTCTAATATGAGTAATTAAATATCAGCCTTTTTAGCCCTTTTTTTGAAAATCTCTATATCGTTATTAAAGTTTAGAACCTCTTTAGTTAAAAAAGGCTATTTCTAACTATTATAGCTAACTATTACGGCTAATTATTACGGCCGACCTTTATTATTAACTTTTTTAGCTAGCGCTACTATAAAATAATTTACTTATCCTAAATTATATAGCGGTTTTTAGATAAAAATTACTATATTACGTTAAGCGAGTACTTAGGGCATATTATATATATTATATAGTTAAAAATTGTACCGTATTATATAATTTCTTTTAAAAGCGTGATCCTGTTAAGGTCGATCTTTTGCGCTTATAAAGCCGGAAAAAAAACTACTATATAACTTTATATTAAACTTAAATAAAATACTCTCTATACTTAAAAATATAAGCCCGGCTCTTTTAAATCTCTTTAAATATTTTTTTTATAATCGCTTATATAAATACTTTATAAAATATAAAAAAAAAGTCCTCTTTTATAATATAAGTATTACTCCGTTATATTTCTTCTTTAATTTCTTAGCTATACGCCGTTTTTAACAGCTTAAAATATTTAATATCTAAGCGTTATGGTAAATAAGACGAATAAGCTAGTATATAAAAAATAATAATATTATTCTTTTTATAATATAATTTAAAATCCGTAAAGTAATAACTTTTATATTCGTTAATAATAAGGAAGTAATATTAACCTTTTGTACGTAGTTTTATATATTGTTTAAAGTACTTTACCTAATCTAAGCCTCTTTTATATATTATTTATCCGTTTTTAAACGTTACGATAACCTAATTACGTAGTAAACTAGATTTATATACTAAATAGAGAGGTAATATTAGTTTATAACGATAATATATAGTAGGACGCTATAGCCCGACGAGTTAATAGCCTAGATAACTATAACTTATTTATAATTATTAAGCTATATCTTTTTTATATTTAAACGCTTTTCTATACTTATAACGACTATTCTAAATATAATCTAGCTTATTATAAAGCTAATCTTATCGAAGTTATAAATATCGGACTTTATAATACTATATTTTATAATTATATTTATTACGAAGCAAAACTACGTATTTATTATATCTAAGTCTTTATATTAGGCCCTTTTATAATTATATTTATAAAAAAGTCGTATTTAGAGCTATAGTTAGTACTTAATAAAGTTAAAAGCCTAGCGCTTCTTAACAAGGGGCGCGTTATAATTAGTAAGTAATTAATTAGTTATATTTTTTATATTACTAAAGTAGGAAAGAAACGACTAGAAATTTAGATTAAGAATATACTTAATTAGCTTCTCTTTTCCAAGCGTAGTTAATTTCTATAAGTTAAGAATAGTATTACGTCGTAATACTATTTTATTTAATTCATAACTTAAAATAATACAATTAATATTATGGATCCTTATTATAGCCCGAATAGTAAGATTTCGGTCTTTTTAAATAGCCTAAATAGCTAGGTTTAATTAAGTATTTTTAGTTAGTACTATTATTCTTCTTAGTAAAAAAATGCGTATTACAATAATATAAGTAGCTTAATAGTAGTTAAGTAGCCTACTCGCTTATCTAGCCTACTCGCTTATTATATACGTTACTTGAAAGGCTGATTAATTATAGTATTAAGAGGTTAGAAAAGAGAAGTAGTCCTTAGTAATATAAAATAGGGTATAATATAGTACTAACGTAATAGTATTAAAATAGAATTTATTTTATAAAAAAAAGTGATATTTATAACTAATAAGTACTCGTCTCCTTTAGTTAGTATTACTAATTCCTTTTTAATCTATTTTTTAAATAAGTACTTATTATTATAAGCTATCTTATTAAACTTAATTATTACTTTTTTTATATATAATAAGCCCTCTTTCTTTTATAATTAACCCCCTTTTTTATAGGCTTATTATAGAATATTATTTCTAGTTTAATTTATTATATACCGTTTGTAAAGATATAGAGTATTAATAGAGCTTATTATTTATTTTAATCATTATAATCGCTGTTACTAGCTACGATTTTAGCCCTAATATCGTTATATATATAACTATTTAAGTATTTAAAAAGAACGGGGGTCTTATTAAGGTTAAGAATTCGCGAGTTAAAAAATCGACGAGCTAAATTCTTAAGTCTATTTTCGAAGTTAGACCGCTTTATTATTACTAGGGCTATTTAATTAATTTATTAAATAAAAGAAAAAAAGCTATTAATAATTTTAAAATACTTAGTAAGTAACTTAGTTATTTATTTAATAAGTTAACGTTAGGTAATTCTTATACGATTTTAAAAGTTACGAAACTAACTAGAGGAAAAAGTAAAAAGATATTTATTATTTAGATTTTATTTAGTAAAAATCTACTTTGCGTTCTTTTTGAACTAACTAGTACTAACGAGCTTTTTTTTACTTCGTTATTAATAAAAGGCGCTATAAAGCGCTATCTTAAGCTCTAGTTATTATAAATAATAAGTATAGTTAGAGGACTAATTAATAATTAATTTATAGTTTTCATATTAAGTAATAACCGTACCCCGAGGGATTTTAAACTAATTTATAGCTTCTTAGTATATAAGACGTTTATATATCCCTAGTAGCTCGGTTTTATTTTAATATAGCTATAATAAGTGAATTACTTTTTTATTAGTCTTTTTAATACGATAATACTTAAGAAATATAAAAAAGTTAACTTTAGTTTAGTAAGTATAGTAATAAGGGCGCTGCTTAATTAAGTAACTTTATTGTATATATTTTTAGTTTTTAATAGGGGTAGGAATAGGCCTATAGTACTTAGTTACTAGAGGTATAATTAGCTTTTTTACTATATTCGTACTCTTTTTAATAAGGGCCCGTTATAAAAGTATTATAAGTATTTAACGAGGCTTATAGTAGAAGTATAATTAGAAGTATAATTAATAATATAATTAGTAATTAAATTAATAATATGATTAGTAAAAGTCTAAGTAGTAGTAGGCCGTAGTAAGTAGCTAGGTTAATTACTAGGTTACTAGCCTAAGTAGTAACTAGAAATAAGTAGAGGTAGGTCGAAGTAAGTAGTTAGGTAGGAGTAAAAAATAGAAAATAACCACTTACTACCTTTTATATACGGTATAGTCGATTATATAATCAAATATAATTAACCCCCCGAAAAGGTTTAGTATGGGCAGCTAGTAGGGTTAGCACGGGCTAACGCAAGTTTAAAGTGCTCGAGTTTCTACGGTAGGTCTACCGGGGCATTAGAGTGGACATAGCGTGTAAGTCCGAACACCCCCATTCGACCACCCCCCCACCCCCCATTCGGCCACCATAAAAATCCCTCCCAGCTACCCTAATTAAAATTCTACCCTTAATTTACAACTAACTATAATAGTTATAATTATTATTTAAATATATTTATTATTAGTACATATATTCTTTATTATATTATAATATTAAAATTAAAAATAAAATTATTTAAGCGCTCGAGGTAATCAAAAATAATACTTTAATTAAAAAGACTTAAATTAAGTTCGGGGTTCTAAAGACTATATTTTAGAATTATCAACGAGGTTAATAAGCTAGGATAATCGCTTTTATAAATTAGTAAAAAACCTTTTTTAGTAAAAGAATAGGCTAATTAAATAGGTTTAGATTTAATATATTTTCAAAATTATATTAATTTATAAATAAGTTAAAGAATTTACTAAGCGAGTTTTATAAGCTTAAGGGGATAATTATCCTCTTAAAGAAAGATAAATAAATACTTTTCTAAAATAGAACTTATTTATCTAGGTTTAGAAAAGTTATTTTAAAAATTTAAAGCGTATTAATAAAGTAATTACGAAAGTAATTAGTCCTTAGTTCTAATTACTTAATGTATTAAAAGTGAAGGATATTAAATAGGTTAATAAATATAATATAAATAAAACTAGTATCTTTTAAAAATAAGGGATTTAATAAGCTAGTTTTAAATATAACTAAAACTAACGTAATATAAGAAAAGAGCTTAGATTACGTTCTTAAATCTCTATTATTAAGTGTATTTTTATTAATAATATAACTATTAAATTATTACCAATTTATAAAAAAAACGTCGGTTTAATAGTAATAGTTCTCTCTTAACTTTAAAGAGCTCAATAATTAGGAATTTATAATAATAAATAATAAATAAACTATAAACTAAACTGCTTTTATATAGTTAAGAATAGTTTTTTTATTATAAACTAAGCCCCTTTTAACTAAAGGACTTAACTTATATTTAGAACCTTAATTATTAATTCTAAATGAATATAAAAGTTATATAATAATAGAATTTATATAAAAGTACTATATTAATAACGTTTATTTATTATTTTTATTATTATATACTTCTTATATTCTCTAGTTATTAAATATAGCTATTTTTAGTTTTATTAAAACTTATTATAAAAAGGAGCTTAATAAAGAGAATATAGTAAACAATTCTATTATTATTAAAAAGTAGTACTTCTGAATTTATTATATTATAACTCGTTTATTTAGTTTAATAAAGAATAAAATATAAAGTAATTAAAAAATAATTAGTTTATAACTACTTGATATAACTATATTTCTTAATAACTTTATAATATTATCTAACCTAGCTATATTATTACATAATACTACTAATACTAAGTAAATAATTTTTAATATTATTAAAGTCGTTAATTAAACTTTTATAGCGTTTATTATTAACTAATTAATTTTTAAAAAAGCTAGGAATTTCTATAAGTACTTAAGACTATTTATAAAACTTAGTCCTAATTATAATACTTAATATTTACTGTTTTATAAAGTTAAAAAAGCTTCTAATAAGAAGTCCTTTTTATTTACCTTATTTTGATAATAAGTTCGAGTTTTAAAACCTAGAGTTAAATATATGGTTCTTAGAGAAAAAAGAGTGTTTAAATAAACTTAAATATTCAATTCGTTAATATTAAGGATATAAAGAGGGCTTAAGAAGATATTAACGAGTATTTAATTAATTTTAAATAAATTATAAACGTTAAATTACTTAATAAGAACAGTAGCTATATTATAGTAGAAGGTAGTTAGTTAATTAACTATAGTTAGTAGCGATGTTCCTAGACTTACTTTCAATAGGGTGGCCGAATGGGGGGGTGGGGGTGGCCGAATGGGGGTGTTCCGACTTATCTGTTTCTGGCACCTGTAACATTATTTGAGGCGCAAAAAGTATCTAGCATTGAAATGGACATAACATAACTTGAGGAATTAAAACACGACGATCGTCTGTTGAATTTATTGAAGGTACTGTCTATTCGTGTGTATGAGATAATTGGCAACTTAAGTATGTTTGGTCGTTGAAGTTTCGAACTGAACTACTGGTACTGAGACTGGGCGGAAGAAAGGTGCCGAGGGTGATTATCTTGAGGTGTTGTATACCTTGGCTGCGTCACTGTTTGTAGTACACCGTGGGTAGTGTTTGTTCAATGTGGCTTGGCATGTGCCTGGCAAGCAATCCCTAGCGTCCATCTATTGCTGACATAGACAAAGAGGATATGCTAGGATGTCTTTCTGATGGCACAAATCCGGTTGCCACCATATCAGCCACCGTTCAAGATTGATAGGTGTCTCGACACGCTCAGGTGATAAACCTACTGTGTTAACTGCCCTTATTTAGTTGCATGGACTGTCACTGACTGAAACAATATCAAATGCTATCTCTCAACGTCTCCTAACTCGGCACTATGTTACTGCATTCGCTTAGTCTTGACTTCTAGTTTGTGCTGCTGATTTGATTGTAAGGGGCTCTTGATGTCACACAAGTGATCTAGATGTGGACAAAGTGCCGTAGATGGGCAGGTATGATCATCATCGCACATGGGCCTTAATGAGATTTTATTGATCAAAGTTCTCATAGTGGATTTTTCCAAGAAAAGAACAAAGGCATATGGACTTGATGGCCGTCGTTTGCTCCTTCCATCTATGTTGTTACTCAGTCAACACAACTTTTCAGGCAGCGAAGGCGGTCAGTCGGGAATACAAGACAGCTTTTTTTATTCGAGCGCCTTCACAGAATACTCTTTGAGTATTTATACATTGAACCAGTAGCTTTCATAACTCCCTATCTTTCTTCGATACCTCACCTCCCACCGCCATTGCCTGTAGACGAAATCTCCTTCCACTTTTCACATCATCAACCACAACCAAGAAACAAACATCACAGCCTCAAAATGAGATTTCAAAGTAAGTTTATTGAAACTCACTGGAAGATTCATCTCAACAAAAATTCTGATAGTAAAACCACAGTTCTGCTCACTGGTACTGCCTCCCTTGCCATTGGCGTCGCTGCCGGCCCCAGCATGAACCCCCACAAGATCCGTCAGGACCTCAACGACAGAGACGGAGTCAACAATATCAACACCGAGGCCCAGGATACTGTCCTCCAGACTCGCGAATGCGACATCGTCTGCCCTATCAGCAAGCTCTGGTGCGAGTATCGCCCTTACAACTACCGCTGCGACAGCTCCGGCAAGCTACGTTACGATCAGCGCCACACCGACTGTGAGAATGCCTCCTGGGGCTGCACCTGCGGCTGCGACTGGCGCGTTCCTGGTATCGAGTCTGTGGAGGAGACTGAGAAGGCTTAGGATTACCGAGCATGGAAGCCACAGAGATGTTTGATGATTGGGAACCATGACAGATGCGGTATCTTGGGTGGACGTTGGTCGCGCTTAACCGTGTTTGGGGGACTGAATACTAGGCAGAGACACAAAGTCTTCCTAGAAGACGACTTCTCGAATTGAATTACAAGACCGATAGATAGAGTGAAAGGAAACGCCTTTCGCGCCCACAAAATTGCTCAGCCCAGGTTCTGGGCTATACCCAAAACAATCGTAAATAAGGTCAATACAATAGTCGCCGGCATAGAGGCATTCTACAAGTCAGTACTATTAATATAAACTAACTAAATAGTATTAAATACTAAAACAGAGATTATATAAAATATAAGCTACTAAAAGATTTTCTTAATTAAAAATCCTATTTATATATAAATACCCTAGTTATAAATTCCTATCTCTTTTTTAAAAATCAGTAGTACCTTTTTCTTTAGAAGTATTCTTATTAAAAAATACTCTCTACGGCCGGCTTCTAGATCTATTAGACTAGCTATAATTTGCATAGTAACTATCATATATATATCCTCAGGACTCTGCATGCCATGTTCATATTCGACTTGCGCATGTGGCGGGAGCTCAATATTCCCCAGCAACACTTGATCTCTGTCGTTCTTGATCATGTGAAACTAGCAAATGATTTTTTTAGCCTGACTGTTTCTCTGGAGTACTATGTTGTGATACAAGAAAGATCATCTGACAGAGAGAAGACATAGCAACGAACCTGTCTGAAATCGATACCGACGCAACGCTTCCACGAAAGGCGGTTCAACAACCAGCCTTTCAGTGGCCCTCCTCTAGCCTTATCGATGGCACGATTTGTGAGCAAATAAAACGCTTCATTTGTTGTTCCTTGGTTGGCCTCAACAGGACGAAGTAAGGTCTCTTTAGGCTCAGTAAAGACCTCGTCCATACACCAGTAGATCTCCTTGGCTTCTACGGGAGGGTTTCGAGCGTTGGAAGACGGCGTTAATTGACCCGATGACTTACTTTTTCCGGCACTGGATCTCGTCTTTTTGGGATCGGTACCGCCGGGTGCTGGGTTTCGTGGTTGACCACTGAGCTAGTGGGCGTCGGATGTGCATGCTCGTTCTTCGACTTGGGAGCAGGGATCATCAGTGCTCCATTCTCGAATCTGGCCAGGCATGTCCCAGCATATTGTTGGCTCTCGTCTTCAGATAGGACAACCGAGAGCTCTCTTCTACCGTTCTGGGAATGTGCCGTTAACACGGTGAATGATACAGTAACTCGATACGGTGTTTGTGTCCTCACCTGCCAGAAAACTTTCACTTCTCCTTCCCGGGGTGGGTGAACGATTGGCGGCATGGGTGACCAATCTATTGGATTTCCGAAACTTTTCTCAATCTTCAATCTTACTTGGTCGAGGACACCGGGTGTTGACTCTTCCGGCCGAAGCCTGACACGTCTGACGCCATCATCGAGGGGGTACTGGTACTTGAAAAGTGCAGCCTTTCGGAGTCGAGAAACGTCAGCCAGCGCATCTTAGTACAGACACGTTATTTATATGAAGTATTGAAATAAGACTGGATAGGAAAAGATGGTTCAGGTTATAACGGAAGTGGCTTACGTTGATTAACAGTTAGTAAACTATTCGAGCAGAAGGCCTGGCTAACGAGTCGTCTAACATTGCGCAGAGTATTACCTCAATTCGAGAAACTTCTCGACTTCTAGGTCTTAATGCCTTAATAAAGTCCATGACTTCGGGCTTGACCTTTTCTCCGTTATCGAGACGGATGTCGTTAAATAAATCTGTTGAAATATTAGCTATCTTGGTAGTAATTATATCTCTAAATTCTGTTACACTAGCCGAGCCGCTAATTAAAAAAGCGACTAATTTAGTAAAAACATAGCCGAGCTTTTAAATATTATTTAATAGTAGTTATCAAGCTAACGGTAGTTTAGCGAGGTTACTATCTTAACGTTTTATAAAAGCTAATCTTATTTTAGGTGCATTATAGTTCAGAGCCAATATTGCTTTAGCACTACCTTTTTGCTACGTTAATATATTTATAAGATTAATTATGAGACTAAAATCTATAAGCTTTAGGACGAGATTCCTTTCTATACTATCTTAATAAATTAGGATATTTAATAGTTTAATATCTCTATATACTATATGGGCTAACTCGTATAAAACTATTAACGTACTTACGAGCTTAACTATTTATAACTATAAAAATAAGGTTTAAGAAGTGAGTACTACTATCTGGTTATATTTACTAAGGAATAGCCGTTTTATATTACCTAACGCTAAGGGAAATATAAAGTCAAAGTACTACTCTCCTCCACTTTTGGCTTTAAAAATCGATAGTACTTCTATAATATTGGGGTGATTAAGAGATTAAGCAGACTTTAAGGCTTTATACTCTCTTAAAAAGTCTTCTAGGTTTATAGACTTGTTAAGCTGCTTAATTGCGAACTGTTATTCGTTATTAGTTTTTGTAGACCCCCGTGTGCTACGAGATTCTCGTGGCTCAACTTCCGTAATCTACCTTCCTTACGATAGGTTATATGAGTATCCCTATTATAGGGTAATTAGTTCGAACTAAGGGTTAATAAAGAGATTAATTGAACTATATAAATTTCTGCGTATATAAAAAGGGAGGTTCTAACCGTAAGTTAAGTAGGCTACGAATATTATAAATAGGGGCCGTAGTTAGTCCTTATACTAGTTACTATAAGCTAAAGTCGAATTAGACTTCTAATCTAATACTAACTTTCTTTTTTTTTTATCGATTTTAATTAATACTATAGTTAAAAGTATAATTCGACCTTAGGCCCGTTTATTAAGTCGTCTCCCTTTCCTCTTTTTCTTTACTCTTTTTATATAACCTATCCCTTTATTCGTATATTAACTTAGCTATTACTTACGAATTACTCTAACCCCTTATTAAGTACTATTTTTATAAAAACGTCGGCGAGGTTATTATTATTATTAATTTAATAGATTTTAAAGATCTTACGCTTTTTATATAATTACCTAAGGGCTATAATATCGATTATAAGCCTTTTTTCTTTTATAGTTCCTAATTTAACGAGGTATTCGTATAGCGAGTAAGAATCGGTATAAATAACTATTAAGATTAATAAAAAGTTAAGTTAATTAGTAATCTTTTTTAGTATTAGAATAGGGTAAGGCGATCAGTCCTAGTATTTCTTTTTTCTAAAGCTAATTAAGTATAAGGACCTATAAGAGAGCTAATTAGAGGAAGATATAAAGAGAAGGGCCCCCGATTAGGGAGAGGAGCCTAGTAACGCGGATTTTTATTTTAATTATATATATACTTTTTTAAGATCGAACTAGAGCTTTTTTAATAATTTATTTTTAAATACGATAATATAAGACGATCGGGAACTCTACCCTTCTAATCTAGTTAATATTACTTTTTTTTTTTTAGTTATAACTCCGTTAATTAAAGCTATAGTAACTCGATCGAAGGAGGCATCTTATATTACTTTTATAGGTATTAGTAGTTCTTCCTAAGCACCGCACCGCAAAAGTCCTTTATACCCTATACCTTTTTAGTATTATTAAAATTATATATACGAAGTTAACGCCGTTAACTATACTATAGATTTTTAATATAAATATACTTCGTATTACTCTCTTACTTTTAGTTAATAAGTAGTAAATTATATTATTTTATATTATAAAGTTACTCTTACTTATACTTTTATTAGCTAGGATAATAATATACCCTAATTACGAAGTAAGATTATTATTATTTATAAATAACTTATTTATAAAAACGTAGAGCTTATTAATTATAAAGTTAATTAGGTAGTAAATAAGGCCTCGATTAAAATTCGATTACTACTACTTAAGCTACTTATTAAGTACTTTAACGTTTCGTTTGCTTAGTTCTATAACTTACGCTATTTTAGCGTAGTTAAAAGTTACCTTGGGCTAGTATATGTTTATAATATATACCCCTTATATAAGCTTAGTTTTATATTACTTTTTAATATTAATTACGTTCGGATTTACGAGGCTAATTTTCTTATTTTACTTTTTCATTAAAAAACGATAGTTTCCCCTTCGATTATAAGAATCCCGCTATTAAATACTAATAGGTTATTTATTATAAGGACCTTTTTTAGCTTTATTACGAAGCCTACTTTTTAAAGCTCTTTATCTTCTTTTTTTATAAAGTTAATATTAAATAAGCCTAATATATCGTCGGTCTATATTTTAATAATTCTAAATTAATTACTTATATATTCTAAGACTAGTAAGTACGGATCGTATATAGATATAATTATTAATAATTAATTAATATAAAAATCGTAATATATAGCTTACTAATAAGTACTTAATTCTACGAGCCTATATAGTAGCTTAAGTACTTTAATAATCGTACTTTCTAAGTACTTAGTAGCTATTTCTTTCGGTAAGTAAGCTAGGATTTTCTTTATAAGCTCTATAACTAATTAAGTATAGGCTTAGGTAATATTATAGCTCTAAATCTCGTATCCTTTCTTTTATAATAATACTATTAGTACTATTATTAATCGTTAGCTATAGCGCTATACTATAAGTAATTACGTAAGTAGCGTTACTTTTTTAACGTCGCCGTACCCCTAAATTACGTACTTAGATTTCTTATATAGTAAGGGTATTTCTTTTCTTTTAATTTTACGAACTATTCGTAATTTAAATATACGGAGGTTTATATACTTTTCTAAGTTATAAAAGATAAATCGATAGATCCCTCGATCGCAAAGAGTATTTATTTTAATAAATTTTAATTCTTTATATAGCTTTCTAATAGTTATAATTACGCTTTTTTTACGTAGTTTAATTACTAGCTCGAAATCGGCTTTTTTTTTATTATATAAAAAGTATTAATTACCTCGTTATTAATAATAAATTACTATGTTATAGCTTATTATTATAATTTTCTATAACGTTTTATTAGTAATATTAGTACCCTTTTAGCAATCTCCTCTTCTTCGTTATTTATTAATACTACTATAACGATTTTATTAAGGATAATTTCCTATGCCTTTACTACGGGTTATATAGCTTCCCTTAGCTTTTTCTTTTTTTATAAATTAGAAATTACCTCGTTAGGATCTATATAATATAGTCTAATTACTATAATTAATACCTCGAGTAGCTAGTTACGATCTTTTATAATTACGTAAGAACGCTTATTAATAAAAATTAATTTATATAACCTAGCCTATTATTAAGTAGTTTTATACTATATTTATATATTCGAATTTAGTAATATATCTAAATTAGCCCCTATATCGGGCCTATTATATATAATAATTACTTTATTAATTTATTTTTTTATACTTATTTTACGTAGTATTTATATTACTCTTTTAATTACTCGGGCTCGTTAGCTTACGTTTAGTAATAGTAATAAAGCTAAGGTCGTTCTTAAATATACTCTAAATACTAGAAGCGTTAGTATAAGCCCGTTAGGCCTCATAGTATTATTATAGTATTTAAGTACCGTTTAGAAGTATTTATTATTAATAAAATCGGGATTTTCTTTTTTAATAATTCTAAACGCCCTTTTTAATTACTAATATACCCTTTTTACTTTTTTAATACTATAATACGCTTTAATGGGCACTATTTTTAGCTATATACCGTAGGCTATCGTATTTTTTTTAAATTTTACTAACTTAAAACTAGTACTAGCGTCGGTCCTAATACTATCTAGTGGTCCCTAATATATATTAATCTAGCTTTTTTATAGAGCTACTTATACTATTTTTACTTATAAATCCTATAAGAATTACCCTACTTAAAATAATATTACTTTATTAATTATATATAGGACCGGTCGATTATTTAAATAAAAAATATTAATAACGATTTCTTTATTAAAATTAAGCTTATTATATAATTTAAATTTAAATTTGCGTAGGCTCTGCGTGTTTATTTAGTATTAGTAATATACTTTCGTTAACTACTCTAGTACCCCTATTTCGATATTATTATTATTTAATTACTTTAGGAAGTTATATAGCCTCGTAATTAACGGGTAACTAAACCTCTAGTATAATTATCAGTGCTTATTTTCCGTTAGGTAATTAATTAACTTCGAATCGTTAATAAGCTTTATAAATGCGTACCCCTATTATCGTTTAATTATTTCGAAATGTTTACTATTAGAGATTCTATCCCTTATATAATTAAATATAATACTTAATAAGTTTATATTTTTTAAATATAAGAGAAATAGGGTATTAATAAGTAAAATATAAAAAATTATTATTTTAAAGTACGTCTTAACTTTTATTATACTTAGAGTAACGATTTCCTTACCTAAGCCGAAGTTAATTTTTATAATACCCGCTATTAATATATTAAGTATTCCTAGCGCGATCTTTTATAGCGCTTAGAAATACCCTTTTTTTCTTATTAATTATTATAATACCTTAGTATTTAGAATAACTTTATAGAAATTATCTAGGCCGTACTTTTTACTTATATAAAATACTTATACGAGCTTAGCGTTTAAGTAATTTAAGTAGTATAAAAAGGACCCCTTTAATTACTTTTAGAATTACTTAGTCCTATATTTCTTCTCTTTAAGTCTTAAAAAAATAAAATTCTATACTATTAAATTCGTCCTTTTATCTACTTCCGTATTCGTTATTTAAAGGACCTTTTTTTACTATTTATAAATAAAAGCCTACTTATTAAAAACTTTTATTACTTTTTATTTATTTAATTTTATATATCTTCTTAAGGCTAATAGAGTAAAAAAAGAGTAGTTAATTTCGTTAATTCTGTTATAATTTAATTCGTTAATATAGGGGGTAAGATTTTTTTTATTTTTTAAATCTCTTATAGAGTACGGATACTTTAGGCCGCTAAGTTAGTTATTTTTACTAAGTTCTATACCCCCGGATCTACTTTTATATATAATAAAAAATTAGTTAAATCGATAAGGACTAGTTTTATTATCTATTACCCTCGACTTTTTATACTTTTTATATAATTTAGTACGCTCTTTTTTAGAGTAATTACTTAATTAATATCTATCCTTTTTATAAATAAAGTATTACTTCTTTTATTGCTCTATTCGTAAGTTAAATCTCTACTTATTTAATAAATCTAAGCTTCCTTATTAATAATTTCTGTACTTAGCTTCTTTTTTTTTTTAATTATACGTCCGATCGACTTAATATTATTAATAAAGGCTGTTATATATTTAAAAATAAGTTTAGTATAGTATTTTTATTTTAATATTAAAACTAAATCTTAGCCTTAAGTAGAGCGTTTTATAGTTTTTAAGTATTTAGTATAGGGTTATTTCTATTTTTAGTATATATTAAATTACGATATATAAATATCTAACTTTTTGCTCGTTAGTCCCTTTATTTAGCTAAGTCTTTACTAGCTTATTAATTCGATTAATAAACTCTTTAAGAATTTTTACTTTTAATTTACCTTTTATTATCCTAGCTATAAATATAAAAAGAATTGCTTATAGCTTAGATAAGAGCTCTAGATTCTTATTATAAGTCTCGAAACGGCTTCGGATTATATTAATAATACTAAAAAAATCGTTCTAATTAAGATTATATACTACTTCATAATAATAATTAAAAGTTTTATTTATAAGTACGATATTAATTACCAAATACTACTAGTATTCCCTAATCCTAACTTTTTTATAATAATTATAAAATATTATTAGGGTTTTTTATAAGACCTCGTACTTCTCTCTAGAGTATAATTTCTTTTTAAAAAAGATCTTTTTAAAGTTTATAAAATACCTCGTATTTACTATTAAATTTTTAGTATTTATATATAATCCCTACGTCGCTACGTATTATTAATAACTTCGAGTAGTTTACCTTTTTTTTATTAGCTTATTAATACCGAATTTTATATTAGTAGCAGTAACGAGCTATAGATCGAAATAGGTAGAATTATTAATTATTATACCTTTAGTACTATATTCTATTTCTATATATCTTTTTATAATAATAAACTACTATTAGTAATTATAAAAAAAGAATCCGGGTCGTTTACCCTTTTTTTAAATTTATTAAAGTAATTATATACTTTATTAACTTATCTTTAGGTTTATAATACGAATTCCTCTTTTATAATTATCGCTACTAAGATTTTATAAAGTTCTTACGATTATAATTATATTAATAATACCCCTTGCTTATAAAAGAATTTATTAATTACTTTTATAATTCCTAAGCTTATACTTACGAACTATATATTTAGCTAATAACTAAGGTTATTTACGATTTTATAAAATAGGGGTTACCCCTATAGCCCCTTTTTCTTATAAACCTTAGTTAAATAGATTAATACTACGTTAATTTACTCGTTATTAAGTTAATTTACGATTTTATATATCTACGTCCCTTAGTAATCCGGGTTAATATTTAACTATTTATAAAGGATCGGGATTTTATTTAAGATCGGGTTTTTTTTTTTTTTTACTCTAACTTACTAAGGGTCGTACCCTAGCTTAGACTTATATTAGCAGTTCCTAATATATTTAATCTTAATAAGGATATATTTTATCCGTGCACTAGCTATAATAAACTCATACTCCTATTATTTAATAAATTTATTAAGGTCTAGGCAATTCCCGCTTCTTTTTACTATTTTACTACTACTCTCGTTTTTATTATTTCTAACGATTATTATTAACCCTCTAGATTGCTAGCTATCGTACGTACTAAAGTTACTCTTTTTATTTAGTATAAAAGGGTAGGTTTTAAGAGTCCCTTTTTTAGTAATAGCGGTAGACGTTTATATTACTATAGGATAACAAAGTAATTAGTCTCGGGGTCTTTATTAGTTATCGATTTTTACTATTCTATATTAAATTTTCGCTATTTTATATACTTTTAGCCTCGTAAGCCTCGTATTCCTCGTAATTCCTAAATTACTTCCTTTCTTAACTTACTTTTTCTAAAGTAGTATTCCGTAATAATAGTTAAAAATAAACGCCGGGCAGCCTATAGAGGAGCTAGATAGGCTATTAAGTATAGTTAGCTAAGTTAAGCCCTCTTTTTTATAAGATCGCGGACTTTAAAAAGGACTTATTTAAAATACTACCTGTTACTCGTACTTAGTAAGGTTAAATACCTTAAAAATCTTTTTTTTATAACCTCTTAGTACCCTTTTTTATAATTTCTTAAGTATTTCTTTTTATAATTTAATTACGCTAATTTAGTAATTATTACTCGTTAATAATCCTTTTTATTATTTAATTATTTAATTAATTTCTTAAAATTAGTAATCCCGTACTAAGAACTAATAGTATAAAAAAAGAGCTTTTTAACGGCCCTTTAGAAAATTCTCTTTTTTTTCCTTAGCCTAACTTTAATAAGAGGTCGCTTAGCCTTTTTAAACTAGTAACTCTTTTTACCTCTTTTAAATAGCCGCCTTCTTTCCTAAGCTAACCTTTAATACTTATAATATTCGTAGTTCAAAGCTATTAAAACCTCTAAATCCCCTCTTTTTTTATTAAACTATTCTTTATATTATATTTTTAAATAATACCTAGGGGTTAGTTAAGAGTATTATAAAAAGATTATTTAAATCGTAGGCTTCTTTATATTTATAAAATTCTTATTATAATAAACCCTTTTATATATTATATATCTCTTAGCTTTATAATTCCTATATAGGTTTTTATTACGCTTATTAAGAATATCTATACTTAGGGATCTCTTTTTTCGATTATATAGTACTCTTTTATACTATATTATCGAGCTCGTTAGTTATATTAATCGATTAGGTAAGTAGTTATTATATATATATTTTTTTTTATTAATTTAACTCGCGGGCTGGCTACGTAAAGGTTATATTAATAAAATAGCTATTTAAAATAGTAGTAAAATAGTAGCTATATAAATAGTTTTATTAATTAATATATTTTAATATAATAAACGTCGACCTCTCATAAGTAATAAAAAGCTATGATTATTTAATTCCGTATAGTATTCGAATATCGCCCTTTTTTCGTTTACTTTTATAAAATTAATTAATACGAATCTCCTATCCCGTACGGTATTAAGAAGTTATCTTTTCTATATAGCGAGATATTTTACTAATTTATAATAATAGAATTTAATTACTAATTAGTATTAGTATTCTTATTATAAGGTAATTAGTTCAAACCAAGGGTTAACGAAGAGATTAATTAAACTATATAAATTTCTGTGTATATAGAAAAGGAGGTTCTAACCGTAGGTTAGGCAGGCTACGAATATCGTAAATAGGGGCCGTAGTTAGTCCCTGCGCTGGCTGCCGTAAGCCGAGGTCGAATTGGACTTCCAATCCGACAGGTTGATCGTCCCCGACCATATTTAACTTGAGTTCCCTTAATACGTTGAATATTTTCGACGACTCGCCAGAGTCAATCTTAACGCTGTAGATTCCACCCGTCGATCTTCCATTTTCTTCCGACTAAAAGGACATTCCCACAATTGTCGATCCGAGGTCGGGCGCTAGTATGTAGAACCAGGTACCTGTGTCATCGGAAAGCTGGTGCGAAGGTATTGACTTCAGTAGTGTTCTGGAACACTCGCCCTCTAACTGGTTTTGGGCACTGTCATGAGAAGATCCGCCATAGATCTTATGCACATCTGAGGACGCATCCGTCGACGATAATTGACCTTGGTCATCTTCAGTACTGCTCTTCGCTGCGGCGTTAGGCAATCGTTCCAATAGGTCATTCTAATTTTTGTAGCTGGCATAAGCTATGTGGCGAAGGATATAGTCCATTTCCTTGTCTTTTAAACGGCGCGGGAGCCAAAGGGAACAGGCAGATTTATGTTGTCTCGCCTATGGCTGTGAGAATCGAGTCTCACGGATGAGGTAGTTCGGTCCACATTACCTTTAGTTTGTATTTGTTGACCCCGAACTTAACGTCTAGATACTTCTTCATCCAATGTATGTCCAAGTATCGATGGAAAATCGTAACTGTCACGAGTCCCACATCGTAGGGCTCTATGTTGGAGACCATGGTTCAACTACGAATAGAGTCAGGTTGTCGGATTAGAAGTCCAATTCGACCTCGGCTTACGGCAGCCAGCGCAGGGACCAACTACGGCCCCTATTTACAATATTCGTAGCCTACCCAACCTACGGTTAGAACCTCCCTTTTCTATATATATAATATATTAAAATAATTTAATTAACCTCCTTCGTTAACCTACAGTTCGAACTAATTAACTAATATCCCTATAATAAGAATACTAATACTAATTAGTAATTAAATTCTACTATTATAAATTAGTAAAGTATCTCGCTATATAAAAGAGACGACCTCTTAATACTATATAAGATAAGAGATTTATATTAATTAACCTTATAAAAGTAAATAAAAAAGGGGTAATATTTAAATACTATATAAAATTAAGTAATTATAGCTTTTTACTACTTATAAAAAGTCAACGTTTATTATATTAAAATACGCTAATTAATAAAACCGCTTATATAGCTACTATTTTACTACTACTTTAAGTAGCTTTTTTATTAATATAATCTTTACGCAGCCGGCTTATAAATTAAATTAGTAAAAAGAAATACTTATATAATAACTACCTACCTAATTAATTAGTATAACGAACGAGCTTAATAATATAGTATAAAAAAGTACTACGTAATTAAAAAAAGGGATCCCTAAGTATAAATATTCTTAATAAGTATAATAAGAACTTATATAAGAATTATAAAACTAAGAGATTTACGGTATATAAAAGGGTTTATTATAATAAGAATTTTATAAATATAAAAAAGCTTACGATCTAAATAATCTCTTTATTACTTTATTAACTACTTTTTAAGTATTATTTAAAAATGTAATATAGGGGACGGTTTAATAAAAAAAGAGGGGATTTAGAAGTTTTAATAGCCTCGAGTTATAAGTATTACGAGTATTAAAAGTTAGTTTAAAAAAAGTAGTTATCTAAAAAAAATAAAAAAAGTTATTAATTTAAAGAGGCTAAGCGACTTCTTATTAAAGTTAAGCTAAAGAAAAAAAAGAGAATCTTTTAGAGGGCCGTTAAAAAGCTCCCTTTTTATATTATTAGCTCTTAGTATAAAATTACTAATTTCGGGAAATTAACTAAATAATAAAAGGGATTATTAATAAGTAATAATTACTAAATTAATATAATTAAACTATAAAAAAAACTACTAAGGAAATTATAAAAAAAAGTACTAAGAGGTTATAAAAAAAAGATCTCTAAGGTATTTAACCTTACTAAGTACGAGTAATAAGTAGTATTTTTAATAAGTCCTTTTTAAAGTCCGTAATCTTATAAAAAAAAGGGCTTAACTTTACTAACCGTACTTAATAGTATATTCGGCTCTTTTATAAACTACCCGGCGTCTATTTTTAATTATTATTATAAAATACTACTTTAAAAAAATAAGTTGAGGGAAGAAGTAATTTAGAGATTATATAGAGCACGAGGCTTAGGAGATTAGGAGTATATAGAATAGTAAAAATCGGTAACTAATAAAGATCTTAAGACTAATTAATTCGTCTTTTTATAATAATATAAACGTCTACTACTATTACTAAAAAAGGGACTATTAAAATCTATTGTTTTATATTAAATAAAAAGGGTAGCTTTAGTAAGTATAATATTTAACGATTTAAAAAGTTAGTAATAGTTATTAAAAATAATAAAAACGAGAGTAGTAGCGAAATAGTAAGAAAAAGCGGGAATTACTTAGACTTTAATAAATTAGTTAAGTAATAAAAGTATTAGTTTATTATAGCTAGTGCGCGGGTTAAATATATCCTTATTAAGATTAAATACGCTAGTAATCGTTAATATAAACATAAGCTAGGGTACGATTTCTAACGAGTTAAGGTAAAGAAAAAAAAAAAAAACCCGATCCTAAATAGAATCCCGATCCCTTATAAACAAGCAAATATTAACCCGGATTATTAAGGGATGTAAATATATAGAATTATAAATTAACTTAATAATAAATAAATTAACGTAGTATTAATCTATTTAACTAAGGTTTATAAAAAAAAGGGGCTATAAAAGTAACCCCTATTTTATAAAATTATAAACGACCTTAGTTATTAACTAAATAAATAGTTCGCGAATATAAGCCTAGGAATTATAAAAGTAGTTAATAAATTCTTTTATAAGTAAAGAGTATTATTAGTATAATTATAATTATAAGAACCTTACGAAATCCTAGTAGTAACGATTATAAAAGAGGAATTCGTATTATAAACCTAAGTATAAGTTAATAAGGTATATAATTACTTTAATAAATTTAAAAAAAGGGTAAACGACCCGGATTTCCTTTTTATAATTACTAATAGTAGTTTATTATTATAAAAGGATATATAGAAATAAAATATAGTACTAAATATATAATAATTAATAATTCTACTTATTTCGATCTATAGCTCGTTGCCGTTATTAATACGAAGTTCGGTACTAATAAGCTAGTAAAAAAAGAGGTAGACTACCCAAAGTTATTAATAATACGTAACGACGTAGGGATTATATATAAATATTAAGAATTTAGTAATAAATACGAGGTAATTTATAGACCTTAAAAAGATCTTTTTTAAAAAGAAATTATACTTAAAAAAGAAGTACGAGGTCTTATAAAAAACCCTAATAATATTTTATAATTACTATAAAAAAGTTAGGATTAGAAAATACTAGTACTATTGGTAATTAATATCGTACTTATAAGCAAAGCCTCTAATTATTATTATAAAACAGTACGTAATTTTGATTAAAACGACTTTCTTAGTATTTTTAATATAATCCGAAGCCGCTTCGAGACCTATAATAAGAATCTAGAGCTCTTATCTAAGCTATAAGTAATTTTTTTTATATTTATAACTAGAATAATAGAGGGTAAATCGTAAATAGAAATTCTTAAAAAGCTTATTAATTTAATTAATAAGCTAGTAAAGGCCTAGTTAAATAAGAGGACTAATAAATAAAAGATTATATATTTATATATTATAGTTTAACGCGTACTAGAGGTAAAAATAACCCTATACTAAATACCTAAAGACTACGAGACGCTCTGCTTAAAGCTAAGATCTAACTTTAATATTAAAATAAGAATATTATACTAAACCTATCTCTAGGCGTATAATAGCCTTTACTAATAGTATTAAATCGATCGGACGTATAATAAAGAAAGAAAAAAAGCTAAGTACGGTAATTATTAATAAAGAGGCCTAGATTCGTTAAATAAATAGAGATTTAATTTATAAATAAAGTAATAAAAGAATTAGTACTTTACTTATAAAAAAATAGATATTAGTTAGGTAACTACTCCGAGGAAGAGTATACTGAATTATATAAAAAATATAAAAAGTCGAGAGTAATAAATAGTAAAACTAGCCCTTATTAATTTAACTAATTCCTTATTATATATAAGAACAAATCCGAGGGTATAGAACCTAGCGAAAGTAACTAACTTAGTAGTCTAAAATATCTATACCCTATAAGAAATTCGGAAAATAAAGAAGATCTTACTCCCTATATTAATAAATTAAATTATAATAAAATCGATAAGATTAACTACTCTTTTTTTACCTTATTAACCTTAGGAGGATATATAAAACTAAATAAATAAAAAGTAATAAAAGCTCTTAATAAGTAGGCTTTTATTTACGGATAGTAAGGGAAGGTCCCTTAGATAATAAATTTAGAGATAGATAAAAGAACGAATTTAATAATATAGAATTCTATTTTCTTAATACCTAAAGAGAAGAAATATAGTACTAAGTAATTCTAAGGGTAGCTAAAGGGGTCCTTTTTATATTACTTAAATTACTTAAATACTAAGCTTATATAAGTATTTTATACGAGCGAAAGGTACGGCCTAGATAGTTTTTATAGGATTATTCTAAATACTAGGGTATTATAATAATTAATAAAAAGAAAAGGATAATTCTAAGTACTATAGAAAATCGTACTAGTAACGCTTAATACGTTAATAGCGGGTATTATAAAAATTAACTTTAGCTTAAATAAGGAAATCGTCGCCCTAAGTACGGTAGAAGTTAAGACGTACTTTAGAATAATAACTTTCTATATTTTACTTATTAATACCCTATTTCTCTTATATCTAAAAAATATAGACTAACTAAGTATTATATTTAATAATATAAAGGATCAAATCTCTAATAATAAACACCTCGAAATAATTAAATAATAATAGGGGTACGCGTTTATAAGGCTTATTAATAATATAGAATTAATTAATTACTTAATAGAAAATAAGCTCTAATAACTATACTAGAGGTTTAGCTACCCGTTAGTTACGAAGCTATATAACCTCCTAAAGTAATTAAGTAATAATAATATATAAATAGGGGTACTAAAGTAGTTAATAAAAATATACTACTAATACTAAATAAACACGCAGAGCCTACGCAAATTTAAATTTAAATTATATAATAAGCTTAATTTTAATAAAGAAATCGTTATTGATATTTTTTATTTAAATAGTCGACCGGTCCTATATATAATTAATAAAATAATATTATTTTAAGTAGGGTAATTCTTATAGGATTTATAAGTAAAAATAGTATAAGTAGCTCTATAAAAAAGCTAGATTAATATATACTAAGGACTATTAAACGGTATTAGGACCGACGCTAGTACTAGTTTTAAGTTAGTAAAATTTAAAAAAAATACGATAGCCTACGGTATATAGCTAAAAATAGTGCTTATTAAAGCGTACTATAGTATTAAAAAAGTAAAAAGGGTAAATTAGTAACTAAAAAGGGCGTTTAGAATTATTAAAAAAAAAATCCCGATTTTACTAATAATAAATACCTCTAAATAGTACTTAAATACTATAATAATACTATAGGGCCTAACGGGCTTATATTAACGCTTTTTATATTTAGAGTATATTTAAAAACGACCTTAGCCTCGCTACTATTACTAAATATAAGCTAACGAGCCCGAGTAGTTAAAAAAATAATACGGGTACTACGCGAGGTAAGCGTAAAAAAGTAAATTAATAAGATAATTACTACGTATAATAGGCCTAATATAGGGGCTAATTTAGATAAATTACTAAATTTAGATATATAAATATAGCACAAAACTACTTAATAATAGGCTAGGCTATATAATATAATTTTTATTAATAAGCGTTTTTACGTAGTTATAAAAGATTATAACTAGCTATTTAAAGTATTAATTATAGTAATTAGATTATATTATATAGATCCTAATGAGGTAATTTTAATTTATAAGAGGAAGAAGAGCTAGAGAAAACTATATAACCCGTAGTAAAGGCATAGGAAATTACCCTTAATAAAATCGTTATAGTAGTACTAATAAATAATAAAAAAAAGAAAATTACTAAAAGGGTACTAATACTACTAGCGAGATATTATAAAAGATTATAATAATAAGCTATAACGTAGTAATTTATTATTAATAACGAGGTAATTAATACTTTTTATATAGTAAAAGAGAAAGCTAATTTTAAGCTAGTAGTTAAATTACGTAAGGAAAGCGTAATTATAATTACTAAAAATTCGTATAAGGAATTAGACCTTATTAAAGTAAACACTCTTTCCGATCGAGGGGTTTATTAATTTATCCTCTACGATTTAAAAAAGTATATAAACCTCCGTATATTTAAATCGTAAATAATTCGTAAAATTAAAAAAAAAGGAACACCCTAACTATATAAAAAATCTAAATACGTAATTTAGGGGTACGGCAATATTAAAAAAGTAACGCTACTTACGTAATTACTTATAGTATAGCGCTATAATTAACGATTAATAATAGTACTAATAGTATTATTATAGAAAAAGGGATACGAGATTTAGAGCCGTAAGATTACATAGGCCTATACCTAATTAACCACAGGGCTTATAAAGAAAATCCTAGCTTACTTATTAAAAAAAATAGTTACTAAGTACTTAGAAAGTACGATTATTAAAGTACTTAAGCTACTATATAAGCTCATAAAATTAGGTACTTATTAATAAGCTATATATTACGATTTTTATATTAATTAATTATTAATAATTATATCTATATATAATCCGTACTTACTAATCTTTAAATACGTAAATAACTAATTTAGAATTATTAAAATATAAACTAATAATATATTAAGCCTATTTAATATTAATTTTATAAAAAAAGAAAATAAGGATCTTAAAAAGATAAGCTTCGTAACGAAGCTAAAAGAGGTCCTTATAACAAATAACTTACTAACGTTTAATAATAAGATTTTTATAATTAAAAAAGAAACCGTTATCTTTTAATAAAAGGGGTAAAATAAGAAAATTAGCCTCGTAAATCCGAACGTAATTAATATTAAAAAGTAATATAAGGCTAAGCTTATGTAAGCGGTATATATTATAAGTATATACTAGCCCGAAGCGACTTTTAATTATGCTAAAATAGTATAAGCTATAAAACTAAGTAAATAAGATATTAAGGTACTTAATAAGTAGCTTAATTAATAGTAATTAAATCTCGATCGAGGCCTCGTTTACTACCTAATTAACCTTATAACTAATAAGCTCTACGTTTTTATAAATAGGTTATTTATAAATAATAACGATCTTACTCTATAATTAGAGTATATTATTATCCTAGTTAATAAGAGTATAAGTAAAAGTAACTTTATAATATAAAGTAATATAATCTATTACTTATTAACTAAAAATAAGAAAGTAACGCGAAGTATGTTTATATTAGAAGTTTATAGTATAATTAATAGCGTTAACCTTACCTACGTAATTTTAATAATACTAAAGAAAATTACTAATTAACTTAACTTTTTACTAATCCTAACGGTTATTTATACTAATTCCTACTTACTATATAAATACTTTATTAAATTAAGAACTATAAAAAAAAAGAGGCTTATAATTAATATTATAGCCCTTAAGTAATCGTATAAAAGACGTAAGATTTTTAAAATCCGTTAAATTAATAATAATAATAATCTTACTAACGTTTTTATAAAAGTAGTACTTAATAAGAGGTTAGAATAATTCGTAAGTAATAATTAAGTTAATATAAAAAGAGTAAAAAAAAAAAGGAAAGGGAGATAACTTAATAAACGGGCCTAAGGTTTAATTATATTTCTAATTATAATATTAATTAAAATTAATAAAAAAAAGAGAAAGTTAATATCGGATTAGAAGTCTAATTCGATTTTGACTTATAGTAGCTAGCGCAGGGACTAACTACGGCCCCGATTTATAATATTTATAACCTACTTAACTTATAGTTAGAACCTCCCTTTTCTATATACGTAATATATTAGAATAGTTCAATTGACCTACTTCGTTAACCCACGGTTCGAACTAATCGACCAATATCCCTATGATAGGGATACTAACACAGGTCTTTACCTGCTTTATATCGAGAATTCTCCGGGGTTTCTTGCCTTTTGTCATCAACCATGACAGCATCAACCAAGAAATCTTCTATTGAGGCAGAGTGACACCGAAATTAATTCTCTTATATTTAAATTGAAACAAGTCGTCATGTTATGTTTGGCGAAGGGAGAAGAAAACTCACGGCGGCTGCGGGATCACAGGTTATGGCCTTCATATACCCATCAGCTGCGGGGTAGAACAGTGTCAGGCCTCGCCGGTCAGACCTCGTCGGTTAAGGGATAGCTTAAGGGGGCATTGGGAGGGGGACCAAGCAACAAAGGAGCAGCTCAGGCATATATAGAGCGCTGGTAGTACACCTCGAGGGAAGGGCAGATTTCAGTAATTCATCTTCTAGACCCTAACAGCAGCTGGCCTCTGTGAGCTTCTTCTGTCACTAGTTATGGCACGCAGCAATGGGCATACGGAGTGTGGTAAAAGTGCCTTAACTATCTAAGTGGAAATAGACAAAAGGAAAAGGTCTATATACACGGTGTCTGAGATCGACACGTGATTCAGCACGTGACGGGCACTTCGTGAGATGCGGATTACGTGACATCTTCCCTGTGTCGGACACCTATTGACAAACAGTTGCATGAGAGGCCTGCAGGACTGCAGTCATTCTGCAAATTGCGCAACTCCTCAAGTGCTCGTGGAGTTGATTGGGCAGCCTCAAAGTACCTTACCTACCTCAGGTGGCGCTTCAACGCTTGGTTACCTTAGTATGTTGACCATGGCAACAGCCTGATTCCATGCAAACAAAAATGACCACACTGCACTCATCCCTCTTGTGCAACCATCAAGCGCGAAGTTTCCCACCTGCAGGTGGAGCATACTCCGAAATTGCGCATTCCCAGCCCTTCAATGCGATGGCAAAAATATATAGACCATTCAGACAATGATTCTCAATCATAGTTGTTTAAAATTTGTAATTGCTGTCCTAGTGATGCCTCAGTTGCGTTAGTTATACATAAAAGAGTACGTTTACTAGGCCTATTCATAGTCACCATCAACGGTTTTCGTATCGAAATCACCATATTGCGTTTAGCGCGTGCTTGGAGAATGTTGTGCATATTGTGTAGTTGAAAAGTGTACCATACCGTGTGATTTCCCTTGAAAGCTTGATCCCGTTAAGGTCGATCTTTTGAGCCTATAAAGCCGGAAAGAAACCACCACATAGTCACCATCAACATCAGTTACTCGTTTGAGATTTTTGAGAAATGGAGAGTGATGTACACGTAGATCGCTAATAACTCAATTAAGTGCAGGTGTTTGCATACTGACACCATTTCCCGCTTGATTGAGTAATTTGTCCTAAGCTGATCTTGTCGTGCTTTTCAATAGTAGATCAGCAGTCTTCCTCATCATCTGTCGACTGCTACGCTCACATCGCTCTCTATATGTGCCGTGCACGTGCTGGCCATTAGTTTATGCCGCAAGAAGAGGTAAGACGTATAAGACAGCCAACCACAGACACCACAGCTTCGCCACAATACCGTCAGACTTCTCATTCCGCCTCATCATCGTCAAGGCAGCCATCAAAGCTCCCACTCCCAGAGGAGCCACCCAGGCCGCCGGTTGAAGGTTCCAGAACAGCGGACACGCAGCGGACCACAGCAAGACCATCACGGCCAGTCCGCCGCGAGCAATTCCTTCGCCGTATAGCAGCGGAATGGTCTTGCGACCCCTAGCTTGATCTCCCTCCATATCTGGGAAGTCTAGCGCTTGGACAGTGGTAGCGATGACGGCTCCGGTCACCCCAATCCAAGCCCACGCCTTCGGAAGGAGCTCGCCGCCAGAGATGACCTCCAAAGCCCCAGCACTGAAACACATGATGCCGCCCGTGTTGATCGCGTTGCGCGCCCAGATGTTGATACTGCTCCCGTCGAGATCGTTGTACATCCATAGAAGCGTCATCATCGATATTGTCGGTTTGAATCCACCCACAAACGCGCTTACTGTAACCACGAGAGGTATCATGCCGAGAAGAAGTCGTTGGGCTTGTGCGGGCGTCAACCGCCTCGCAGCCAGTGGCCGCCAGGGTTTGTTATGCTCGTCTTCGACGATGGAGTCTGGGAGTCGCTGGTTTGAGATACCGCACACGACCAAGTTGAGCCATATCCACAAGATTGCCAGGGGTAGTTTCTGAAGATTCGAGTATTTGGTTTGATCGAATGTTGTCGTGAGTGATTCTCGACTGAACACAGCTGCTGTGATGAAGATGATTTGAGGCACTAGTACGGTCTTGATGTCGCTTCTAGTAAACAAGTAGAGGGTCTTGAGATGAAAGGATGCGGTTTGTGCCTGAGAAGGATCAATACAATGCTTACGGGAGCTTTGCGCAACGTCCAAGCGGAGATGTTTTCTTACCAAAGTCCTGCGCTTAGGCGCAGATCTGTACAGTTCCGGTGCGGGAGCGCCCGAAGGCTTCTCAGCCAAGATATTGTTCTCAACAACTGTCATGATGTCGATCGCATGACAGCACTTTCCTACCAAACCAAAATGTCGCTGAGGATCTGGACTGTCAATGCTCATGATGCTGGCTGGAAGGTGGAAATCAACCTGCTATTTCAATAAGTCGCCTGACTGCCTAGGGCGTGGGGAAGTCCGCGCCGAAGATGGCAGTTTGCTTGGCCGGAAAGTCCAAAAATTGTGGATGTGACGACATCGTCTGATGTTGCGATGTCTGCGCGCCTCGCAACATTGAGAACTGTATCCTGGCAAGAGACGATTGGAGGGTTTCCGTAAAGCAGGCCGGGTTACCCGAAGCTGCGGGACGAATTTCCAAAGGAGAGTCCAGTCGGGGACATTTGCTGAGGATAACTCTTTTTACTAAGTCTAATCCCGGTATAAGATTTCGGGAAGCTGAACTCTAGCTGCCTCGTAGCTAAGCGTGAAGGTCGAACTAGCAAACGCAGCTTGTCTCGGGCTGGCCGCACCGCCGCAGTATTTCCCTCTTGAGTCGAATTGGGCCGTGTTACATATTTCGAACACGTTCCTAACCTAAATTGTGGAGAGCTGAAAAGTTCGCGGCCTCGCATCAGATAACGAGCATCCTTAGGACGGTGATAAGCTTCAGCTTTCAAGTTCGACGCCACAGTCTCGTTTGGTCTAGCCCTGCGCCCCACAACATATCAAGATGTTCACCGCTAGAGTACTAAACAGTCAAGACATGCATCACCCTGGTGTACTTGATGAAATTGAGAAAACGAGACTGATGGAATGCACTCCGGGCCCACCGTCGATGTTTGAAATTCGATATCTCGGATAGTGTCGGATTGGAAGTCCAATTCGACCTCGGCATACGGCCGAGGCTGCGCAGGGGCTAACGAGGGGCCCTATTTATAATTACCGCAAATTACTTAACCTATAATTAGAACCTCCTTTTTATACCTTACGTAATATATTAAAATAGTTTAATTAACTTACTTCGTTAACTTATAGTTCGAACTAATTAACTAATATCCTTATAATAAACATACTAATATTAATTAGTAATTAATTTTTATTATTATAAATTAGTAAAGTATTTAGTATAAAAAAAACGATATCCTCGAATAGAACGTAATAAAAAAATCGTACTACTTAATTTTATAGAAAATAGGTAATAAAATATAGAATCTTTATAATAGAACGAAATAAAGGAATTGTAACTCTTAATTACTTATAAAAAGCTAACGTTTACGATATTAAAATAAACTCTAATAATTAATAGAACTACTTAAGTAACTAATTTTTGAATATTAACTTAAGTAGCCCTTTTATTAAAATAACTCTCCCGTAGCCGGCCCGTAATTAAGAACTAGCTAGTTAAATTAGTAAAAGAAAATACTTATATAATAACTACTTACTTAATTAATTAGCGCGATAAACGGGCTTAATAGTATAATATAAAAAAGTATTACGTAATTAAGAAAAGGGTTTTCTAAGTATAATAAATATTCTTAATAAGCGTAGTAAGAACCTATATAAGAATTATAAAACTAAGAGACTTATAATATATAAAAGGGTTTATTATAACGAAGGTTTTATAAATACGACCTTAAAGCCCGTAATTTAGATAATCTCCTTATAGCCCCCTTAACTACTACCCGGGTATTACTCAAGAATATAATAGAATAGGGTGGGGCGATTAGTCCTAGTGTTTCTTTTCTCTAAAGCTAATTAAGTATAAAGACCTACAGGAGAGCTAATTAAAAAAAAATATAAAAAGAAGGGCCCCCGATTAGGGAGAGGAGCCTAGTAGCGCGGATTTTAATTTTAATTATATATATACTTTTTTAAGATTAAACTAAAGCTTTTTTAATAATTTATTTTTAAATATAATAATATAAAATAATTAAGAACTTTACCCTTTTAATTTAGTTAATACTACTCTCTTTTCTTAATTATAACTCCGTTAATTAAGGCCGTATTAACTTAATTAAAAGAGGTATTTTATATTATTTTTATAAGTACTAATAGTTCTTTTTAAGTACTATATTATAAAAGTCCTTGATACTTTATACTTTTTTTAATAATCTCCCTTTTTAAAAATTCCTTCCCTTTTTAAACAAGAGAATAAGTAAAAAGAAGCTTAACTCGATCGGAGATAATTTAAATAAATAAATAAAAAAAAGTAGCGTAATAATTAAAATAAATATAAGTAGTAAGATTCTAATTAAAAGAAAAACTAAATAATTAAGACGTAAAAACGAAGATATATAAAAAAAAGCTTTTTATTTAATAAGAGGGGGATATAATAAACTTTAATAAGCGAGTAAAATAGATAAATAGAAAAATACGTAAATACTTAGGACTAGATCGGGCCTAAATACGAACGCTATAATAATATAATAAGACGAACGACGAGTTAAGATTAGAACTAATAAAATATTTTAATAAGTATAACTAGTTATCTAACTAAACTATTCTTTATTAATTAATATAGCCTAGAGATTTAATAATAAACTTATTTAAAAGTACGGATATATTAAACTAAGGGCGCTTATAAAACTAGCTTTTAACTAAACTTATTAGTAATTTCGATTAGTATTACCGTAGGCTTAATATAAAGTCTAATTAAAACTCTAGTTATATACTTAGTAAGAGCTAAAAAGGACGGCTTAAATTACGTTAATTAGGATAATAACTACGTTCTAACTATTAAAATAGCTCCTCTCCTATTTTTTTAAACTCTATTCAGAATAAATAAACTAATATAAGATTATTAAAATTATAAATAAAATTAATAAACTATATTTTTAATAACCTCGGACCGTAAATATAAATAATTAATACGTTATTTTAACTATTATTAATACTCCTTAGGATATTTAATTATATAAACCTAACCCTTTCGCTTTAAATAAACTATTTATTAAACTAGTTTTTATAGTTTATTAAAACCCGTAGACTATAGAGTTATTTAATAACGAGAAGCTTATTTTTAGTAACGGATCTATTTACTAATCTAATTAAAAGAGGCTAGTTACGGCTTAGGTTAGGATAGATATTTTAATTAATACTTTTTTAAGTACTATTACTACTTAGATTTAGATAACTACGCCTTAGACTAAGGACCTTACGATTCCTTAGCCTAATTTAATAAAGAATATAGGGTTTTATAAGATACCGTTTTTTAGTTAAGAGGGGACTATAGTTTTTAAAAATAATAATATTATAGACTTTTTAAAAAAGTTCGAGGACTAGTATAAAATCAATAGGGTCCCGGACTAATTTAAAAATAAACTTATTACGTATATTATAAGAGGAGATTATTAGACTTTAGTTAAGGACGTAATTAGAGGACTACCCTAGGCCTAAGCTAAGGATTTCTTTTTAAAAAAGTATAAAAAATAAGATACTAACCGCTTTTTAAATAAGGAAGAGTAGATCGAAAGAGTTATTAAAAAACTACTTATCTTGTTTTTTAATTTAAACTCTACTTAAGTACTATTTATTAAAATTAATAATATAATTACCCTTACTAAATAATAAGACCTCTATATTATAACTAATAAGAGCCTAATGAAGGCCGTATATAAGTAGTTTTACGCTAATATTATAAAGAAAATAGTAAAGGAAGTCGGGGTTACTTTAAATAGCTTTGTTAGATTAATAAAATATATAAGGTTTAAGGTAGGACTTTTTAATATAATCGTATATAAAAAAGAATATAACCTACTCTTTATAAACGATTAGAATTAACCTAAAACCTCGCCGCGATCCCCTATTTTATAAATATATAAAAATACTTAGTACTAGTATCTAAACTACTAATAATATTACTAATTCTAACCTAGCTAACGAAATAAGTAAACTAAAGATTTATTAGAATAGTATTTACTCTCGAGGTCTTATTTATATATTTAATATAAGTACTACGTGTCTTAATCGGCCCCCGATTATAGGACCTAGAGACCGCTACTAGTACTATTAAAGTTTATATTACCGGATTATTAAAAATTATAATTAGTATACTCTTAATAAGGACGCTTATCTTATTATTTTAGCTTAAGGAGCTTAGTACTACGAAAAATATAACGGTTATAAGTTTATAAAAGATATCCCTTTTATTATAATTAAAAATAAAAAAAAGCGTATAATTACTAATTATATTACCCTTTTTTCTTACGTAATAAATATATTAACTAAAAAAGATACTAAGCTTTTAGCTAAGTAAATTCTAAACTATTAAATCGGACTATTTTAATGAACTATATTTATATTACTCTTAGCTAATCTTATAAATATAGTTAAATACGTTTATATAGTATAATTTAACTTAGGCTACTATAACTAAGCGGACGTTTATACTATTTATAAAGGAAAACTACCTAAGAACCGTACCTCGGTAACTACGTTATATTTTAAGAAGATATATAGGATTAATACTACGATTTTACCTCTCGATTATAATAATAATATAATAGATTCTAAAGATAAGAATACTTAACTAGTTACTAAATAAACCCAATTATAAGCGAGGGCCTCTCAAGAGGGCTAAATTACCCCTTATTATTACCGATCCCTAGTATAGGCTATAAGTTCTTTTTATTTATTAAATATTATTTTATAAGGATATTATTAAATCTTATTAATTCTTTAGTTATTTTTTTATTTAGATCTAGGATAAAGATATAAGGGGATGATAAGAGGAGAGGAATTATTTTTTAGTTATTACGATTAAAAACCTAATGACCTTACTTACTAACTATATAATCGTATTAGGATCTCTTATAGCGTCGTAGTATATATATGGGTAAAGCCGATATTAATAAGAGCACGAGGGAATAATAGGTTAATTAGTACGACGACCCGATCGTAGAAGCTATATATATAACTCTAGCCTATACTCTTTAGATACTATTATTAATAAAAAAATCTAGGGAGAATTAGGCTAATAAAAGTTAAGATCGGGAGATTATTAAAAAGGATTAGGATAAAAACTAAGTAAAGCTAGTAAAAAAAATAATAAAAATAAAAAAGGTAAAAAAAGCGATTATAAAAAAAAGGGTAAATAAAAAGCTTAATATAATTAACTATATATAATAACTAGGACTAATTTAAGATAATTTCTTTTTATAAAAGATCGGGGAAAAAGAAATTAGAAAATAATTAAAATAGGGTAGGGCGATTAGTTTTAGTATTTTTTTTTTAAAACTAATTAAGTATAGGGACCTATGAGAGAGCTAATTAAATAAAAATATAAAAAAAAGGGCCCCCGATTAGAGAGAGGAGCCTAGTAATACGAATTTTAATTTTAATTATATATATATCTTTTTAAAATCGAATTAGAGCTTTTTTAATAATTTATTTTTAAATACGATAATATAAAACGATTAAGAACTCTACTTTTTTAATTTAGTTAATACTACTCTCTTTCCTCGGTTATAACTCCGTTAATTAAGGCCGTATTAACCTAATTAAAAGAGGTATTTTATATTACTTTTATAAGTATTAGTAGTTCTTCTTAAGTACTGTACTATAAAAGTCCTTTATACCTTATACCTTTTTTAATAATATAAGGGATAGTTTAATAAAGGAGGAGGGGATTTAAAAGTCTTAATAATATTAAGAAATAAGTATTACGAATATTAAAGATTAACTTATTATAAAAAAAAGTAGCTACCCTAAAGACGTTTTATAACTTCTTATTAAAATAGTAATTAATTTAAAAAAAGGCTAAAAAATATAGTTCTAAGAGGAAAAGAAAAGAATCCTCTAAAGGGCTACTAAAAAGCTTTTTTCTTATTACTAACTCTTCATATAAAAATTACTAATTTTAAAAAAAAAAAAAGTAGATTATTAACTAATAATAATTTATTTAATAAATATATATACTTCTTAGGTTTTAATTTAAAAAAAAAACGCTACGTAATCAAAACGTTATTAAACTATTTATAAATCTATTTCTAACGGTAAATTAATTAAATAACTAAAAAAAGTGATCCGTGGTTGTGAACTTTGCAGGAGGGAAAGTTGAGAAGGTAGAAAATCTAAAGAGAAATAGTCTAGCGAGACAGTGTGAGTGTCCACTGATACTGTGTATTAATACTGTGTAAATGATACCGAGAACCGCCCGAGCAGCCAGCAAAGGTAGAATATATAAATAAATAACTAAAAAAAGACTATTAAAATAATATCTAACTAAGAAGACTAAGAATAAATAATAATAAGGTTTAGTATAAAGAGATAAGAAGAAGTAAGAAGGTCCTAGACCTTAATAACTCCGTTAATTAATAATAATATACTATTACTAAGGCTAATAAGCAGCTCCAAAACGACCTTGTTAAAATTAAATATACTAACTACTATAAACTAAAACATAAGTTAAAGAATAATAAGAAACGAGTTAATATATAATTAAAAAAAAGGAATTCTTATACTATATAAGTAAATAAAGATCTAACTAAAATACTAAGGAAAGTAAGCGTATAGAGATTTTAATAACCCTAACGGTAAGTAAATTAACGTAATATTAGTCTATTTTATAAAAGTCTATATTTAAAGGGGGCTCGAGGAGTAACCCCTATTTTATAAAGTTACTAACGACCTAGGTAACTAAAAAGATAAATAGTTCGTAAGTACTAATCCGAACGTAATAAAAAAAGTTATTAGATTCCTTTATTATTAAAGTATTTTACTAACCTAAATAATACGATAAAGAGCTTATGAGACGCTTATTATTATAGTTACTACTAATAAATTTATATTATAAAATTAGAATTAAGTTAACTAAATAATAATAAAATATAACGACTTTAATAAAAAAATAAACTAACTAGAATTTTTATTAAAAATCACTAATAGTAATATATTAGCGCCCGTTATAGTAAGGGCTATAGGAATTATATAAGAAGAGTAGCTACTAATAATCTTACTAATCTTAATAACTAGCCTAATAATATTATTAATATATAGCTTACTATTTATTAACTAAAAAGAGATACGATTAGCTATATAAAATTAATATAATTACTTTAATACGCAAGGGATACGTAAAAAAACTAACTTAATAATTACTACTACGAAGTAATTTACTAAGTTTATAAAGATCTTCCTTCCCCCCGACGGAGCAATCCGCCGGGGCCGTACTATATATTACGTATTAGAGAAAACTAGGTATATTACGCTCTATACCTAACTACTAATTAAAATAGTTAACTAACTCGACCGTTATCTCCCTTTTATTAATAGCTCCCGACCTTCTGCTGCGTAAAGTCCTCTAAGTTCTAGCTATCTAGAGGGCGAGCTATACTTACTCTAACGTATATAAGACCTCCTAGTACTAGCCTATATAAGCGGCTAGATCTTATATTATATACTCCTTCTTATTAAAGATTAGAGGACCCCTTATATATTCTTTTATATTTATAATATAGCTCGTATTAAAAAGATTTTTAACTCTATAAAATATAATTTCTAAGCTAGCGTTAATATACTAAATCTTAATATTTATATTAGCCTAGTTATTTATAATATTTATATTATTACTTAGCTAGATTCTATATTATTAAAAAGTATTACGCTACTCCTTAAGCGTGCCTACGTTAGCTACGATAGCTAGGGCGTCGAGGGGGCCCAATCTATCAAGCCCTAGAGGGGGGGACCTATTGAGGGGCATCTTTAGTCCTAGCCCGCTAGTTACTAACTATATACTAGGAGTAGAGTAGGTTCTTAACGAGGTAGTAGTTTATATATTAATAAGTTTATTTAATAAGTTTATTTAATAAGTTTATTTAATAAGTTTATTTAATAGGTTTATTTAGTAAATTTATTTAATTTAAATAGAGAGTAGCTTTAGGTAATATTAGAAATAATAAGGATAAAAAGAATTTTTATAAGCTTTAATATAGTAAAGTAGCTAGATATTAGCCCTTTTAACCCTTTTTTTAAAAACCTCTACGTCGCTATTAAAGTTCAGAACCTCTATATTAAGGGCCGCCTCTAACTTTTATAGCCGATTTTTACTATTAACCTTTTTAACTAGCGCCGCCGCGTGAGTATATTACTTAGCCTATTAGGGCAGCTTACCTATCCCGAATTATATAGCGGTTTTTATATTGAAATTACTATATTACGTTAAGCGCGTACTTAGGGTATATTATACGTATTATATAGTTAAAAAGTATACTATATCGTATAATTTCTTTTAAAAGCGTAATCTTATTAAGGTCGATTTTTTATACTTATAAAGCCGGAAAGAAACTACTATATAATAATTAATTAGAAATAAAGGGTAATTCTACGCACTTTAAAAAATATCCCTAGTTACGTTAAATACGTTAATAATAAGTATTATAAAAGTTAGCTTCGGTTTAAGTAAAGAAATATACGCCCTAGGTATAATAAAAATTAATACACGCTTAAGAATAATAATCTTCTATATCCTACTTATTAATATATTATTTTTATTATACTTAAAAATATAAACTAATTAAGTATCGTATTTAATAATATATAAAATAAACTATTAAATAATAAATAATTTATACTTATTAAAAAGTAATAAGGGTATATATTTATAAAGCTTAAATTAAATATTAAATTTATTAACTATTTTATAAAAAGAGAGCTTAAGTAATTTTATAAGTACTTTAGCTACCTATTAGTTATAAAACTATATAACCTCTTTAAATAATTAAAGAACGATATAAAAATAAGAGCCTTAAAGTATTTAATAAAAATATATTATTAATATTAAATAAACGCCCAGAGCCCGCGCAAATTTAAGTTTAAATTATATAACGAGCTTAACTTTAACTAAGAAATTATTATTAATATTTTTTATTTAAATAATCGCTTAGTACTATATATTATTAATAAGGCTACGTTATTCTAAAGAGGCTAATTCCTTAGGGACCTATTTACTAAGACTATTTAGTTAACGTTAAAAAGAGCGTAAATCGATATATAGTAGTTCTTTTCCGGCTTTATAAGCGCAAAAGATCGACCTTAACGGGATTACGCTTTCAAGGGAAATCACATAATACAGTACACTTCTTAACTCTATAATACGCGTAATATATCCTAAGCACGCGCTCAACGCAATATAGTGATTTCGATACGAAAACCGCTATTTAATTCGGGATGGGCAAGCTACCCGCATAAATCGATATATACTAGGGGTTATTAAATAGGATTAGGACTAATATAAGTACGAGCTTTAAATTAGTAAAATTTAAAAATAATATTACTATATATAATATATAGCTAAAAATCGTACTTATTAAAATATATTATAGTATTAGTAAAGTAAAAAGAGCTTATTAATAATTAAAAAGAGCGTTTAAAATTATTTATAATAAATACCCCGATATTATAAATAAAGAGTATTTTTAAATTGTATTTAAATATTATAATAATACTATAAGCTAAAAAAGACTAGTTCTAACGCTTCTTATATTTAGAGTATACCTAAGGATAATAATAGCCTTATTACTGTTACTAAATATAGCTTAGCGGGCTTAAGTAATTAATAAGATAATAAAAGTACTTTAGAAAACGAATATAAAGCGCTAGATTAATAAAACTATTATTACTTATAATAAGCTAAATATAAGCCCTAACCTTAATATATTATTAAATTTAAACGTTAAGGTTTAAAAAGAAATTACTAAATAGTAATTAAGCTTATATAAATTAATTTTAGTTAACGAACGTTTATATATCGTTATTAAAAATTAAGATTAACTATTTAAAATATTAATTATAATAATATAACTATATAATACCGATCTTAGCGGGGAGATATCAGTTTAATAAAAAAAAAGAGCTAAGGGAATCCCCTTAGTAACGTAAAGAGGAGTAAGAGATTATTTTTAATAAATTTATTATAATAAAATAAATAAATAATAATAATAAAGAAGAGGTAATACTTATATTACTAAGATATATAAAAAGACCTAGATTAAGGGTACTACTTCGATAACTTATTATTAATAATACTATAATTAATATATTCTATATAATAATAAAAAAGGCCGATTTCGTACTCATAACTTAATTATAAAAAAATAATATAATTATAATAGCTAAGAAACCCTTTGAAAGATTAGACCTAATAAAGGTAGAAATACTATATAATTAAGGGGTTTATTAATTTATATTTTCTAATCTAATTAAATACATAAATTTACGTATTTTTAAATTATATATAGTTCGAGAAATAAAAGGGGAAGGTACCCTATAGCTATATAAAAAATCGAAGTACGTTATATAAAGGTACAGTAACGTAGAAAAAGCAATGCTACTTACCTAATTACCAATAGTTTAATATTATAACTAGCGCCTTATAATAATACTAATAGCATTGCTATAATAAAGAGGATACTAAATTTAAAATCGTAATATTATATAAGTATATATTTAATTAGTAAGCTTATAAAAAAGATCCTTACTTACTTTTTAAAAATAATAATTAGTAAATACTTAAAAAGTACGATTATTAAAGTACTTAAGCTGTTATATAACCTTATTAAATCGGGTACCTATTAGTAAGTAACGTATTACGACTTTTATATTAACTAATTATTAATAATTATATTAATATATAATCCATATTTCTTAATCTTTATATACGTAAACGACCCCTTTAGTATTATTAAAATATAATTTAATAATACCCTAGGTTTATTAAATATCGAGTTTATAAAAAAAGAGGATAAGGAGCTTTATAAAGCTAACTTTATAACTAAACTAAAGGAAATCCTAATATAAAAATCCTTATTAGCGTTTAATAAAAGGATTTTAATAATTAAAGGAGATAATATAATATTTTAATAAAAGGGATAAAATAAGAAAATTACCCTTATTAATTAAAAATCCCCTAATTATAAAAAGTAATATAGGACTAAGTTTACCCGAGGGGTATATAGTATAAGTATTTATTAGCCCGAGGTTATTTTTAATTACGTTAAAACTACGTAAGTTATTAAGCTTATAGAGAATAATTTTAATACTCTTAATTAATAATTATAATAATAATAAAAATACTATAACCGAGGTCTCGTTTATTAACTTATTATGCTTATTTTAATAAAGCTCTACGTATTTATTAATAAATTATTTATAAATAATAATAACCTAACTTTATAATTAAAATATATTATTATCCTCACTAATAAGAAGCTTAGTAAAAACGAATTTATAATTCAAAATAATATTATCCACTATTTATTAATAAAAATAAGTAAATAATACGTAGCGTATTTATATTTAAAGTTTATAATATAGTTAACGGTATTAACCTTACTTATATAATTTTAACTATACTTAAGAGGATTATAAATTAACTTAACCTTTTTACAATCCCTACGATTATCTATACTAATTTATACTCGTTATACGAGTACTTTATTAAGCTAAGTATTATAAAAAAAAAGAGGTTTATAATAAATATTATAGCCCTTAGGTAGTTATATAAACAATAAAAAATCCTCGAAATCCATTAGATTAATAATAATAATAACCTCGCTAACGCTTTTATAAAAATAGCACTTAATAAAAAATTAGAATAATTCGTTAGTAAAAAGAAAGTAATAGTATATAGTGGTTTTCTTCCCGGCTTTATAAGTACAAAAGATCGACCTTAACGGGATTACGCTTTTGAGGGAAATTATATAATATAGTACACTTTTTAATTATATAATATACGTAATATGCCCTAAGTATACGCTTAACGTAATATAGTAATTTTAATACGAAAACCGCTATATAATTTAGAATAAGTAAGCTACTTTACGTAGTAGCACTAACTAAAAAGGTCGATAGTAAAAGTTAGTTATAATAGTTAGCTATAATAATTAGAGGCGGCCCTTAACTATAGAGGTTCTAAACTTTAATAGCGACGTAGAGGTTTTTAAAAAAAGGGCTAAAAGGGCTAATATTTAGCTACTTTACTATATTAGAGCTCGTAAAAATTCTTTTTATCCTTATCGTTTTTAATATTACCTAAAGCTCTATTTAAACTAAATAAATCTACTAAATAAGCTTATTAAATAAACCTATTAAACGTACTTATTAATATATAAACTATTACTACCTCGTTAAGAACCTACTTTACTAAAAATACCCCTTAATAGGTCCCCCCCTCTAGGGCTCGATAGATTCTTAGGCCCCCTTAACGCCCTAACTATCGTAGCTAACATAAGTATACTTAAGGAGTAGCGTAATACTTTTTAATAATACGGAATCTAACTAAGTAATAGTACGAACGTTATAAATAACCGGGTTAATACGGACGTTAAGATTTAATATATTAATATTAGTTTAAAAATAATATTTTATAGAGCTAAAAATCCCTTTAATATAGGTTATATTATATATATAAAAGAATATATAAGGGGTCCCCTAATTTTTAATAAAAAGGAGTATATAATATAGGATCTAGCTACTTACGTAGGCTAGTACTAAGAGGTTTTATATATATTAAAATAAGTATAGCTTACTTTTTAAATAGCTAGAAGTAGCGAAAGGTCGGGAGCTATTAATAAAAAGGAAATAATAGTTAAGTTAGTTAACTACTATTTTAATTAGTAATTAGGTATAGAGCGTGATATACCTAGTTTTTTTTAATACGTAATATATAGTACGGCCCCGGCGGATTGCTCCGTCGGGGGGAAAAGTAATAATATAAATAAAAGAATAAGTTATATAAAAAGAATAAAAAAAAAGAGTAAAAAAAAACAACTTAATAAACGGGCCCGAGATTAAATTAAACTTCTAATTATAATAATAATAATAATAGTAATAATAATGAAAATAATAATTAGATTAATAAAAAAAAAGTTAATATTAAATTAGAAATTTAATTTAACCTCGGTATATAGCTAAGGCTATATAGGGGCTAACGAGGGGCCCTATTTATAATTATTATAAACTACTTAATTTATAGTTAGAACCTCCTTTTTATACCTTACGTAGTATATTAGAATAGTTTAATTAACTTACTGTATTAACTTACGGTTCGAACTAATTAACTAATATCCCTATAATAAGGATACTAATAGATAGATAAAAGGCATTCGATCACATTCCACTAGCAAGGGAAGCAATAGTATCGAATTCCAGTACCTTGGTATGATCAAAGCCATACAAGTGCACTATTAATATAGATCCTGTAAGCTGGGATGATGTCTTCCGCAATTTATCGGACATGATGTGGTGTGCAATTGAAGCCTATTTATCGGCAAGACTGCTCATAATACCAAGTAAAGCAGCAACGACTAGAAGCGGTCAGTCAGCGCGCTCTGTTTGAACCTCCTTCAATACGGAACATGGGATACTTACAACCTCCTGCTGTCACAATGTAGAATGCGATAGACCACGCGGTCTAAGAGTGGTCAGGTCCGTCCAGTCCTTTGAGTTGAACCACAGTCCGATGACGAGGCTTAGCACCACTGGTATAAGAATCACGACGGCAATCCTAGCGACGGACCAGCCCAACACGATTTCAAGTGAGTACTTCCCGTTGAGTACATCATGCGAGTCGTTGTTGAGTTCCTGGTGCATCCAGTCTCCCCAGGCAAGTGCGATGTGCTCAGGGACTCGCCATTGCTTGTACGTATGCAGGAGCAATTGCAGATCTGCAGCACCGTTGTTGTCAAGGTCGACACGTTCATGAGTCCCTTCTTTTGCATTGCACTACAGAAGAGATTAGCGAAATGTCCATTACAGCGTAGATGTCGTCGATTAGGAACCAAGAAAGAGCTTCAGGCTCTGAGTGACTTACCTTATAAAGCCGGAATCCTTTCACGTGTCTGAGAGATAAGAACGTCTTCCAGAAACCACGTAAGCGGAATATCTCTCGACTGAGCTCTCTGAAAAAATTTTTGGGCTGATGGCAGAACATGATTCTTTCGATTGGGTTGGGTTGACCGCGGCGAAAGATGCCCAAAACCACATAGACCGGCAAGCCTCGGGCTATCGAAGCTGTGAAAGACGTCCGAGATATACCAAACATACGAGTAATGAATATCATTCCTTTTGTTCTCAAGTCCGCAGTTCCTTCAGGCAAACGTTCGGCTGATGGACCAGCACCCCCTGTCTTGACATCATGCCCTCCATCCAACTTTGCCACTTGTCGAAATTCGGCTGGATACGGAAATCTGCCTTCGCACGAGATCTCGATAGAAGTAGAAAGTACATCGCGACCCTCAAATTGGGTTTTTGTGTGTCCTCGTCGTGAACGGATGCACTGATTTTGTTGACTAAGAATGTTCTCGTACGAATACAGTGCCCAAGAGGCATCTAGGTAGAACCTCCACGTCCGTTCCGGTATTGGTCCCGTCGGCGCTCGCTTGCCTAGGGAGATTTGTCTCTGTGGCCCATTATTTAGCGATTTTCCGTGGATATTATCATGATCATCTTGCTCATCCGTAGTCGGCACTGCCCTAGTTTCGTTAATGCTCACGTCGCCAAGGCTTCTGACTTCATCAACATTTGCTGCCATTCCTGGTACAAGATGACTCTCTAGAATGAAATCGGTCAATCCAGAAAAACGGAGGGTCTATTCCGGAAGGATGGACAGTAACAGAATGAGAGATGCGAAATTGACCTCGAGACGGGTGCTACGCAAATGGGGAAAGGGTCGACGACATCTTTATCAGGCTCTAGAGGATTGGTAGGGCGTTCACAGCCAGTAGGATTGGACTCTGTCTCACCCAAATCTCACTAGGTTGTTCAGCTGGAAGCACCTCCTAGCTTGGCTGCGTCTCAGCCGTGGTAATCAGCGAAGCTCATTTGCTACTTGCGTGAAAAGGAGATGTTCAAGAGAAAAGATTGGCTGTACGAGTGGCAAGTCTCGGATGTCCTAGACTTATTTCCTCAGCAAAGTTACAAAAGCACGCTAGATGCAGGCTGCTCTTGGAATTACTCGTCCTTGGATGTGTCCGTCGCAGAATACCAGTGGATGGCTGAGTCGCAAGGCACAACAAGGCTTTGGTCCTTCAAGATGGGGCATACACAGAAAGAACTTCGCACGAGGGGTCGATTTTGTTGTCCCAGATGGTATAGTCAATGTTGAGATCAAGTCTATTGAGCACAGCCTGTTACACCATCCAACTTGGTGTTCACGCATTCCAAGTGATCAGGTGCTACGAACTATGGTCACGAGATGCTCACTGTCGGTATTCGGACTTGTTTGAACGTGAAAAAGATTTATTTTACTGTTATCCAGACATTACTAATATTATCCAGAGTCATAATTCGTCCATCGTATCAATCTTCTACTTAAATATTTACTAAACAACCAAAGACTTACGCCTGCACAGGGGTAATCTGGGCGGTAGCCTTTAAGTCTCTGCTGCTCCATCCCAGGCTGAGAGTGAACTCGCCCTCGGGAATGAGCCACTGCTGCGAGACAACGTCCCAGTAGCTGAGATCACGACGCATCAGCTCGAAACCGACCTTCTTGGTCTCACCGACGGCAAGGGAAACCTTCTCGAAGCCGCGAAGCTGCTTGGGAGGAGTGCCGGCGGGCGTGGAGTCGGGGAAGGTGACGTAAAGCTGGGGAACGGCGGCACCCTCGACATCGCCAGAGTTGGTGATGGAGACGGTGGCGTTGTAGATGGTCTCCCAGAGGGCGGGGTTTCCACCGGGCTCGACAGGGCGCTGCTCAGGGGCGGAGGTGATGTCCTGCTCGACGGGGCTGGCCTCGAAGTCGGCGACCTCAAAGGTGGTGTAGCTGAGACCGAAGCCGAACTCGTAGCGGACAGAGATGTTGTGGGCGTCGAAGTAGCGGTAGTCAATCTCGAGCTTCTCGTCGAACCAACTCTGCCAATCGTACCAGCCGGTGGTGTTGATGCCAGTGGTGGGAGGGGCGTTGTAGTCGGTGCCGTTCAGGGCAATGGTGTAGGGGAGTCTGGCGGAGGGGTTGACATCGCCGTAGAGGACGTCGACGAGGGAGTTACCGGACTCCTGGCCAGGGAAGTGGGCGGCGAGGATGGCGGTGACGTTGGGGTGGTCGGCCCAGGGGAGGTCGTTGATGCCGGAAGAGTGTGTGACGACAATGGTGTTGTTGCAGTCCTTGGCGACGCTCTCGACGACGTCGTTGCCGTCCCAGTCGACGCTCAAGTGCTGGCGGTCAGCGGCCTCCTCGGCCCAGGTCTTGAGGAAGACGAGGCAGACCTCGGGGGCCTTGGGAACCCAGAGGTCGGTGACATTGGAGTTGATGATGAGGGTGTTGTTGAGCCACTGCTGGACGAGGGCACCATCCTTGGAAGCGCGAGCCTTGATGGCTTCAAGGGGGGTGACAAGGTAGGTCAGACGACCGGTGCCGGAGCCACCACCAGCGACGAGAGTGCCGTACTCGAAGTCAGCCTGGTTGTAGAATCCCTGAGTGTCCTCGCCAGCATCGTTGCCAAAGACAGCGATGGACTTGGGAGCCTTGAGGGGAAGAGCCTTGTTCTCATTCTTGAGGAGGACAGCGGCGGCGGCGCCGTGCTTGCGGATCAGCTCACCGTGGTTCTCACGAACATCACGACTGCGCTCGCCGGTGAGATTAAACTCGCGAACCCAGGTGGATCTGGGGGAGAAGGTGTTGAGGTCGCCAGAGGAGGGATCGACGGTGGGGTAGTCCTTGTCCTGGTTGAGCCAGTAGTAAGGAGTCATAATGCGAACGATCATGTCATCAACGCGGGCGACGTTGAGAGTACCGTTGTTGACAGCAGTAGTGACGTTGCCGCCGAAGAAAGATCCAGACTTCCAGTTCAGGCCGTACCTGCCAATGCCGCCAGGCATATCCATATCGAGACCGGCCTCAACGGCAGCAACACCGGTGTGGGTGGCACCCCAGTCAGACATAACGTAGCCATCAAATCCAAGCTCAGTCTTCAGGAGACCGTTCAGAGACTTGGAGTTCTGGCATCCATAGGAACCGTTGATACGCTGGTAAGAGCACATGAAGGAAGAAGCCTTGGCCTTGACAGCGTTGGCGAAAGGCCAGATGTAGAGCTCGTGGGCGGTTCTGTCGTCAACGTTGGAGGAGAGGGCCTGCTCCTCGATGTCTGTAGCGGTACCATTGGGGTCGAAAGTCGGGTTGCGCATGGTCTCCTGCTCGTTGAGGATCCAGTGCTTGGCAGTAGCCTGGACACCAGCATCCTGGTGACCGGTGATAGTTTTTTCCATGGCGACACCAGTCAGGTAAGGGTCGGGACTGAAGCCCTCCCAGTTTCTGCCGGAGTAGGCACTGCGACCGAGGGGGCCAGCGACGGGGCTTTGAGTGGTCAGTAGGTGTTGGCCATAATGAGTGTACGGAGATGGACAAACCTGAGAGCAATGTGGGCGCCCTTGGCCTTGAACTCCTTGCCCATGGCAAGACCTCTCTCGTAGAGGATATCTTTATCCCAGGTGGCTGCAGCAGAGACACCGGCGGAGAAGACACTGGCGTAGTCGGCAACACGGATGGACAGGGGACCATCTTGAAGGCACAGGCCCTGGAAACCAAGACGAGGGATAGCGACGATGTTTCCGACGCAGGGACCGGGTTGGCCAGTGACCATGTCGGCCTTCTCCTCGATGGTCAGTTGAGAGACGAACTCCCTTGCCTTAGCGAGGGCATCCTCCCAACCGGTACCAGTGATGTTGGCTTCATCGTTGAGTTAGTTAATCTGTTACCAAACTTAGAGAACCGAGAAACTTACGGGAAGGATAGACTGGCTCAGAGTCCCCGTAGGGACCGAGGATGGTGGTGTTCACCGGCTGAATCCAGCTGAAGGCATCTTCAGATCGGTCACCAGAGTCATACGCCTGAGCGTTGACTGAGGGTGCCAACAGAAGACCGGATAGGAAGAGAGACAGAGCTGCGGACATATTGAGATCCTTGAGCTGTTGACTTGCGGCTTGTGCTGAAGATCCTAAAATCCCATTGATTGGGGGTTACATGCCGTTCTTTATATGTTACCTGTTCATCGTCGGCAGCAACGTCAGTCCACCATACCCTCGTCGCCCTCGCACTCTGCTCGCCGGTGACCTGGATAGACCCCTCCTCTTCCCCGTAACCTCCGCGCGGGCAACGACAAGGTCGGGGAAAACCTGATCATGATCGCGTTCCCATTGGTACTGCACATCGTCATGGTCCGGAAGTCGGCCCCGCACCGGTTGACACCCGAAAGATGCTCGCCAAGGCGCGAAGTGGTGGGATATTGGGCAGGGTAATCAGCCGCAGATTTTCCAGCGACGCACGCGATGACTACACTAGGTTTAGTCTCCAGATGGTTGCCAAAACGACGGCAAGGTCCGGAAAAGGCTCTGCTATACACGTGGGGAGGCGGAATCTTGCCGAGTCTCCAGTCTGACTAGAGGTGGCCACAAATCGTCAAATGGGTTGTGGGGTGTAATTCTCTTAACGGCGGATATGACTAGTCATAGAATCGCTGGAACAGCTGTTGAGCGGGAAGATCGAGTCATTGGGCCTCTAGAACAATCGACTCTCTCATCAGGTCTCAGCATCCTTCACCGCCCGGCTTCCAGAACTACCAGCGATAACTCCGCATCAGGCCGACTGCTGGATGCCAACATGGGGTCGCTTTACCGACGACGGGCAGAGTCTCTAGAGTACGGAGTAGAACGGAGTAATAATCACAAATAGCGCGCCTGACTGTCGGTGTTTGCGCCGTAGCATTCAAAGTTAACTTCCGGAGAACTGCCGCTGTGGGCGGGACAAGGAACACGAGCCAATATGTGGGGGATGTGGATCGGGTGACAGCTGGAAAACCTGGAGACTCCAAGCTTTTGTTTTCCTGAGCGAACCCCCGGTCCGAACACTCTCTCACCTCACTCAAAGCTTGCTCCGTACCGGCTTTTCAAAGAGCAGAAGACCGCCCCCGGCCTAATCCCAGCCACCCCCGCCCCCGCCGTTAAGGTGAGTGGACCACTGGGACACACGACTTTGTGTGGAGGTCCGACATTGCGCCGACACTAGAGGACTCTAGACGCAGGTTTTTTCTTTGAAATTTCTTCGTGATGGCGGTTGGAGTAGCTCTTTGGGGGAATCTCTTCACGAACACTCAGAAATTGTGGGGACTCTGGGGGCCAAGGCCGTGGAACTGGTCGTCCCAAATCGGAGAGAAAGAATACTCTGTCCAAGTGCCCCCGGCTTCCCCGCACATCTAATCGGCCCTGTTCTTCGCCCTCGGGTCATGATTTACGCTGAAAACCGAGCCTCGTGCTCCTTGGAACATGTCGTAGAGAAGGTCGAGGAGCCTGCCGCCGGTAAAACAACGGTTATTTAGTAACGCTGAACTGTTGATCGGCCGATTAGCGCGGAGTCCGGTCTTAACGCCAAGAGTCCGTCTTGATCCATGGCAGAAAAGCCGTTCACGATGCCGATGATGGTAAAATAGTTGCGTACGCGACTTCATTCTCCCGATATTCCCAGTGTCCCGGTGTGAGAGGTCTCGTGAGCGGCGCCACGTCATGATAATTCCACGCCCGGGCAGAATGCCGGCATTCGATGCTAGTACACTGCTGGATAAAGCAATTTGTGGGATATCCAGGCCCCATCAAATCACCGTGCCACTCCTCCCAAGCAGACCACACCCATGGGGAAACAGTTGAGTTTTGTGGAGTTGCCCATGCAAGTATTGGAGAACTAGACCTGTACCGCCTCTCAGGGTTTGTCAGCCCTCAGCTGGAGCCTGGGTTGCCATGCGGGTACCTTGACTGATGTTTGCCTGTCACGCACTCCTCCATGTTCGTGAGGCTCCTTCGGAATCCGATGCTGTTCCCATGATGGTTATTGTGGAGTTCTGGGGCTCTTGTTTTCATACTGGGGTCGGAGCGCGAAGTGCTCAAGCGTCGATCTATTCGGCCCTTTTCATCACGCATTGGAAATTGGACGCGTAGCTTTTAACCATAACCTCATGTTCCGGGGTTAAGGTCATATCATACCATAGCACAGATTCAATCATACAATGGTGATGTCCAGATACAGAGCCATCGAGTTTTTTTGGTGTTCATTTCATAGCCGAGGTCAACCTCGGTAGCAGCCCTGTTTCCGGGTTCCGACATCGCGAGCCTGAAGTGGGGAATCAAGAGTGAATGATCCGTTACTTGCGCAATTGAATCGAAAAAACATCTGTGTTTTTTTTCTCATTCTTTTCGATCCGACAATGGGTGTTGATAGGACTGTCGACTGAGTCCGATCTTCAGCAACTACATATGTTTCTTGAATGACGTCTGGTAACGCCTTGTAGGCCCATAGTTGATCGTCACGACTCACTTGCTCGGCAGTCCTACATCTGGGTACTCTATGATTTGGACGTCCAACTTCTATCGCAACATGCGCAGAATTGGGGGTTTTTGGAGACGAATTCGATCACCAGTCTGTTCAATGTTCGTGAGTCAGAAGTCTTTACCTATCAAAGTGGGTGAAACGTGACTACTTATCACTAAGAGTCCAGTGAGCGACCATATGAGTGCCATGATGTCGGGATGTATCAAGCAGTAAAACATACATATGAGGGCAAACGCAGGGCAATGTCGTGTGATGTGACATACGAGTGCCCCGCTGAGGCTTAACTCATTGAGATGTTCCTGACTCTATTGTCGTCATGTGTCGGATTGGAAGTCCAATTCGACCTCGGCATACGGCCGAGGCTGTGCAGGGGCTAACGAGGGGCCCTATTTACGATTACTATAGACTGCCTAACCTACGGTTAGAACCTCCTTTTTATACCTCACATAGTATATTAAAATAGTTTGATTAACCTACTTCGTTAACCCACAGTTCGGACTAATTAATTAATATCTTTATAATAAGGATTCTAATACTAATTAATAATTAATTTTTATTATTATAAATTAATAAGGTATTTAGTATAAAAAAGACGACCTTTTTAAATAGAATATAATAAGAAAATCGTACTACCTAACCTTATAAAAAGTAAGTAATAAAACGCGGAATTTTTATAATAGAACGAAGTAGAGGAATTATAGCCCTTAACTACTTATAAAAGGCCGACGTCTATTATATTAAACTACGCTAATTAATAAAACTACTTAAGTAACTAGTTTTTTAATATTAATTTAAATAACCCTTTTATTAAAATAACTCTCCCACGGCCGGCCTATAATTAAGAGCTAGCCGGTTAAATTAGTAAAAAGAAATACTTACGTAACGACTACTTACCTAATTAATTAGCGCGATGAACGAGCTTAATAATATAATATAAAAGAGCACCGTACGATTAAAGAAAAGGTTTTTTAAGTATAGTAGATATTCTTAGTAAGTATAGTAAGAACCTGTATAGGGATTATAAAGCTAAGAGACTTATAGTATATAGAAGGGTTTATTATAACGAGGATTTTATAAATACGACCTTAAAACCTATAATTTAAATAATTTCTTTATAGCCCCTTTAACTACTACTTAGATATTACTTAAGAATATAATAAAAAGAATAGTATAATAAAGAAAAAAGAGATTTAAAAATTATAATAGTTATAATCCGCGAATTATAAATATTATAAATATTAGAAATTAGCTTAGTAAAGAGGCTATTATCCCTAAGAAGATCCTCTCGTAGCCTCTTATTAAAGTCATAATTATTATAATAAAAAAAGAATATTTTAAAAGTTTATTAAGAAGCTCTTTTTTTATATTAATAGCTCTTAACGTAAAAATTACTAATTTTAAAAAAATAAGAAGTAAATTACTAACTAGTAATAATTTATTTAATAAACGTATATACTTCTCGGGTTTTAACTTAAAAAAAAACGCTACGTAATTAAAATATTATTAAGCTATTTATAAATCTACTTTTAATATTAATTAATTAAGTAACTAAAAAAAGACTATTAAAATAGTATCTAACTAAGAGGACTAAAAGTAAATAGTAATGAGGCTTAGTATAAGGAAATAAGAAGAAATAAAAAGGTCCTAGATCTTAATAAATTTAATAACTAACGATAGTACGTTATTACTAAGGTTAATAAGTAGCTCTAAAACGACCTTATTAAAATTAAATACGCTAGCTATTATAAACCGAAGTACGAGTTAGAGAATAATAAGAAGCGAGTTAATATATAGCTAAAAAAAGGAATTTTTATACTATATAAAGAAATAAAAATCTAATTAGAATACTAAGAAAAGTAAGTATATAAAGATTTTAATAACCCTAATAATAAGTAAATTAACGTAATATTAGTCTACTTTATAAAAGTTTATATTTAAAAGGGGCTCGAAGGGTAACCCCTATTTTATAAAATTACTAACGACTTAAGTAATTAAAAAAACGAGTAGTTTATAAGTACTAATCCGAACGTAATAAAGAGGATTATTAAACTCCTTTATTATTAAGGTATTTTACTAGCCTAGGTAGTAGGATAAAGAGCTTATAAAATACTTACTATTATAGTCGTTATTAACGAATTTATATTATAAGATTAGAATTAAGTCGACCGAGTAATAATAAAATACGACGACTTTAATAAAAAAGTAAACTACCTAAAATTTTTATTAATAATTACTAATAATAATATATTAGTGCCCGCTATGGTAAGGGTTATAAAGATTATATAAGAAGAGCAGTTACTAACGATTTTATTAATTTTAATAACTAGCTTAGTAACGCTATTAATACGTAGCTTACTACTTATTAATTAAAAAAGTATATAATTAACTACGTAAGGTTAATATAGCTATTTTAATACGCAAAGAATATATAAAAAAACTAACTTAATAGTTATTATTATAAGGTAATTTACTAACTTTATAAAAATCTTTTTTAAAAAGAAATTATACTTAGAAAGGAAATACGAGGTTTTATAAAAAACCCTTATAATCTTTTATAAGTATTATAAAAAAGTTAAAATCTAAAAGTAGTAATACTACTAAGTAATTAACGTTATATTAACTAGTAAGGCTACGGATTATTATTACTAAGTAGTATTATTATTAATTAAACTAACTTCTTAGGCATAATTAATATAATTTAAAGTCGCTTTAAGACTTTAAATAGGAGTCTAGAGCTTTTATCCGAGCTAAGAGTATTATTATTTAAGTTTATAATTAGAATAATAAAAATAAAGTCGAGGCTAGAGATCCTTAAGGAACTTATTAATTAAATTAATAAGCTAATAAAGACGTAGCTAAATAAAAGGACGAATAAATAGAAAGTTAGTTATTTTTATACTATTATATAAAGAGTCCTAGAAGTAAGAGTAACTTTATACTAACTACTTAAGTATTATAAAACCCTTTACTTAAGGCTAAGGTCTAGTTTTAATATTAAAATAAGGATACCCTAATAAACGTATTTATAATTGTTTAACGGCCCTTTTTAATAATACTAAGTTAATTATATATATAGAAATAAGGGGAGAGACGCTAAGTATAATAACCGCTAAGTTAGAAAAATAAACCCTTTAGCTAGCTACTAATTAGATTTAAGATAGGAGTAATAAGAGGGGAAGTATTTTATATATAAAAAGGACGGCTATTAGTTAAGTAATTACTTTAAAAAAGAGCGTATTAAATTATATAAGTAGTATAAGAAGTTAAAAGTAATAGATAGTAAAACTAGCCCTTATTAATTTAACTAATTCCTTATTATATATAAAGGTAGATTTAAAGGTATAATTAGTAGCCTAGAGGATCCGTATATAATAAGAAATTTAGAAAATAAAAAAGATCTTACCCCGTATATTAATAAAGTAGATTTAAATAAAATTAACGAGATTAACTACTTTTTTTTCGCCCTATTAGTTTTTAAAAAATATATAAAACTAAATAAATAAAAAGTAGTAAAAGGTCTTAATAAATAGGCTTTTATTTATAGATAATAAAAAAAGATCCTTTAAATAATAAATATAAATAAATAAACAGACCTAATAATATTAATTTTTATTTTATTAACGTTTAATAAGAAATAGGTACCTCTCTTAATATTTAAAAAGAAATAGCGTACTAAGTAATTCTAGGGGTACTTAGAGGGGTTCTTTTTATACTCCTTAAATTATTTAAACGCTAAGCTTGTATAAGTATTTTATACTAGCGAACGATATAGCTTAGATATTTTCTAAGGGATTATTCTAAATATAGGGGTATTATAATAGTTAATTAAAAATAAAAAGTAATTCTACGTACTTTAAAAAATATCCTTAGTTACGTTAAATATATTAATAATAAGTATTATAAGGATTAGTTTCGGCCTAGGTAAAGAAATATACGCCCTAAGTATAATAAAAGTTAAAATATATTTAAGTACGATAGTTTTTTATATTTTACTTATTAATATACTATTTTTACTATACTTAAAAAATATAAATTAGTTAAGTATCGTATTTAATAATACGAGGGATAGATTATTAAATAATAAGTAGTTTATATTTATTAAAAAGCGATAGGGGTATACGTTTATAAAGCTCGAATTAGATATTAAATTTATTAATTATCTTATAGAGGGAGAGCTTAAGTAATTATATAGGTACTTTAGCTACTTATTAGTTATAAAGTTATATAACCTCTTTAAGTAATTAAGGAATAATATAAAAATAAGAGCTTTAGAATACTTAATTAAAATATATTACTAATACTAAATAAACGCCTAGAGCCCGCGTAGATATAAATTTAAATTATATAACGAGCTTAATTTTAATTAAAAAATCGTTATTAATATCTTTTATTTAAATAATTACTTAGTATTATATATTATTAACGAGGCTATATTATTCTAAAGAGGTTAATTCCTTAAGGACTTACTTATTAAGACTATTTAGTTAATACTAAAAAGAGCGTAGATCGATATATACTAGGGGCTATTAAATAGGATTAGGACTAATATAAATACGAGCTTTAAATTAGTAAAGTTTTAAAATCATATTATTATATATAATATATAGCTAAAAATTGTATTTATTAAGGTATATTATAGTATTAATAAAGTAAAAAGAGCTTATTAATAATTAAAAAGAGCGTTTAAAATTATTTATAATAAGTACCTCGATATTATAAATAAAGAGTATTTTTAAATAGTATTTAAATATTATAATAATACTATAAGCTTAAAAGGACTAGTTTTAACGCTTTTTATATTTAGAGTATACTTAAGGATAATAATAGCCTTATTATTATTATTAAATATAGCTAAGCAAGCTTAGGTAATTAATAAGGTAATAAAAGTACTTTAGAAAACGAATATAAAGCGCTAGATTAATAAGGCTATTACTACTTATAATAAGCTAAATATAAGCCCTAACCTTAATATATTACTAAATTTAAATATTAAAGTTTAAAAAGAAATTATTAAATAGTAATTAAGCTTATATAAATTAGTTTTAGTTAATAAACGTTTATATATTATTATTAAAAATTAAGATTAACTATTTAAAGTATTAAATATAGTAGTATAATCGTACTATACTAATCTTAGTAAGGAAATATTAGCTTAATAAAAAAAGAAGAGCTAGGAGAATCCCCTTAGTAACGTAAAGAGGAGTAAGAGATTATTTTTAATAAAATTATTATAATAAAATAAATAAACAATAATAATAAGGAAGAGGCGATATTAATATTACTAAGATATATAAGAAGACCTAAATAAAGGATACTATTTTAATAATTTATTATTAACGATGCTATAATTAGTATATTTTATATAGTAAAAGAGAAGGCTAATTTCGTACTTATAACCTAATTATAAAAGGATAGTATAATTATAACGGCTAGGAGACCTTTTAAGGGATTAGACTTAATAAAGGTAGAGATACTATGCGATCGAGGGGTTTGTTAATTTATTTTTTATAATTTAGTTAAATATATAAATTTATATATTTTTAAATTACGTATAGTTTAAAAAATAAAAGGGAAGGGTACTTTATAATTATATAAGAAATCGAAGTACGTTATATAAGGGTATAGTAACGTTAAGAAGACGACGCTACTTACTTAGTTACTTATAATTTAATACTATAACTAGTGCTTTATAATAGTATTAATAGTATTATTATAATAAAAAGTATACTAGATCTAAAGTCGTAATATTACGTAAGCTTATACCTAATTAGTAACTAGGCTTATAAAGAAGATCCTCCCCTACTTTTTAAGAAAAATAATTAGTAAATACTTAAAAAGTACGATTATTAAAATACTTAAGCCGTTATATAGCCTTATTAAATCGGGTACTTATTAATAAGTAACGTATTACGACTTTTATATTAACTAATTATTAATAATTATATTAATATATAATCCCTACTTCTTAATCTTTATATACGTAAACGACCCCTTTAGTATTATTAAAATATAATTTAATAATACCTTAGGTTTATTAAATATTGAGTTTATAAAAAAAGAGGATAAGGAGCTTTATAAAGCTAACTTTATAACTAAACTAAAGGAAATCCTAATATAAGAATCCTTATTAGTATTTAATAAAAGGATTTTAATAATTAAAGGAGATAATATAATATTTTAATAAAAGAGATAAAATAAGAAAATTACCCTTATTAATTAAAAATCCCCTAATTATAAAAAGTAATATAGGGTTAAGTTTGCCCGAGGGGTATATATTATAAGTATTTATTAGCCCGAGGTTATTTTTAACTACGTTAAAACTACGTAAGTTATAAAGCTTATAAAAAATAACTTTAATACTCTTAATTAATAATTATAATAATAATAAAAATACCGTAACCGAGGTCTCGTTTATTAATTTTTTAAGCTTACTTTAGCGAGGCTCTATATATTTATTAACGAATTATTTATAAATAATAATAACCTAATTTTATAATTAAGATATATTATTATCTTTATTAATAAAAAGCTTAGTAAGGACGAATTAATAATCTAAAGTAATATTATCTACTATTTATTAATAAAAAGTAGATAAGTAATATATAGCGTACTTATATTTAAAGTTTATAATATAGTTAATAATATTAACCTTGCTTATATAATTTCAATTATACTTAAGAGGATTATAAATTAACTTAACCTTTTTACGATCCCTACGATCGTTTATACTAATTTATACTCGTTATATAAGTACCTTATTAAATTAAGTATTATAAAAAAAAAGCTTATAATAAATATTATAACCCTTAAGTAGTCGTACGAATAATAAAAGATCCTTAAGATCTATTAGATTAATAATAATAATAACCTCGCTAACGCTTTTATAAAAATAGTACTTAATAAGGGATTAGAGTAATTTATTAGTAAAAAAAAGGTAATAATACGAATAAAAAAATAGGTTATATAAAAAGAGTAAGAAAAAGGGGTAAACAAAGACGACTTAGTAAACGCGCCCAAAGTTAAATTGAACTTTTAATTATAATAATAGTAATAATAATAATAGTAATAGAAGTAGTAATTAGATTAATAAAAAAAGAAAAAGTTAGTATTAAATTAAAAATTTAATTTAATTTTAGTATATAGCCGAGGCTATATAGGGGCTAATAAGAGGCCTTATTTATAATTATTATAAACTACTTAACTTATAGTTAGAACCTCTTTTTTATATTTTATATAGTATATTAAAATAGTTTAATTAACCTACTTTATTAATCTATAGTTCGAACTAATTGACTAATATCCCTGTGATAGGGATACTAATATCATGGGACATCTGCAAGATGCTAGGAATCTAATTCCGTGGACCCTGCTTGCAGACTACCACTGGCGTCGATCGTTTGCGGCTCTCCTTAAACCAGCTGCCAGTATTTCAATCCATCCCCGCTTGGGTAAGTGTGTGGTCGTGTGAGCAGCGGAGTGGCTGAGGAGGAATCGTTTTAATCATGTGAACAGTTCTACTCAAGCCACTGAACGTAAGCTCTGTGATCTCTGTAGTGCCCAGGTCTGATTTCCTCGCCCTCAAAAATGTGTGAGATCAACGAGCATCAAGCGTTCAAGACCACGGCACTTTGAATGCTACTATGTCGTACTCGGAAGCCTGCCAGGCTTCTGCGACGAGACGCTCAGACGCTTGAGTGATTGAAGACACATAAGGGTGGAAATATTCCTATTGTTTAGCTCTCGTAACAAGCACTTGGTGACCGGCACAACTATCCACAACTGGGTCCAATCTAGGTGTCATCACAAAGCTGAGATGAAGCGAAAGGTTGCCAGCCTGTACTTCGGTCATGCTTAAACAGCACGGGCAAAGCAGCTGTTGACTCATGTTGGTACGATTGGTGAAAGACTACCCCGTCACGCGCGCAGTGACTAACGAGGTCCCGCCGCTTGGATATGCGTCTGCCTCTACCTCCGTACCAAGGCTTAGTCGACCTATTACAAAGAAGGTGGACCTTCAGTCATAGTACTTCCAGTGACAGCGGATTGTGCAGGAGGCTGGATCTGATATCAGTCTGCTAATCTCAGTGAACTTAGCTGGCTTACGCTCAACTGTAAGTGAAGAGTAAGTTTCCCAAATATGACGTGAGGTCCTTCACTCACAACATCCCTTAAGCCTTTGCAGATGCTCAGACCCACCCGTGCGGGTCCAAATATTGACTCTGTTCAATCAACCTTATTTGTAACTCAGAGTGTTTGAGTCATCACCAGCGGTTTACATACCTTATATAAAAAATACATAAAATTTCGAAACTTTAACTTGGTCCTATGCCCCCAGATATTTTTGTCGGTGGATAATTCTTGATCAACGTACCGATGTCCCATTTGAGCCTTGATATCTAGTGTGGCATGGATGCTCTTGAATTTTAAGGCACATGCTAAGTCAAACTACCCACTTTTGGCCCACCCCCCCTTTTGGCCTACCCTAATTTCCTTCCTAGCTACCGATTAAAAACCCTACTTACGATTTTTAATTTAACATAATAATTACAAAAATCGTTTAAATAAATTTTTTTTATATACTAATTAATCTATAGCTAATAGTACTATATACCGAAAATAAGGTCTAATAAGTTCTTAAGGCTATTAGAAACAGTCTCTCCCTTAGGAGAGCCTTAATTATATTCGGGGTTCTTAAGTTAGTACTTCGGAATCGTAAAAAAGGCTATTAGACGAGGGCGAGGGTATTCGTAGACCTTTAGAGGCTTTTTTTATAATAAAAAGACTAGCTAGCTTAGTAAGTTCGAATTTAGTATACCCTAGGTATTATACTAACTTATTAATAAGTTAGAGAATTCGCTAAGCGAGTTTTAATATCTTAAGGGAATACTAAACTATTTAAAAAGAGATAGATTAACGCTTTTATTAAAAAGAATTTATTAATAAGAGTCTAGAGAAGTCGTTTAATAAATTCGTACTATATTAATAAAGTTATTACTAATATAATTAAATTATAGTTTAGATTACTTAATATATTAAAGATTAGTAGTATTAAATAGGTTAATAAATATAATATAAATAAGATTAGTATAATAAAAGGTAAGGGAGTTAATAAGCTAGTCTTAGGTATAGTAAAGGCTATAGTAGTACGAAAAAAAGAGCATAGTTCGCGTACTTAAGTAACGATTATTAAGTATATCTTTACTAATAATAGATCTATTAAACTACTAATTATTTATAAAGGAAAGTTAGTATAGTAATAATAGTTTTTATTTTAACTTAACCCTTATAATAGTTAGAAGTTTATAATAATAAATAATAGCTAGACGACTAACGAGACTGCCCTCTATTAGTTAAAAGAAGTGTTCTTATTATAGATTAAGACCCCCCCTATTAGGGGGCTTAGTAAGCTAAACTAGCCTCGACTATTAGTACTAAATAGGTATAAGAGTTATATAATAATAGAATTTATATAGGAGTATTATAAAAATAACGTTTATTTATTATTCTTATTACTATATACTTCTTATATCCTCTAGCTATTAAATATAGCTATTTTTAGTCCTATTAAATCCTATTATAAAAAAGAGCTTAGTAAAGAGGATATAATAGATAATTCTATTATTATTAAAAAGCGGTACTTCTTAAGCTATTACTAGCTCGCTTATTTAGCTAGTCTAACGTTATTAAATATACAAAGTAAGTAAAAAGTAATTAGACTATAGCTACTTAATATAACTAAGCTATTTCTTAACTTAATAGTCCTACTTATATAAATTATACTACTTAAAAGGGGTATAGAAGCTAAGTAAACGATTAGTAATACTAGTAAACTACTTAATTAAATATTAGTAACTTCTATTATTAACTAATTAACTCTTAAGAAGGCTAGCGAGCTTAGCGACTATTTAAAGCTATTTATAAAGCTTAGTTTAAATAATACTACTTAACGATTACTATTTTAAAAAGTAAAAAAGGTATTTAGCGAGTAGGCCTACTACTTAGCTATATCTCGGTACTAAATTCGACTTTTAGAGGTAAGGGTTAAGTATATAAAGCTTAAGAAAAAGAAGAGTATATTAATAAACTTAAATACTAGGTTTATAAGTATTTAGGATGTATAGAAGGCTTAGGAGGACTCTAGCGACTGTTTAGTTAGTCCTAATCGACTCGTAGGGGTCGAATTACCTAACGATAATTTTAATTATATTATTGTAGTAGTACGGAGGTGCGTCTCAAAAGTCATGGCAGTGGGGCCATGGGTTAATCACCTAGTTAACAAGATTATTACAAAAGTCTACTTTAACCTTTAATCGATAAAGAGATATGATTATCGATTAGATAAGAAGGGCTATTAAGTATTTATGATTGGATGATCTCTTATCGATAGTTATACGATAAGAGATAAAGATAGATGCTTGTACCTCAAGGTAGCTCGCCTAAAGTGGGTCTTTTTGTCTTGGCAGCAACTGCCATGACTTTTGGGACGCACCTCCGTAGAAGGTAGTTAATTAATTGACTGTAGTTGATGCCGATGTTTTGAGACTATGTTGTTGGGGTGGGCCAAAAGGGGGGGTGGGCTAAAAGTGGGTGGTTTGACTTATTAATAAGTCATGCATGCACTGTTATAGCCGACATGGCATTGTTTTACTTAAGACTTTAATTGAGCACATGGATAGTATATTATTCTTAACTTCTTAGTTAATACGATGAACATAGGCCAAGGGCTCTCTGCAGAATACCATTTGATTCTAAGCATCATAATCGGCGATGATCTCGGCCCCGATCATTCAATTCTGCTCTTTTCGAGGAACATCATCCAACTGTCAGCTGGGTTCTCAGTTCACTCTTACATGTAAACATCGTATAGGTTTCTTTCATGTCAGTTCGTGTTCACGTCAACTCAAGTCGCATCACAGTGTCACAATAGCTTTTGAAAGGAATATGGTATCTCTGTATTATTAATCTAGAATATTAATCTACCCAAAGCTAAGACCTTAACGCGCGCTGGGACGAAGTTGTAATTTGCACAGGAAACTCCTACGAGTGTTAAATGGGTGCTGAGTTCTCAAGATGATGACGCCTTGGCTTCCTGAATGATCACATTGCTAGCCTTCTCCGACACCACATATAACGGCAGCGCAATATAGAATCCAGGGATCTTGGGGAAGACACTAGCATTAACAACTCTAAGGCCCTCGGTACCGCGGACCTTGAAGTTAGTGTCAAGTACAGCCATCGGGTCATCATCAGCACCGATAGGACAAGTGCACGACGCGTGGTGTCCCCACGTCTCGTCCTTGAGGAATTGTTTGGCGTCCGCTTCCGTGGAGGTATTGGTACCGGGCCAAACCTCGGGGAAGCTGCCGTCGAGCGGGATGAGGCTATCGAAGGCCTTTCGGGTGAACTCGAAGCCCTCATAGGTAGCCTGAAGATCCTTGTCGCCCTCCCCGTTGCTGTTGACGCCCGTGTCGTAGTAATTGAAGTTGATGAGGGGCATGTCCCTGGGATCAGTCGACTTCAAGGTCACTGTACCAGCATTATTTTGCTGTGAGCCTTGAGAATGATCCATGCCCAGTGCTGTGCGTCGGCGAGCGAGTCAGAGGCGTAGCCGGGGAAGTACCCCTTGAATTTGGCCGGCGCGCCGGAGATGAGCAAGTCGGGCTCGTTCTCGGCAACGGAAGACTTGAGGATGACGGCGATCGCGATGCCATTAGTGGCGTACACGCCCTTAGTGATGGGCTCGAGGCCGTTCTGGTAGTCCTCGAGGCAAGGGTCGGGAGACGTCTCCAAGAAAGTGCACTTGCTTGTGATGACGAAGTCACTGTTGGTCTTGCCGATCACGGTTGCCTCGTAGCGATCCTGCATGTTGGTTCCGACACCCGAGAGATCGACAACAACAGGAATCTTGAAAGAGTCGAGCTCTGCCTTCGGACCGATACCACTGAGCTTCAGAAGCTGAGGTGTGTTGAAAGAACCAGCAGAGATGATGACCTCACGATTGGCATCAACGCTACCAGAGCCCGTCGATGAAGCAGATCCTGAGCGGGAATCGGCGCGGTAAAGGCTGGAGCCCTCCAAGAAGTCGACACCAACCGCGCGAGGCTTGTCACCACTCTCATCAAATTGAATCTTGGTGACCTAAAGGAGGTTAGTAAACGACACGATTTATCGACTTCTATGAAGCTCTGGTTCAAGAAATCTTACAAGAGTATCGAGCTTGATATCAAGATGATACTTGCGCGATCCATCAGCATTGACAGCGTTGGCAGTATCCAAAATGAGATCTCTAGGACCACCACGGATGGAATTAGTCATAGAAAGCGGAACCTGGTACAGTCCAGTCTTGCTAGTCTGGCCAGGCGCGTTGAGATCTCGAAGGAGGACCTGGCCAAGACCAGTGACAGTGCTGAGCACCAATCCAAGAAGGCTCTTCCCCATGGCAGTAGCAGCGGAAATAATCAACGACAGCAGCTTCTGGTCCTCAACCACAAGTGACAGAGAAGTAAGCGAGGTACCAAGCCATCCACTGTACCCATGCCCAATGATGCTTGATGGAAGGTACATGTTCTTCTCGATCTTTTGGAAGTACGAGCGCATGTTGTCTGGCTTCCAGGTATCATCGCCGGTGAGTGTGGCAATGTTCGTCCAATCACTGTCATGAGCGTGGATGGTGATGAGAGCGTTATGGCGAGAACAACCTCCCAAAGTTCCGGCGCGAGGATACCAAACACCAAGAGGGGTTGCTCCAGCTGGAGGATCAAGCCCGACGTAGAAACTGCCGTCGGGCATCTCGTACGTCATCTTGGAATCTCTCTTCTGTTGCTCGCGGTCGGGATAGTGGTTGACCTACATGGTATTAGTCAAGGCACTTTCTGTCACGCTCTTTGCGTACTTAGAACACTTACGAAGTAGTTCCATCTTGTGTCCTCGAACTCAGTTGACATAAGGTGAAGAGCCGGGACCTTCTCCGTCCATGAGTCCCCTGAGTCTCCTCCAGCATCAATCAGCAACAGGGCCTCCTCCAGGACCCGAGCCAACAACGACATAATCGTAGTTGTCAAGAGTGGTGTTGGCGGCGCGTCGACCAATGAAGGGCTCATGGCGAGGCTGTTGCCTTGCAGTCTTCCATGGGACAGCGCTAATGAAAATGTCAATATTTTGGGTCTCCAAGAAGAATTCTGCTCGGAACGACTTACATGGAAGAGGCTGAGTCGGCCAAAACAGTAACGAGTGTGAAAAGGAGTGAAACGCGCATCTTGAGCGCTTGGCAACACGGGCTGCTCAAAAGAGAAAAAAGAGTGACAATGGGTCAGATGGATACAAAGGTCTCAGAATATCGAGTCAGATCGAAGACGAGCCGCATTTGAAAGCTTGATATTCTTGGTCAACGGCACTGATGAGACAGCCTGAATGGAAAGAAAGGAGAGGTCAGCCATTATCTAAGCGGTATTGATAGGCGGTCTGGTAACAAAGCCCTGTCTTTTGGAAGTGAGGCCCATCGGAGAACTGTCAGTTTAGGGAATGGGAATTGTCCGAGGTGACAGGCCTCAGGAGATGCCGTGTTCCTGCTCCGCTTCAAGATGCCGACCCTTCATGTTGATCGTCCTCAATGACGACTTCTTTTTGAGTGGACTATTCCATGGCCACGATGAAAACTATACTTCTCCTCTTCATAAGCCAGGATTCCAACCTTCGAAGTCCTCATGGATTAGGAAAATCCATGCTTACCATGCCCTGCTCCTCCGTCAAGTTTGATCTCAAGGGCAGAAGGTAAGTGGGTTAATTGTCATTGCCGATGCCATCCTCCAACTCAGGGATTGCGGAAAAGTCCAGAGAACTGATTCGGAGCTGGAAGAATACAAGGTTCAGCAGGCTTCCGCATTCGGCGTTGGTCACTTGAGGAAAGCCATGAGTCCACGATGGATAAGGAATCAATGCCACGAGAAACCTTAGATCACGCAGCAGAAAGTTTGTCCAGGCCTCTTGCGATAAAGAGTGGCCATTGGCATAAAAGCTGCCAAGGAGCTGAATTTGACGATGCAACGCAGCCATAATGCTAAGCTTGTCGTTAGACGTTGGCGTTTTTCGTAAAGCTTCAGCATTAACAAGGGTCGCGGGCGCGAAGGAGCCGATATACGCTATAACAACCCTTTGGGGTCCGGTCCGCCTTATTAGGGGCCATCTTCGCCTTCACGGGCAAGCTAGTCTATTAGGGTTAATATCGAGTATTCTTATTATGTACTTTAATAGAACTTTATAACTAACTATAGCCGGCCATAGCCGTTATTAATTATTAATACTAACTAAATTTAAAATACTAATAACCCTGCTATTATAGTATATTAATTACCTTTTTAATAGCTAAATACTACCCCTTACTTTCTCTTCTTATCTTATTTAATAATAACCTCTCCTTATTAATATTCTTATTTAATATACTCGCTTATACTCTTTTTAAGCTCTTAATTATATTATTAAGTCTAGGCTTATTTATATTATTTTATTATATTAAAAGGGTACTAATAAGGGCGATGCTTATTATAATATATTTATTTATTTTTTATAAGTTAATATTACGGATATAGTATTTATTAAGGTGGTTTTTTTTATAGCTCGAGGTCTTTTAATATAATACTTATAAAATCGAACTTCTAGTTATTAAAGAAGCCCTAAGGGTTAACGAGTTATTAATAACGTCTCGGTATTTTAATAAAGTATACTTAAAATAAACGGTTTGTTAGATCGGAAGTCTAATTCGACCGCGGCATATAGTCGATTGCGCAAGGGCTAATTAGGGGCCCTATTTAGGATTATCATAGCTAGCCTAACCTGCGGTTAGAACCTCCTTTTTATACTTATATAAAAATTTATATAGTTTAATTAATCTTTTTATTAACCCACGGTTCGAACTAGTTACTTTATAAAAAGGAAACCTATACTAATTAGTAATTAAATTCTATTATTATAAATTAGTAAAATATCTTATTACGTAAAAAAGACGACTTTTGAATACTATACGGAATAAGAGATTTGTACTAATTAACCTTACGGAAGTAAATAAAAAAGGAGGTGATTTTTAAATACTATACGGAATTAAGTAATTATAGCCCTTTATTATTTACGAGAGGTCGATATTTACTACGTTAAACTATATTAATTAACAAAACTACTTAAGTAACTAGCTTTTTATTATTACTTTAAGTAACTTTTTTACTAAATAACTTTACTACGGCCGGCCCGTAATTAAAAATTAACTAGCTAAATTAGTAAAAGGAATTGCTAATAAGTAATAATTACTAAATTAGCGTAATTAAACTACGAAAAATACTGCCTAAGAAACTATAAAATAGGGCACCGAGAGGCCGCAAAAGAAAAGATCTCTAAGGTATTTAACCCTAGCTAATATAAGTAAAAATCGTAGTAAGTATCTTTAATAACTTTGCGATCTTATAAAAAGGAGGGCTTAACCTTGCTAACTATACCTAATAGCCTATACGGCTCCTCTACGAGCTGCCTAGTATCTATATTCGACTATTCCTACGGAATACTACCCTAGAGGAGGTAGGTTAAGGAAGGAAGCTATTTAGAGGTTACGGAGAGTACGAGGCTTAGGAGGCTAGAAATATATAGAATAGTAAAAATTAGTAATTAGTAAAGATTATAAAACTAATTATTACATCTTCCTATAGTAATATAAACGTTTATTATTATTATTAAAAGGGGGCTATTAAAACTTACTTTTTTATCCTAAATAAAAAAGAGGTCTTAGTAAGTACGATAGTTAGCGATTTAAAAGGGTAATAGTAGTTACTAAAGAGGGTAAAAATAAGAGTAATAGTAAGATAGTAAAAAAAAATAAAAATTTTTTAAACCTTAATAAATTCGTTAAATAGTAAAAGTACGGGCTTATTATAACTAACGCGCAGATTAAATATATCTTTATTAAAATTAAATACGCTAGTAACTACTAATACGGGTATAGGCTAGAGTATAACCCCTAGTAAGTTAGGGTAAAAAAAAAGAGGAAAAAACCTAATCTTAAATAAAATCCTAATCCTTTATAAATAAGTAAATATTAACCCGGACTATTAGAGAAGGTAAATATATAGGATCGCAGATTAGCTTAATAATAAGTAAATTAATATAATATTAATTTATTTAACTAAGGTTTATAAAAAAAAGGGGCTATAGGGATAACCCCTGTTCTATAAGATCGTAAACGACCTTAGTTATTAACTAAATAAATAGTTTATAAGTATAAGCCTAAGAATTATAAAAGTAATTAATAAATTCCTCTACGGGCGAGGGGTATTATTAACGTAATTATAATTATAAAAACTATATAAAATCCTAGTAATAACGATTATAAAAGAGGAATTTATATTATAAAACTAAGTATAAGTTAATAGGGCGTATAATCGTTTTAACGAATTTAGAAAAAGGGTAAACGACGTAAATTTCCTCTTTATAATTATTAATAGTAATTTATTATTATAAAAAGATATATAGAGGCTAAATATAGTACTAGAAGTACGATAATCGATAATTCTACTTATTTCGATCTATAGCTCGTTATTATTATTAATATAAAATTCGGTACTAATTAGCTAATAGAAAAGAAAATAAACGACTTAAAGTTACTAATAATACGTAGTAACGCAGGGATCGTATATAAATACTAAAAATCTATTAATAAATACGAAGTAATTTATAAACCTTAAAAAGATTTTTTTAAAAAAGAAATTATACTCTAGGGGGAAGTATAAGGTCTTATAAAAAACCCTAACGATGTTTTATAATTATTATAAAAAGGTTAGAATTAGGGAATACTAATACTATTCGGTAATTAATATCGTACTTATAAATAAAGCCTTTAATTACTATTATAAAGTAGTACGTAATTTTAATTAAAACGACTTTTTTAATATTATTAATATAATCCGAAGCCGCTTCGAGACTTATAATAAGAATCTAGAGCTCCTATCCGAGCTATAAGTAATTTTTTTTATATTTATAACTAGGATAATAGAGAGTAAATTATAAATAGAAATCCTTAAAAAACTTATTAATTAAATTAATAAGCTAGCGAAAACCTAGCTAAATAAGGGAATTAATAAGCAAAAAGTCGGATATTTTTATATTATAATCTAACGTATACTAAAGGTAAAAATAACCCTATACTAAGTACTCGAAAATTATAAAACGCTCTACTCGAGGCTAAGATCTAGTTTTAATATTAAAACGAGAATACCGTACTAAACCTACCTCTAAGTATACGACGGCCCTTATTAGTAGTACTAAGTCGATCGAATATATAATAAAAAAGGGAAAAAAGCTAAGTATAATAATCGCTAGTAAGGAGGCCTAAATTTATTAAATAAGTAGAGATTTAACCTATGAATAAGGTAATATAAAAAAACAGTATTTTATTTATAAAAAAGATAAATATTAGTTAAATAACTACTCTAAAAAAGAACGTACTAAATCGTATAAATAGTATAAAAGGTCGAGGGTAATAAAAAGTAAAACTAGCCCTAATCGATTTAACTAATTCTTTATAATATATAAGGGCACATCTAGGGGTATAAAACCTAGTATAAGTAACTAAATTAACGGCCTAAAATATACGCTAAGAAACTTAGAAAATAAAGAAGACCTTATACTTTATACTAACGAATTAGATTATAACGAAATTAATAATATTAACTACTCTTTTTTCGCCCCGTTAGCTTCCGGAGGATATATAAAAATAAATAAGTAAAAGGTAGTAAAAGCTCTAAATAAGTAGGCTTTTATTTATAAATAGTAAGGGAAAGTCCCCTAAATAATGGGCATAGAGAGGGGCAAAGGGGGTAAATTATAATCCGGCTTGCTAAATCTAATAATACTAAATTTACCTCTCTTAATACCTAAAAAAGAATTAGGTACTAAGTAATTATAATAGTAGCTAGGGGGGTCCTTTTTATACTACTTAGATTACTCGAATACTAAGCTCATATAAGTATTTTATATAAGCAAAAAGTATAGCTTAAAAACTTTCTAAGGGATTATTTTAAATACTAGGGTATTATAATAGTTAATAAAAAAAAAGGGTAATTCTAAGTACTATAAAGGATCGTACTAGTAATATTTAATACGTTAATAGCGGGTATTATAAAAATTAGTTTTAGCCCGGGCAAGGAAATCGTCGCCCTAAGTATAATAAAAGTCGAGACGTACTTCGGAACGATAACCTTTTATATTTTACTTATTAATACGCTATTTCTATTATATTTAAAAAATATAAATCGACTAAGTATTATCTTTAATAATACGAGGAACAGAATCTCTAGTAATAAGTATTTCGAAATAGTCGAACGATAATAGGAGTACGTATTTATAAAGCTTATTAATAACACGAAGTTAATTAATTACTTAATAAAAAGTAAGCTTAGATAATTATACTAAAGATTTAGTTACTTATTGGTTACGAGGCTATATAACTTCCTAAAGTAATTAAGTAACGATAATATTAAAATAGGGGTACTAAAGTAGTTAATAAAAGTGTATTACTAATACTAAATAAATACGCAGAGCCTACGTAGGTTTAAATTTAAATTACGTAATAAGCTTAACTTTAATTAGGAAATTATTGTTAATATTTTTTATTTAAATAATTAGCTAGTTTTATATATAATTAATATAGCTATATTTTTTTAAGTAGGGCAATTCTTCTGGGATTTATAAGTAAAAATAGTATAGGTAGCCCTATAAAAAAGCTAGATCGATATATATTAAGGTCCGCTAAATAGTATTAGAACCGACGCTAGCACTAGCTTTAAGTTAGTAAAATTTAAAGAAAATACGACGGCCTATAGTATATAGCTAAACGTCGTACCTATTAAAGCGTACTATAGTATTAGAAAAGCAGAAAGGGTATACTAGTAGCTAAAAAGGGTATTTAGAATTATTAAAAAAAAAATCTAGATTTTACTAATAACGAATACCTCTAGATAGTACTTAAATATTATAATAATACTATAGGGCTTAATAAGCTTATACTAACGCTTTTTATATTTAGAGTATATTTAAGAACGACCTTAGCCTCGCTACTATTACTAAATATAAACTAATAAGCCCGAGTAGTTAAAAAAGTAATATAAGTACTATGTAAAGTAAGTATAAAAAGATAAGTTAACGAGGTAATTATTATATATAATAGGCCCGATATAAGAAATAATTTAAATATATTACTAAATTTAGATATACGAGTATAGTACGAAATTACTTAATAATAAGCTAGGTTATATAAATTAATCTTTATTAATAAGCGATCTTATATAGTCGCAAAGGATCGTAACTAACCCCTCGAAGTATTAATTATAATAATAAAACTATATTATATAGATCTTAGCGAGGTAATTTCTAACTTATAAAAAGAAAAAGAGCTAGGGGAAACTATATAACTTATAATAAAAGCATAGGAAATTATTTTTAATAAAATCGTCGTAGTAGTACTAATAAATAATAAAAAAGAGGAAATTATTAAAAAGGTACTAATACTACCGGCAAGACGTTATAAAAGACTATAATAATAAGTACTAACGTAATAATTTATTATTAGTAACGAGGTAATTAATACTTTTTATATAGTAAAAGAGAAAGCCGATTTTAAACTAATAATTAAATTATATAAGGAAAGCGTAATTATAATTATTAAAAAGCTATATAAGGAATTAGATTTAATTAAAATAAATACTCTTTACGATTAAAAAGTCTATCGATTTATCCTTTACGACTTAGAGAAGTATATAAACCTCCGTATATTTAAATTATAAATAGTTCGTAAAATTAAAAAAAAAGAAATACCTTAGCTATATAAGAAGTCTAGATACGTAATTTAGGGGTATGGTAATATCGAAAAGGTAACGCTACTTATATAATCGCTTATTATATAGCGCTATAACTAATAATTAATAATAATATTAATAGTATTACTATAGAAAAAGGGATATAAGATTTAGAGCTATAATATTACCTAGGCGTATATTTAATTAACTATAGGGCTTATAAGGAGAATCCTAGCCTATTTACTAAAAGAAATAGTTAGTAAGTACTTAGAAAGTACGATTATTAAAGTACTTAAACTATTATATAAGCTTATAAAATCGGGTACTTATTAATAGGCTATATATTACGATTTTTATATTAATTAATTATTAATAGTTATATCTACGTACGACCCGTGCTTATTAGTCTCTAAGTACGTAGGTAATTAATTTAAAATTATTAAAATATGGACCGACGATATATTAAACTTATTTAATATTAACTTTATAAAAAAGGAGAATAAGGAGCTCTAAAAAGCGGGCTTCGTAACGAAGCTAAAAAAGGTCCTTATAATAAATAACTTATTAATATTTAATAATAAGATTTTTATAATCGAGGGGGAAACTATTATTTTTTAATAAAAGGGGTAAGGTAAGAAAATTAGCCTCGTTAATCCGAATATAATTAATATTAAAAAGCGATATAAAGCTAAGCTTACGTAAGGGGTATATATTATAAGTATATATTAGCCCGAGGTAACGTTTAATTATACTAGAGTAGCGTAAGTTATAGAACTAAATAAATAAAATATCGAGGTACTTAATAAGCGGTTTAAGTAGTAGTACTCGAATCTTAATCGAGGTCTTATTTATTACTTAATCAACCTTATAATTAGTAAGCTCTACGTATTTATAAATAACTTATTTATAAATAATAAGAACCTTATTTTATAATTAGAGTATTTTATTATTCTTATTAATAAGAGTATAAATAAGAGCGAATTTATAATATATAGTAATATAATCTATTACTTATTAACTAAAAGTAAGTAAGTAATAAGAAGTATACTAGCGTTAGAAGTCTATAGTATAGTTAATAACGTTAACCTTACTTACGTAATTTTAACGACGCTAAGGAGAATTACTAATCGACTTAGCTTTTTATTAATCCTAACGGTTATTAATATAGATTTTTACTTATTATACGAATATTTTATTAAATTAGGAACTACGAAAAAAAAGAGGCTTATAATCGATATTATAGCCCTTAGGTAATCGTATAAAAGGCACAAGATCCTCGAAATCCGTTAGATTAACGGCGATAATAACCTTACTAACGCTTTTATAAAAGTAGTACTTAATAAGGGGTTAAAATAATTCGTAAATAGTAAAAAATTTAATATATAAATAAAAAAATAAGTTATATAAAAGGAATAAAGAAAAGGGAGAAAAGGAAACGACTTAATAAACGGGCCCGAGGTCGAATTATACCTCTAACTATAGTAATTAAATTAATAAAAAAAAGAAAAAGTTAGTATTAGATTAGAAGTCTAATTCGACTATAGTATATAGTTAATTACGTAGGGGCTAATTAGGGGCCCTATTTAGGATTATCGTAGCTAGCCTAACTTGCGGTTAGAACCTCTTTTTTATACTTATATAAAAATTTATATAGTTTTATTAATCTCTTCGTTAACCTACGGTTCGAACTAGTTACCCTATAAGAGGGAAACCTACACGGTTAAATAGTAATAGTAATAGTAATAGTATAATAATAATAAATAATAAGGGAAGTAGCGTTTTAAACTTTAATAAAAAAAACGAAGTAACGAATATATATATATACGAGTTAAAGTTAAAAATATTAGTACTTATAGAGGTCGGTATTATTTTTAATAATGGTAATAAGGGTATCTCCGATACTATACTATTATAAGCTACTATTACCTAGAGGGGCCGCAAACTTAGCTAGGTATATAATAAGCTTATAAAGTAGTAGCGTCGGGTACTTAATATTATTATTAATAATCCGTAGTTATAAACTTTATAAGAGGGAAAGTTAAAAAGTTAGAAAATCTAAAAAAATAGTTTAGTAAGATAGTGTAAATATCTATTAATACTATATATTAATACTATATAAATAATACGGAGAACCGCCCGAGCAGCTAGCAAAGGCAGAATATATAAATAAATACGCTATGACAATGGCTTTGCAGGGAGGTTGACTCATACATTGCTGCGGGCAGTCTTTCTACGGACCGCTTCCTAGCCCCCGGCTGGGCTAAAACTGCAAGGCAGACGATCGCAATGACAGATACAACGGGGGGCCTAGACCCCCATTAAGTCCCAAGATGGAAATGGCATAGCCCCCACCGCATGCCACTGAAACCTTCGAGAAAGATTGATTTCGCAGGGGATGAAGATGAGAATGGCACTCTGCCGGAGGGGTTTACTCTGCAGAGAAAGTTTTGACGAGATAGGAATGAGAGACGTGAAGCTCCTTCAAGGACAAAAGGAGGCAGAGATCGGCATTGCGTTGAGGAGACCCTTGGCAACGACCCTTGTTCCAACAACTTTGCTCCACTGTTCGAGCTTTCGTGTTTTCTACTCAATGCTCATATTGGCTAGCGCAATAGTCAACGGCCGTTAAGAGGCCGTCAAGTGGCGTTCGGATTTTTAGCGTATCCGTAAGCTAGGTCTGGGGTAGGGCTAACCAAGAGAAACATTTCCAAGGAAACATGACTTGATTTGGATGGCGTGGAACATGGGTCTCGGACTTTGACCTGGCGGGTAATGCGGACTGCAGCAAAGTCTCAAGGCAAGGGTCAACTTCCATGATGACCGTATGAATTATGTTTATGTTCTACGTTCGTATGTGGTATCTCAGTGCAGCTTTATGGTGTCAAAATTAAAAAGGGTCGTAGCAGGATCGATCCTCTTCTGTGTGTCTAAATATTGCCAAAAAAAGGAAGCGGGTGAATGAGTGAGAGTAATAAACAGCAGATAAACGCCGGCCAGTAAAATTCCTCATGATGCCTTGCTCACACAGATTCATGTGGAGTAATGGGCTTCTTTTCTGATGACGGGCGCGAACTGGGGTCTGTGAACGGCCCTGCCGTGAGTTCATGCTCAACGTAGGAGACATCATCCCGATGTCTTGACCGGACTGTGAACTCCTTGAGCACTCGAATAGCCGGTTTTGACGAGCCCTTGGATGAAACCTTCTGGGAGTTGGAAAGGTCCTTCTGTTGGCTAGAGAGATTTGCGTAGTTTGATTTGCCCCTTTGAGTGGTGCCGAACACCTTGGGAAAGACCAGACTGAATAGAGAGCGGATGGCAGGCATGCTGGCGCAGATGACGCCTACCGGAACCTCAATAGTGCTCCAGTATCCGACCTCGACGTAGTCCTCTAGCATCACATTAGCTTAATGCTTTTCCACTGGTATGTTGGGTATAAACTTACGCGTCGCATTGCTCGTAGTTGCATAGCTGGCCAGCGAATGCAACCGCACCACACTCACAATAGTGACACTAAGTAGAATTTGTCAGCAAACAGTTCTGCGGGATGGATAATTTGCCAAGCATATAAGAACCCAACGCTGAACATCAGAATGACTATGAGCTTCTTCTTTGTAGAAAGTGTCGGATTAGAAGTCTAATTCGACCGCGGTATATAGTCGACTACGCAGGGGCTAATTAGGGGCCCTATTTACGATTATCGTAGCTAGCCTAACCTGCGGTTAGAACCTCTTTTTTATACTTACGTAAAAGTTTATATAGTTAAATTAATCTTTTTATTAACCTACGGTTCGAACTAGTTACTTTATAATAGGGAGACTAATACTAATTAGTAATTAAATTCTATTATTATAAATTAGTAAAGTATCTTATTATATAAAAAAGACGACCTCTTAATACTATATAAGATAGGAGATTTATACTAATTAACCTTATAAAAGTAGATAAAAAAAGAGGCGATTTTTAAATACCGTACGGAATTAAGTAATCGTAGCTTTTTATTATTTACGAGAGGTCGATGTTTATTATATTAAACTACGTTAATTAATAAAACTACTTAAATAACTAGCTTTTTATTATTATTTTAAATAGCTTTTTTATTAAATAACTTTTTAATAGCCGGCCCGTAATTAGAAATTAACTAAGTAATAAAAGGGACTATTAGATAAGTAATAATAACCTAATTATAATTAAGTTATAAAAAAGACTATAAAAAAAAGATATAAAATAGGGTACCGAAGAGCTATAAGAGGAAAATCTCTAAGGTATCTAACCTTACTAAGTACGAGTAATAAGTAGTATTTTTAATAAGTCCTTAAGGCCTACGATTTTATAAAAAAGGGGGAGCTTAACTTTACTAATTATACTTAATAGCTTATATAGCTCCTCTATAAGCCGTTTAGTATTTATATTTAACTATTCTTATAAAATACTACTTTAAAAAAGGTAGGTTAAAAAAGAAAGCTATTTAGAAATTATAGAGAATACGAGGCTTAGGAAGCTAAAAGTATATAGAATAACGGAAATTAGTAATTAATAAAGATCCCGAGACTAATTATTATATTTTCTTATAATAATATAAACGTCTATTATTATTATTAAAAAAGGGGTTATTAAAACTTACCCTTTTATATTAAATAAAAAGGAGGTCTTAGTAAGTACGATAGCTAGTAATTTAAAAAAATAGTAATAATTACTAAAAATAGTAAAAACGAGAGTAGTAGCGAGATAGTAAAAAGAAGTAAGAATCTCCTAGACCTTAATAAATTTATTAAGTAATAAAAATACGGGTTTATTATAATTAATACGCAGATTAGATATATTTTTATTAAGATTAAATACGCTAATAACCGTTAATACGAATATAAGCTAAAGTACGACCCTTAGTAAGTTAGAGTAAAAAAAAAAAAAAAAAAAACCCGATCCTAAATAGAATCCCGATCTTTTATAAATAAGTAAATATTAACTTAGATTATTAAAGGACGTAAATATATAAGATTATAAATTAGCTTAATAATAAGTAAATTAATATAATATTAATTTATTTAACTAAAGTTTATAAAAAAAAGGGGCTATAAGAGTAACTCTTATTTTATAAAATTATAAACGACCTTAATTACTAACTAAATAAATAGTTTACGAGTATAAGCTTAGGAATTACGAAAGTAGTTAATAAATTCTTTTACGGGCGAGGAGTATTATTAACGTAATTATAATTATAAGAACTATATAAAATCTTAGTAATAACGATTATAAAAAAGGAATTTATATTATAGAACTAGGTATAAGTTAATAGGGCGTATAATCGCTTTAATAAATTTAAAAAAAGGGTAAACGACGTAGATTTCCTCTCTATAATTACTAATAATAATCTATTATAATAACAGGATATATAGAGGTAAAATATAGTACTAGAAGTTTAATAATTAATAATTCTACTTATTTTGATTTATAGTTCGTTACTATTATTAATACGAAATTCGGCGCTAATTAGTTAATAAAAAAGGAAGTAGACGACCCGGAGTTATTAATAGTACGTAACGACGTAGGGATCGTATATAAATATTAAAAATCTAGTAATAAATATAAAGTAATTTATAAACTTTAAAAAGATCTTTTTAAAAAAGAAATTATATTCTAGGGAGAAGTATAAGGTCTTATAAAAAACCTTAATAATATTTTATAATTATTATAAAAAGGTTAGGATTAGGGAATACTAGTACTATTCGGTAATTAATATCGTATTTATAAACAAAGCCTCTAATTATTATTACGAAGTAGTACGTAATCTTAATTAAAACGACTTTTTTAGTATTATTAACGTAATCCGGAGCTACTTTAAGACCTATAATAAGAGTTTAAAGCTCTTATTCGAGCTATAGGTAATTTCTTTTATATTTATAACTAGGATAATAGAGGGTAAATTGTAAGTAAAAATCCTTAAAGAGCTTATTAATTAAATTAATAAGCTAGCGAAAACCTAGCTAAATAAGGGAATTAATAAGTAGAAAATCGGATATTTTTATACCGTAGTTTAACGCGTATTAAAAATAAAAATAACCCTATACTAAGTACCTAAAGACTATAAAACGCTTTACTTAAGGCTAAGATTTAGTTTTAATATTAAGGTAAGAATACTATACTAAACCTACCTCTAGGTATATAACGGCCCTTATTAATAGTACTAAGTTAATCGAACGTATAATAAAAAAGGGAAAGAAGCTAGGTATAGTAATCGTTAGTAAGGAGGCCTAGATTCGTTAAATAAGTAAAGATTTAACCCGTAAATAAAGTAACGTAAAAAGTAATACTTTATTTATAAAAAAAATAGATATTAGTTAAGTAACTACTTAGAAAAAGAGCGTACTAAATCGTATAAATAATATAAAAAGTTAAGGGTAGTAGATAGTAAAACTAACCTTTATTAATTTAATTAATTCCTTATTATATATAAAGGCAGATCTAGGGGTACAGAACCTAGTAAAAAAAGCTAGTTTAGCGTTTTAAAATATTCGTACCCTATAAGAGATTTAGAAAATAAGAAAGATCTTACCCCCTATACTAACGAATTAGATTATAACGAAGTCGATAATATTAATTACTCTTTTTTTATACTATTAGCTTCGGGAGAATATATAAGGCTAAATAAATAAAAAGTAATAAAAGCTCTTAATAAGCAGGCTTTCATTTATAAATAATAAGAAAAGGTCCTTTAAGTAATAAATACGGAGGTAGCTAAAAAAGTAAATCTAATAGGGCTAAAGTCTATCTTCTTAATACTTAAGGAAAAGACGCTACTTTTTTTAATACTTAAAAAAAAGAAATAAAATACTAAGTAAATCTAGGGGTAACTAGAGGGGTCCTTTTTATACTACTTAAATTACTTAAATACTAAGCTCGTATAAGTATTTTATATAAGCGAAAAGTACGGCCTAGATAATTTCTAAGGGATTATCTTAAATATTAGGGTATTATAATAGTTAATAAGAGGAAAAGGGTAATTCTAAGTACTATAAAAAATTACACTAGTAATACTTAATATATTAACAGCGGGTATTACGAGAATTAGCTTCGGCCTAAGTAAGGAAATCGTCGTACTAAGTACGGTAGAAGTAAAGACGTACTTTAAAATAATAACCTTTTATATTTTACTCGTTAATACCCTATTTTTATTATATTTAAAAAATATAAATTAACTAAGTATTATATTTAATAATACGAGAAATAGAATCTCTAATAGTAAGTACTTTAAAATAGTCAAACAATAATAGGGGTACGCGTTTATAAGGCTTATTAATAATACGAAGTTAATTAATTACTTAATAAAAAGTAAGCTTAGATAATTATACTAAAAATTTAGCTACTCATTAGTTATGAGGCTATATAACTTCTTAAAGTAATTAGGTAATAATAATATTAAAATAGGGGCGCTAGAGTAGTTAATAAAAGTATATTACTAATACTAAATAAATACGCAGGGCCTACGTAGGTTTAAATTTAAATTACGTAATAAGCTTAACTTTAATTAGGAAATTATCGTTAATATTTTTTACTTAAATAGTTAGCTAGTCCTATATATAATTAACGTAGCTATATCTTTTTAAATAGGGCAATTCCTCTAGGATTTATAAATAAAAATAGTATAAGTAGCCCTATAAAAAAACTAGATTAATATATACTAAGGACTGCTAAATAGTATTAGAACTAACGCTAGTACTAGCTTTAAATTAATAGAATTTAGAGAGAATACGACGGCCTACGGTATATAGCTAAAAATCGTGCTTATTAAAGCGTATTATAGTATTAGAAAAGTAAAAAGGGTATACTAGTAATTAAAAAGGGTATTTAGAATTATTAAAAAAAAAATCTAGATTTTATTAATAATAAATACTTCTAAATAGTACTTAAATACTATAATAATACTATAGGGCCTAACGGGCTTATACTAACGCTTTTTATATTTAGAGTATATTTAAGAACGACCTTAGCCTCGCTATTATTACTAAACGTAAATTAACGAGCCCGAGTAATTAAAAAAGTAATATAAGTACTACGTAAAGTAAGTATAAAGAAGTAAGTTAATAAAGTAATTATTACGTATAATAGGCCTAATATAAGGGGTAGTTTAAATATATTATTAAATTTAAATATATAAGTATAGTATAAAATTACTTAATAATAAGCTAGGCTATATAAATTAATTTTTATTAATAAGCGCTCTTACGTAGTTATAAGGGATCGTAATTAACCCCTCGAGGTATTAATTATAATAATAAGACTATATTATATAGATCTTAGTAAAGTAATTTTTAACTTATAAAAAGAAAAAGAGCTAGGGGAAACTATATAACCCGTAATAAAGGTATAGGAAATTATTTTTAATAAAATCGTTATAATAGTACTAATAGATAATAAGGAAGAGGAAATTACTAAAAGGGTACTAATACTACTAGCGAAACGTCGTAAAAGAATACGATAGTAAGTACTAACGTAATAATTTATTATTAGTAACGAGGTAATTAATACTTTTTATATAGTAAAAAAGAAAGCTAATCTTAAGCTAGTAATTAAACTACGTAAAAAAGGCGTAATTATAACTATTAAAAAACTATATAAGGAAACAGATCTTATTAAAATAAATACTCTTTGCGATCGAGGGGTTTATTAATTTATTTTCTATGACCTAAAAAAGTATATAAACCTCTATATATTTAAATTACGAATAGTTCGTAAAATTAAAAAAAAAGGAATACCCTAGCTATATAAGAAGTTTAAATACGTAATTTAAAAATATAGTAACATTAAGAAAGCGATACTACTTACATAATTACTTACTATATAGTACTATAACTAACGATTAATAATAATACTAATAGTATTATTATAAAAAAAGGGGTACGAGATTTAGAGCCGTAATATTACCTAGGTATATACTTAATTAGCTATAGGGCTTATAAAGAGAATCCTAGCCTATTTACTAAAGAAAATAGTTAGTAAGTACTTAAAAAGTACGATTATTAAAGTACTTAAGCTATTATATAGGCTCGTAAAATCGGGCACTTATTAATAAGCTACTTACTACGACTTTTATATTAATTAATTATTAATAGTTATATTTACGTACGACCCGTGCCTACTAGTCTCTAAGTACGAAAGTAACTAATTTAGGATCGTTAGAATATAAACTAACAATATATTAGGCCTATTTAATATTAATTTTATAAAAAAAGAGGATAAGGAGCTCTAGAAAGTAGGCTTTGTAATAAAACTAAAAAAGGTCTTTATAATAAATACTCCTCTAGTATTTAATAGCGGGATTCTTATTATTAAAAGGGAAACCGTTGTTTTTTAATAAAAGAGGTAAGGTGAGAAAATTAACCTCGTTAATCTAAATATAATCGATATTAAAAAATAATATAAAACTAAGCTTACGCAAGGGGTATATATTATAAGTATATACTAACTTAAAATAACTTTTAACTATACTAAAGTAGCGTAGGCTATAGAACTAAATAAATAAAATATCGAAGTACTTAATTAATAGCTTAAGTAGTAATACTCGAATTTTAATCGAGGTCTCGTTTACTACTTAATTAACCTCGTAGTTAGTAAGCTCTACGTATTTATAAATAGCTTATTTATAAATAATAAAGACCTTATTTTATAATTAGGGTATATTATTATTCGCATTAATAAGAGTATAAATAAGAGCGAATTTATAATATATAATAATATAATTTACTACTTATTAACTAAAAATAAGTAAGTAACGAGAAGTATATTAGCGTTAGAAGTTTATAGTATAATTAATAGTATTAACCTTACTTATATAATTTTAATAATACTAAGGAGAATTACTAATCGACTTAGCTTTTTACTAATCCTAATAGTCGTTTATATAAATTCTTACTTATTATATAAATATCTTATTAAATTAGGAACTATAAAAAAAAAGAGGTTTATAATTAATATTATAGCCCTTAGGTAATCGTATAAAAGGCGCGAGATCCTCGAGATCCGTTAGATTAATAATAATAATAACCTCGCTAACGCTTTTATAAAAATAGTACTTAATAAGGGGTTAGAATAATTTATAAATAATAAAAAAGTTAATATATAAATAAAAAAATAGGTTATATAAAAAGAATAGAAAAAAGGGAGAAAAGGAGACGATTTAGTAAACGGGCCCGAGGTTAAATTATACCTCTAACCGTAATAATTAAATCGATAAAAAAAAAAAAAGTTAGTATTAGATTAGAAGTTTAATTTAACTACGGTATATAGTTAACTACGTAGGGGCTAATTAGGGGCCCTATTTACGATTATTATAACTAGCCTAACTTATAATTAAAACCTCTTTTTTATACCTACGCAGAAGTTTATATAGTTAAATTAATCTCTTCGTTAACCCACGGTTCGAACTAGTTACCCTGTAATAGGGAGACCAACACTGGGAAATGGGAGTCGCCCTTTCCAACAGATTGATACCAGATCCCCAATGAGTACACTTGAGATTGAGCAGCTACGAAGCCTGAGAAGATCTTTTTCCTATCATGATGAGGAAGGCGAAGTGCCGGTGGGATTTGGGGGCCACTGCCATGAAGCCTACGATACCTGAACACCCATGTGTTTCTCCTGGCCGGCTGTCTTCCGATGCCCACGATTAGGCCAACTCGAGTTGATCCCAATGTTTGGTTTCTGCACGTCGCGGAACCAGCGGCCCGTCAAACTTCCATAGTAAAAGGGACTGGCCAAGAACAATGTTCCGATTTCCAATCCTCCACCTCTAGATCATTGACACAAGCCCACCGGCAACCGTCAGTCATCCGTCGTCACTCTTTCAACCCCACGTCATATCATTCGATTCTCACACTCTTTTTGACTTGGCCGCTTCAAGATGAAGCTGCATTACGCTCTCTCTATTCTGCCCTGTTTCGGCAGCGGCGTCCTTGGGCTCCCCGCATACGCAGCTGATGCTCTCAGAGAGGAGCTCTCATCCAAGCTCTCCGGACACATCGCCAGCGCCTTTCACGAGGTACATGAGAAGAGGCTTTTGTTCGACCCATTGACAACACCTATCGATGTAACCGGCGACCATAAGTTCATCGCACCCGACTTCAAGAATGGCGCCCAGCGTGGTCCCTGCCCGGGGCTCAACGCTCTGGCGAACCACGGCTACATCAGCCGCAAGGGTGTGACGAGCTTAGTCGAGGTCACGGCCGCTATCAACACTGTGTTTGGCATGGGATTGGAGCTTTCAACGATTCTAGGAGTGATGGGAACTGTTTTTGTCGGAAACCCTCTGTCTCTTAACCCAGGTTTCTCCATTGGAGATGCTGCCAGCGGATCCAACAACATCTTGGGCAATCTGATCGGTCTCCTTGGTACGCCTCGCGGACTAAATGACTCCCATAACATCATCGAGGGTGATTCGTCCAACACCAGAGCCGACTTGTACATGACGGGAGACGCTTCCACCATGGTCATGGAGCAGTTCCAGTCCTTCTACGACATGTCGTCAGGCGAGGGCGATTACAACTTTGAGTTATTCGCTGACAGGGCCTCTATTCGCTTCAACGAGACTATTGCAACCAACCCGAACTTTTACTATGGTCCTTTTACCGGCATGATTGCTCGAAACGCGGGCTTTTTGTTTGCTTGCCGCTTGTTTGCGAACCACTCCGCGGAGAATCCAACTGACCTCTTAAGTAAGTTGTCAGCCTTTGTTAGAGGATGGGCTGATGTACTGATTCCCTTTAGACAAGGCAACTCTGAAGAGCTTCTTCGCCGTAGAGGGCGAAGAGGGCAATCTCACGTACAACAGAGGCTGGGAACGTGTTCCAGAGAACTGGTACCGTACGCCGGTGGACTACGGCTTGGTCCAGCTGAACTTGGATCTTCTCGCCTGGATTGCCAAGTACCCTGAGTTGGGAAGGTATGTGTACTCTAAGTACCTAAGTCAAAAGATTATCAAGCAACATGCTAACGAGTCTCCCACTACAGTATCGGCGGAAACATGGGAAAGGTCAACAGCTTTGCGGGAGTCAATCTCGCCGACCTTACCGGTGGTGTCCTGAACCTCACCAAGCTGTTGGAAGGCAACAATCTGCTGTGCTTTGTCTTTGAGATTCTCAAGACCGCCTCACCAAACTCGCTGTCTACAATCTTTACCATCATTGAGGCGCCTCTCAAGCTTGTCACCGACACTGTTGGCGCTGCCATCCTCAACTTGGCCTGCCCGGCCTTCAAAGATATAACTGTAGGCGGAAAGAGTCTTGATGAAGGCCTCAAGGAACAATACCCCGGCGCGAAGATGGCTAACAACATCCTTTGACATAGTCATCCATGTCTGTGAGTGCCATGATACACAGTAATATTGTCGGATTAGAAGTCCAATTCGACCTCGGCATACGGCCGAGGCTACGCAGGGGCTAATAAGGGGCCCTATTTACGATTACTATAAACTACCTAACCTACGGTTAGAACCTCCTTTTTATACCTTACGTAGTATATTAAAATAGTTTAATTAACCTACTTTATTAACTTACGGTTCGAACTAATCGATTACTATCCTTATAATAGTGATACTAATAAATATAGAACTGCCTCTGTATAAGCGACAAGACTTTTACTAGCCGATATATATCCTACTTAATTTATAATCATGCTGTTGGAGCAGTAGCCATGCTCCCTATTTACTCTTCGCATTCTAGGAAAGACTTAACCCTTGGGAGTGCTTGACTAAAGAGTGATTGAACGGACACTAATAACACAACATCATGATGTACTTGATTATCGAAGCGAGAGTAGTGTATTGGCGTAGGAACCTCGCCCCCATAGTTTCAGTTATCATTGATTGCGTTGTGAAGTACATGTCGAGTAAACATGCTTACGGTGATCATCCTAATTGTTGACATAGCCATGGCCCCGACCGCTCACGAGCTTGAGAAACCGCGGATAGCCACAAGTGGAAGCAAACGCGATGTAGAATTCGTGCGAGCACATGTTTGCAATCAGATTCATAGACTCAGCTTCAACTCATCATCATTTCATCATTCATCTTCTAATCTACATAGTCCATTCCGGACCTTTTGATACTTTTACAACTTAGCGTGCTTCTCGTTAACCAGAACGTATCTGTAACGAGCATGGCCTTGCTCCATGTCGACAATGGCCTTGTTGGCGTCCTTAAGCGGGCGCTTCTGGACCCAAGGCTTGACCTTCTTCTCGACAGCGAGCTCAAGCATCTCCCTGATATCGGAGGGAGAGCCAATACCGCTGCCACCAACCTTGATACCGCTGGCGAGCAGAGTAAAGGCGTTGATGGGAGGCAGGTTACCACCGTCGGGGGCACCGACCTGGATGAATGTGCCGTAGACCTTCAACAGTCTCAGGTACTGTTGCAGGGGCATCTTCTCGCTGGACACGGTAGAGATGATGAGATCGATGCTGCGGGCGTTGGTCTTGGACCAGTCCTTGTCGTCGTCGGTCGCAATGTACTCATCAGCTCCAAGCTTCAGGACCTCGTCCTTCTTGGTGGCCTTTCTGGAAATACCAATGACCTTGTCAGCGCCGAGGGCCTTGGCGAAGAGCACAGCAAAGTGGCCAAGACCACCAACACCAACGACACCAACAGTCTTTCCAGGTCCACAGCCGTTCTCCTTCAACGGGGAGAAGACCGTGATGCCACCGCAAAGCATGGGCGCGGCATCCTCAGAAGGAATACCATCCGGGATCTTGATGACGAAGTGTCCGTTGGTTCTGTTGTAGTCGGCATAGCCACCCATTGCCTTGCCCTCACCATCGGGGTAGACGGAGCCGTATGTGCTAATGTTGGCACGGCCGCAGTAGTTCTCGCGTCCGATGGAGCACTCGGGGCAGTCGGACTTCATGCAGGAGCGAGCCTGGGCACCGACACCTACGCGGTCACCAACGGAAACATGCTTCACGTTCTTGCCGACGCGGACGGCCTTGCCGACGATCTCGTGTCCGACGCAGCAAGCTGAAGAAGGGAGCACATGTTAGCAATGAACAATGGACAGATTCCTGCTCGAAAACCCCGCGTTTTGAGTCGAGGCGGGGTAAAGAGGGAAAACTCACGATAAGGGGTCTCAGCCCAGCCCGAGCGGAGCATGTGAAGGTCAGAACCGCAGATACCGCAGTGGGAGATCTCAATGTCGACGTCGTCCTCAGTCCACTTCTTGGGCTCGAATGCGCCCCATTCCATCTTTCCGTTGACACTGTCGGGGCTGTGGCCGAGCCATCCTTCGAACTTGATGTCGGACATGATTGTGTGTGTTGTGTTGTGATAAGCTGACTCGCGTTGTTGATATGGTACTATCGGAGTCGGTTTTTGTCTATGAAGCTTGTAGAGCACGAATTGATCAGGCAATACAAGCTAGTGACTTGGTGGGGGGGACTGAGTTTATGTATGAACTTTTAGAATTCAAAGCACCGAGGCCACGGTCCATGACGGCATCCACAGATGCCGCGAGCTAGGGCCCATTTCCCTTCGTTCATCATGTCATCAAGAACTTTCTCGACCGGAGCTAGCTGGAGTTAAGACGGCACTATACCGAGGTTAAACAGTTTAGAGAGCTTGCCGGCATATCTACGGAGCCTTCCGACGCCCAGGGGCAGCCGTCAATGCCGCGAATGGGTTCGTTTTCCTTTTTGGTGGTTCTCCTCAGCTTTTGGTCTGGCCTTTCTGGCGGTGTCAAGCTTCCAAGCTCGCTGGTGCTTGGGCCGGAAAGGACTAGCTTCGCCCGCCACTTCAGATGATGACGCAGAGAGGAGGGGTGAAATCTTCAGTGGGTTTTGTTCTTGGCAACTGAGACATGTAATTGGATTAACTTGTTCTAACCCCAATGCCCCTCCACGGTCAAAAGTCCGGATTTCCTTTGGCCGCGGGGGCTCGCGCGAGTCAGATAAGCTACGTGAATTAGCTGACGTTTCCAGCATGAAGCCCCACGGTGTCCGTGGATGAGGTTCAGCTGTTCAGTTCCATGCTGTTGTGCGGCGTAGCACAGCCTGTCAGTGACTTGGGGCAATGCAGGCCAAGCGTAAAATCCGTATGTACTCCGTACTTCGTACGCTTCCTCCCTAGCCAGACACCAGCATGCATGGAGCTTTTCCATTCTTTTCTGCTGCAGCCTGCTGACGGAGGCGCTGACAGACGTTCTTCTTGGCTTGCTGGCTTTTTCTAGTTCCCTTGTCATCCCATGGAAACATGTGCGTTAGTATGCTTGGTATGCACTAAGGTGCTTATTGCCGATCGTCCGGGACGACGGCGTCGCGTATCATTCGATCGCATCGCAGATTTGCATAATAGCCTTTGATTCCCCCTCAACTAGCCTGTGCCATTTGTGTTGCGCCGCTTCCGCGGCATCATTACAAATTCCTAGGTATATCCATCGGTGATAGGCGATGAGGAGGGTTACTATCGGCGTTTACCTTGCATGACATGATACAGCTGGTGGATGATTGATTTAGCGGTGAAGCTTGTGCCAGTCTCTCGTTTCTAATGTGCCTACCCGTAGCTTCTACCCAGTTATTCTTATGCTCCCGGACTTAAGAGCACTAAACTCTACGACGACGAGCCGAGGTGCAGCATAATACCAGGAAACTCAATTAGTAACCATTTTAGTTTTTATGTGCTTACGTCTGGTTCCCATACTGGAGCGACGTAGCGACAATCACACACTTGGTCTAGGAGCTCGGGAGCGAGATTGAGTGGGTTTTCCCCGTGGAAGAAAACACAATCCTCTTTGATCATCAACCGTGACGTCGATGGTTACACGAAACATCAAGTATTGCCGAAAGAGCATACGTTAGCCAGGAGCAAACAGTTGAATTCATTCTTCATGAATCAAAGTACTAAGTAAGTATGAACATGAAGGTCAAGTATTTACATCTGGTTCAATCAAATGGGCATGGAACCCAGACTGAACCCACCCCCACCTCTACCCCGCCATCCCCGAAAGTGCCGTACCCTCTCCGTCCCTTGCTTGTTGCTCACGATAGAGGGCGGGCGATTAAAGAAGAATCCCGTAATCTCTCAGAGACATTGAGAGTAGTAGTCATTCGCCTTGGTACAGACGTAAGGAGACTGGCAAGTAGTAGGCCCGGTCCAGCCAATACCACCGCACTGGCCCCAGCGGACCTGTCCGGCGCCAGAGGCAGCACTACTCGTAGTCGCAGCAGCAGACGTAGTAGTCGTAATCAGAGTCGTCGCGCGCGAAGTCGTAGTCGGAACGGCACCAGTAGCAGCAGCAGCAAGTACAGAGGAAACAGACGTGTACGCAGGCTTCTTGTTGAAGCTGGCGTCCCACAGAAGGGCATCACCGGCACCGCTGAATGTCTCAGGGATCCAGCTGTACTTGTCGGTGAAGCCCCAGATAGTGACGCCGACGCACCCGGCAACGTCCAAGCAGGAACCGACGACGTTGGCATAGTCGTTGCCCTGTGTGACGAGGGCGGCGCTGGAGGCGGGCAGGCTGGAGTGGCGGATGTCGAGCTCCGTGTAGGCGACTTCGAGGCCGAGGGCGGTGAAGCGGCGGAGGGCGGTCGCGAGGGCGCTGCGGCCCGGGGTGGAGCCCACGATCAAGTGGCCCTGGAAGCCAACACCGTCGATGGGTGCGCCGGCGTTCTGAACGATGGTGACGGCTTCGTAGACGCGGTTGGTCTTTGCGCCGTTGTACTCGAGGTTGTAGTCGTTGTAGTAGCTGGGTCCTTCCATTAGTGATTGAGTGGTAAGAGGCAGGGGACTCTCTGGCTTACAGCTTGGCATTGGGATCAGCAGCCCTGGCAGCTCTAAAGGAGATGGGAAGGTAGTCGGTGCCGAGGACGGTGTAGAAGACGCTGGTGCGCCAGCTTCCGTCGTCTGCCGCTGCTTCATTGACGACATCCCAGGCGTAGCACTGGCCGAGGTAGTGCTTTAGAACGTTGGAAATATGCGTGTTGATGACGGCAGTCAGGGTTGCTGCTGTCCATGATCCGCTCGAGACCCAGTTGGGGAGTTGAGAGTGCCTGGTTCCTGGTCAGAGTTGTGCACCACCAATGCTCATACTAAAGGGATGTTTACCATGTCAAGGTGTGGCATCTCAGGATCTGGCCGTTCGCCTTTGCAATATTCGGAATCTAGGCGAAATCATCGAGTCAGCCCGCGCTCAGTCTAATGGATTTAGCCAAGCCTCCATGCCCTGGCGCATCACGTACAATGTCTCCCGAGGTGTAAGAGAAGGTGTTCTGAGTAGGCTCGGTATACGCCCATTTTTGTCCGTTCTCAGGTACCAGGGAACCAAACTCGGCAGTGTTGTTCACAATTGCCATGTAGGCGGCATCCGTAGTTGTGCGGCGCTCATCGACGGCCGTGCCGAAGTACTTCAGACCGGCGCGGACGGCAAGGGTGTTGAGCTGAGCCGACACGAGGCCGGAGCCCAACAGAACCGCGAAAACAGCCTTGGGGTACATGATGTTCGACTCTCTGCTTCTGATTGATGGTCGATGAGCCGAGCGATGCGCACACGTCTGACAACTAGAGCATCATCTCCTATTGACAACTTCCCTGGGGTGGGCGCCGTAGACTTATACATGATCTTGAACAACTCCATCGCGAGGGAAGTCTTACCTGGGGTCACATTGCATGCTGCTTTCACCCTTTTCTCTTGGCTCTCATTAGCTTGGCTGACCATCGAACATGACTTTGGAATAGTCCTGGGTTCTCGACTTTCCCACGTGGGGTGTGGCATCGCCGGCCCGAAGGATGTGCTTCCCGCTGCTAACCACACATGCAAAAATTGGGGAAATCATCGTGAGGGTGCAGCATCAACCAGCTATGGACCCCAGATCTCCTGCAAAGACATTCATCCTTTTTACCCGGAGTGAACCTCTCTCAGCTCGATCGCGTCATGTGCAAACTTGCTGAGAACCATCATATGTCTCATTGCACCAGATGGGCATACTGGCCGCGCAAGCCAGACGGAGCAACAGCAGCAGTGCCGTGGCCAGGTCTGGCAAACTGACTTGGCGCTCGGAGGGTGCTCCGAGAATTCCTGTGCCTGGGCTAGCGCGAGGGGGGAAAGTGGACATCCCGCCTGCGCCGTAGGCCCATTTCCAAGATTTCTTTTTGGGCGCGTGTGAGCGCGGGGTTGCTGTGCAGACGGAGGGAACCAGAAGAAAAGGTTGACAGAGAAAAGGAAAGTTGACCGTAATGTGCGAGTGGTTGGCGTTGACGAGCTCAATTCAAGTTCCGGGCCCAGAAACCGGGATCTGAGGAAATTCCACCAGTAGCCACCCACGCTGCGAAAATGAGGTCCAAGATCGAGGGTCCTTAATGAACGCCTCGATATTTGGGGAACCGTAGCTACGGGAGAGTCAAGGGTTGACCCAATGCCGGATTCCCATATTAGCCTGAATGTTCTTTTTCTTCGCCTTCCCGTTGGAGTTACATCGCAGCAGGCGTCTAGTGCTTGGCAGGACAGCCAATTTGAAAGGCGGATATGCGCGTGTGAAGTCGTGAACGGAGATTCACGGCCAACGCCGGCCACTACTGCGTGAATGTAGAAATCGGGGCATGCGATGAGGAGCGAACAACCTAAGTACGCAACGATAGGAAGCCCTGTCACGGCTATCTAGGCAAATTTGTGCGCATTATGTCCATCATGAACAGGCCTCATGGTAATTAGAAGACATATAGATTCTCGCGACGGAAGTCGAAGTAACCGCAATTTTTCTCCAACTCTTTCAGGTGGTCGGTCTGTCTCCAACATTTTCCCCACATCACACAAAACTTCAACACAAATTTGCGCACCACAATTGTCTATCGCCAAATGGTTCTCGTGGAACTCTCATGGACACTAGCTATTTCAGCAAAACAGTAAATAGTGCCCGTGACAAAAGGTTCGTGATCAGTGGGAGGCTTGAACTCCCGGCCTTGGCATTACACAACATTTCAGGTGAAATATTAGTACCACGCTCTAACCAACTGAGCTAACCGACCCGTTTCCCGGTTGACGGTGGAGGGCTAAATTGCAACTATGAAAGGAGGGCTGCCCTTGGCTCCACAAGGACAATCAACCAGCTTGTTTATCCCAGAAATAGAGCAAGGAGCCACAGTCGAGACAAAGCTGCAGCAATATGTCTCGCTGGAATGCGCTTCTTTGACGAGTTGCTCATGTCTTTTCCATCTTTCTTCATGAATATGTGGTTCGATAGTTAGCAAAGGTTTTACTCTACCAGAGTAGTCTAGAAGTTAAGTGTTGAACATGTAGCAAAGAACCCGCTTCTGTTTGGGCCTATCTTGAATCCTCTCACAACTTCATGTCAGAATCAACAACTCTTTGAAATTTTGCGGTAGAATAGCAAAGAAAAATGTTTGATTCTTATATAGATAAACTCGAGAGACCTCGTATATCTACAATAAACTTGGTCACAACAGCTTTAGTAAAATCCAGTTCACACTTGTCTTTCAAAAGCATTGAACAGCAACCTACGCTACAGCCAGCTCAGTCATTGATTAGCCCACGATGCCGTTTGACTCTGAGCGCAGTCGATCAGAAGTACCATCCTCCTCAACCAACCGCACGCTTCCGGGTAGTCGGCGTTTACGTCGTCGGCCTGGTAACTTTTCCTTGAGGGTTTCCATCCAAGGCATTGCCCTCGATGCAGCGAGTTCTGTAGGAGACAGTGGCATCAACAACTCCGAGTCGATCGCAACCACCGGCACCGTCATCAGACTTCCTGACCTAGAGTGCTATCTGGGTCAAGGTTCAATGTCGATCGAGTGTGAGGTAGATGGCCATTTCGTCATTACGCCTTTGCGTCCGACTCGTACCAACAACAATAGCGCGACCTCATCGGATGCAGGCTCTCTGGTACCCTCCTTGATCAGTCGTCCTTCCCATTACCCCTCCAACAGATCAACCATGTCACCTCGAGAGTCTATGCGAGGCCGTCCGTGCTTTGCGAACAGTCCGACGCTTGGCTGGGAACCATCCCGCCGACGATTTGGGTTCCACAGCGAGCCGTCCCCGGCATCTCTTCGCTCGCGACGGATGGAGATGTTTCATCGGGACAGGGTGCATGTAGCTTCAGTCCCCTCGATGCAGGTGTACCCAGAGATCAGCAGTGTATCCAACAGTTCCCAGCGACTCTCCGTGTCCCCGATAACTCCTCCGCCACAGTACCCCGGGCTGGTGCATATTGCCGGGACTGAAAGCTGGACCTCCAGCCCGGAAGAACAGCAGGCCCTGGAGGCTACTGCGGATGACGTTATCGGTATGTGGAATTCTCGCGGTTGATCACTGAAATGAGGGAAATGGTGCTATCAGATCACTTGGGCGTTTGAGGTGTTGTCGTTTACAAGGCAAGGGAGTTTGTGTTTGGAATTAGGAACTGTGAAGAAGGTTACCAGGACGGCCTTCATATGGAATATTTTCGTTATTAAAAATAAGATAGTCGTGTGAGTTTCTGAAGTCCCCCATTGTCATCATGCTTAGAGACAGATCCGCGTGTTCTATGGAAGAAACAGGCAAAAGCTAGCGTAGCAACTCAGCAAGCGAGTCTCACTGTCGCTTGGTAAAGCTCAACTGGCACTCATCCTTGAGAGAAGAGTTAGCATCTGCGAAGTTAGAGACTGAGACATGACCAGACACTTACCATTGGAAACAATGTAGCAAACACCCTAATCTCCTCCGACTTCTCCGTGGCATGATGCTTCCAATCAATCTCCAACGCCGCCTTGCCAATCGTGGCAGCCATCGTCAGTGGCACATACCTCCTCGCAAGGCAATCATGTGGTCCAGCACCGAACACGAGCCAATTCTTGGTCTTGGACTCGGCGTCTCCAGTGATCCATCGATCAGGGTCGAAGAACTCGGGGTTGGGGTAGACATTGGGGTCGTGCAGGGCCGGGTAGCATGACGGAATGATCATGGATCCCTTGGGGACGGTATACTTCGGCGTAACAGGGAAGTTCTTGGTTGCAAGATAGGGAACGAAGATGACGGGTGGCCGGAGACGGAGGAGCTCCTTGATGACGGCGTTGGTGAAGGTGAGCGATTCTAGCATGGGGAGGTCAAAGGGCTTGGTGCTGTCGCCACCCCTCGCGGCAAGGTTCTCTTCGCGAAGGCGCTCAACAACGTCTGGTCTTTGCGCCAGGACTTGGAAGAGCCATGTCGTAGCACTGCTAGACGCATCCTGGGATGCGAAGAGGAAGGTGAATAGCGTCTCTGAGATTTCCTCATTGGTGAATTCCCTGATCATGTTTGAAGGTCTCACAGCATCGGTGTCGCCAGCAGCAACCTTCTCGCGATACTTATTGGACTCCATCATGTGCAGAACCCAGTGGTCAACAATGGATGCCGGAGTCGCGCCCTTGGCCATGTTGGCTTTACACGCGGCCGCGCACTTTGCAAACTCAGCGTGGACCTGGTCAGCCACGCGCTTTCCGAGCCAGACTTTTGTTCCGGGAATGTACATAGAGAGAGGAACGTTGACAAGCTCGAGTGCTGCGGTGACGAGGTAGAAGTCGTCGGCAATCTTCTTGACGGCGTCTTGAGAAATGTAGTCACCGAAGAAGGTACGGCACGAGAGCGCGCAGTTGATCTCGCGGAAGAGAGCCATGTAAGCTATGGGATTTCCGTTGTTTGCCTCACTTGCGGCAACGAACTTGTCAAAGTACTCGCCCAGCACCTTCTCGTGAACTGGGAGGTATGTTGCCATTGCCTTGTTGGTGAACAGGGGCATCAGGCCTCTCCGGTACTCGGCATGCTCTTTGCCCTGAAGAAAGACCCAGGCTTTGTGGCCGAGGATATCTTTGGCGATGGGGACGATACATGGCTCGGCGTAGGCTGGAGACTTAAAGACTTTGTGGGCGATGTCGCGATCAGAAGCAAGAACAACGAACCTGAGATATCAATGATCAGGGCATGCACCTAAGTGACCTTGAGGACTTGCTTCTTTGACTGAGCTAAAGTACTTACTTGTGGAAGACTGATACGCAACTGAGGGGACCGCTCGCCCATTGGGCAAGGTACTCCTCGAATTTGGGGTGTAAAGCCTGGATGAAGGGTCCCATGAGGGGGATCTTGTACGCAGGTCCAGCAATTGAACCTTTCCTCTTGAGATACATCACTGGCGATATGTCAGTCTTTTTCTTGTTATCTTCGAGGAGCTCAAGGTCTGCTCGTACCCTGATCGTACACGACGACGCCAAGAAGGAAGGTGACGATGTACTGCCATGTTGACCAGCCCGAAAAGAAAGCCGGCAGCGTGCTAGGCGACAGAACCGTCTCATTAGACCATGTTTGCCTTACTCCAGGCTGTACGATAGGCGTGTCGACAATTGCTGAAGCCATGTTAAAGTCTACAACGGTGTAGCTGGACCGTCTTTCCCGCCAGGAGAGCATCTAAGGGACATCTCGGCACCTCTTTAAAGGAAGCCATTGGACCCATCAAAACGTCAAAGGGGGTTTCGTCTTGCGTATTCGTATCCCGTCAACACCACCAAACACATTCTCATTTCAACTGGTCTCTGTCTGGTTGAACCACATGCAGAACATCGTTCGTTTCTCTTCCCAAACCGCGGAAGAAGCCAGCCCTGTGAAGTCTTGGAATCTCATCGACCTGCGGAGACTAAACCTCTTTCGGTAGTCAACTCGACGTTTGTCAGCAAACAAAACTGGACTTTGACAAGGGAGGGAACTGAGCAGCGAGATCCCTAACGATTGAAACTGCGGCGACTAAACCCCTTTCGGTCAGGACACCGCAAGAAACGAACTCTCAAGCGGGAGCAGCTCTTCAGTCTTTCGCGGATACGCGGGCGAAGCTCTCAGACCATTGTCTCCACCATTGGATCACTTTCATCTCTCTCTCTCCTTTCGACCTCACGGAGGGACCATCGACTCACTCCAGTCCAATTCTTCCATGTTCTCATCGCCCCCAGACCAGTCGACCTCGCACAAACATGCGCCAAACCCTCCGTCGGTCCTGTGCTGCGTGTGCAAAGTCTAAACACAGCTGCGACCTCCGCACGCCGCGGTGCTCCCGCTGCATCAAGCGCAAGGTCCTGTGCGCCTACGCCAACGAACCCCTGACGGCTGCTCCGGCTGCTTCCGGGTCCACACCGGGGGGTAGCGCAACATCGTCGCCGGGACCTCCGCTGGACAGATCCGGTGCTTTGACCAACTATCGATTTGGATCTCTTGATCCTTTTGACTCTTATCCTCAAACTAGACTGCCGCGACATCAAGTTCAACGTCTTATTCATAGCTGTATGCCTATTACGACTAAACCTGTCGATCCACGTCTAGCTCATTAACCCATGTAGTTCTCCACAAGATCGCATTCGAATACTACCCTCTAGATCTGAACGCGACGTCAAATCCATTCCTCGTCTCATGGTGGCCATTAGCTCTCGGTGATCCAGCATTATTTCACGTCTCTTTACAAACAGCATGTCTTGACGAAGAGTTGCTGGCTCAAAAAGGGTTTCAGTCATCAGAAATTCTGATGGCGGATTCAGTTGCTCTACTTCGCCGGAAGGTTCAAGACGACTCAATGGCCATTCAAGATGGAACCATGAATTCAGTCATCACTTTAGCAGCTATCGAGGTGAGCTTTGGCTTGTTTGTTCCAGCTAGAACTTCATCACGATTCGATGCTGTCACATGCTTACTGACTCTCTTCATGCAACCAGTTTGGCAAAGGAAATATCCAAGTTAGCGAAATGCACGTTGATGGAGTAAAGAGACTTGTCAATATGCGAGGAGGCATCAACTCGGTGAGACAAACCAGTCCACTAACTGCGAGGATGGTCAGCTGGTACGTTGAATACAAGGTCTACAGCACAATATTTGCGTACTGACGTTGCCTGACCTCGAAGGGTGTCGATGATTGTTACCGGCCTGCCTCAGTTTGAAACGCAGAACGACGTAGGCATTGGCGACGGTGTCCCTACGCCTCCTGAATGGCAGATAGATCCAACTATTGTAGACAGTGATCTATCCCATCTCGGCGATGTTGAGATCGAAAACGAGGTCGAAAATGTTTTAATACGGCTTCGGAGTATTTTTCGCCGCGCGCAGAAAGCACCGCTACAACCAACAAGACTACATGACCTATCATGTTTTGTCATACACCGACTTCTGTTGTCAGCTCCAGAAGTGGTAGAGCCACATTCGGCATCTAGTAAAACTATCCGACTGGCGACTATACTCTACATCTTCATCATCCAGGGTCCGACGTATTACTCACACGCCGCCATATTCAACACGATTGTCAATCGGCTGATGGAAAGCCTGGCGGAGCTCGTACCATACGCTCACTCCAGCAACAGTCTCTTCGTTTGGCTTCTGACAGTAGGCATGGTTGCCTCGCAGGGAACCCAGCACTACACCTGGTTAACTGGCTTGGCAAGAGATTTTGTGGCACTGGCCCAAGTGAAAAGCTGGGTTAGTGTACTTGCCTGTCTAAGAAGTGTTCTCTGGCTGGACATAGTCCACGGCGAAGACATCTTCCGACCCCATTGGGAGACTATTTTCGGCTGTTTAAATTGAAAGAAAATCCATACGCCTGATTAAGTCTCGGATAAATGTTTCAGTATTGACTGAACACAACGCAAAGCTGGTCAAACTTAAGACATGACCGATATTAACTCAATATTGGATGGAGCGAGAGAGGGACTAGGTCAATATCATGCAGGCAGACGAAGCCTTCAGATCTAAATATGCCTTTTATTTGGCAGTGGGCTCCGCAATCAATCGCATCAACTGCGGAGAGCCGGGCTTGGCTATGTCCCGTGATCACGTGGCATGCTATTTGGACCGTGGTGATAAACAGCACCCAACTTGGACAAAATCAATCAGGAGCATATTTCTTGAGTTCACTGCACATTCTTAGTGTGTCATGAGACAAGTCGCTCGCTTCATACGCATCCAGCAGTTCAAAACGCCTTCTTCTCGCTGTACATTTGAGAAATGAGACATTAACCGATTCTACCCCACTGAAGCAATCACACTGGCTGGCTAAGTACCTTGTTATCGAAGAAAGTTAATTCTTTCTAAGTTAAAAGTATAAAAATACAGTTTTAATAAAATAGTATAGTACTTACTTAGTACTTAAATTAAGATACTTTTTTAAACTTATTATAAAAAAAAGATAATTATATTACTAACTACTTACTATCGAGGTCTATAAGTAGTACTATAGCTTTAACTATAATAGCTTTGCTTATAATAAGCGAAAAGTCTAATTATAAATCCTTTAAAAACCTCTTTTTAAGAGCTATAAAAACCTCTAAGTTAAGTTAAAATACTTATTAAAATATTAATAACTAAACTAACCCTACGATAACGACCTTAATAAAAGACCTAAAAAAAAAAAAACTAAAATCCTTATTATTATTAAGTATAATTTATAAAATATAGTAACGCGGCTATAAAATATTATTAATATATTATATATTAAAAAGAATATTATTAATATTAATAAGATAGATAGGGTCATATCGATATAGTACCTCGGTTTTTTTTTAAAGCTCGAGGATTATAGCTTTAAATAATATTAAAAGTTTATTAAAAAGCTCTCTCGAGTACTCTAGTATATTTACTATTATTTTTATAATAATAAGACTCCTAGTGTCTATATATAAAAATAGGTAATTTATTTTTAAATAGTAATACTAGTTTATTAATAAGCTATTTAAACTACGATTTTAACGATCCCTTAACGAGGGAGAGGGTAGAATAGAGGAAAGGATAGGTAACTTATAAAAAGGGTTATTAAATAGTACGGAATTCGAGGGTAGGGTAGCGTCTATATGTACTGCGGCAATCCTCTAGTAATACAAAACGATGGAGTTAAACAGTGCACACTGGCTGGCTGATCTCTCCTCGGCGTGTTGGACCCAGTTGAATCATGCCATCTGCACTGGTAAGGGGCGGCGGTTGGCCGCATACAAGCGACCTCGAATCGAATTTATTGTTTCTATTGGCCAACAAGAAGACTCAAAAGGGCGTTGGGCAGTCCAGCCGCATTTTCCCCTCATCGAAATCTTGCCGCCACAGTTGGCAGCACCTTCTTACCATTCTCACATCATTTCCGAATCAGTGGATCAGAAAAAATGGGTTTGAGTCTGAAGAAGAAGTTGAAGGAGCTCATCCGTGGTCCAAAGAAAGATGACGCCCCCAAAGAACCACTTCACGCCCACCCGAATCCACGGCAGCAGGCGAGTGCGCTCGCGGAGAAGGCACCCAGCTCCTGCACGACCGATTCTTCAGGAACAGCGCAATCGATTTCAGCCACCGAACCATCAAATACGCTCCAAGAAGATACACGAGACGAGCCGGCCGCGAAGTTAACGCCTTCCCAAAACAGTGAAGGGTCTATTCGGCAGTTGTGGGACGTGGCATATCAAAACCTGCGAAATCAAGAAGAGTGCCTCGTACAAGAGTTCGAGGACCAGATATGCGGCAACTTGGCTGCTGGCCTTAGTGTCGGCGTAGGTTCACATGCCGGAACGAAAGACTGGTTGGCAACGATCCTCAAGCACAAGATGGATCAAGTCAACCGGGAGTCTTGGAGGTTGAAATTTGGCAGCTCCGAGGTGGAAGTCCAGGATGTTGTAAAGCCCGTCCTAGCTGTGGTCGACTGGGCCAATGATTTCGTTGCCAAAGCTCTAGTCTTCAATCCATACGCTTCGATTGCTTGGAGTGGTGTGAGCTTGTTACTGCCGGTAAGCTACTGCCTTTCAAATCCGCTACCTGTTCTGGAAGACTGACTTATCTTGGATAATCTGCACAGCTGCTTCTGAATCCCTTGGATCAAGCCGCCGCTCTGGCCAAGGGGCTTGAGCACATATCATCCCTCATAGTACGAAGCTCTATGTGGGAAGATCTCTATGTCCGGCGTTACGAGTCAAAGACCAGCGAGGCTTCGTCGGAGCCGCATGCTGCTTACAGACTCGTCTTGGAAAGACTGTACAGAGAGATCCTCAAGTTTCAGATTGTTTGCTATCGCTACCACAACCATAAAACCGCCTCTCGCATGGCTCTTGATTCTGTGAAGCATCATTACTGGGAAGAGCTGCTTGAACAGATCAAATGTCACGAGACCGAATTCGACAAAGTAAGCAATCATGTGCGGGACCAGGCGTATACGGACGAATGGGAATACGCAGAGGCGCGGCATCAACAAGCCATGAAACATTGGGAAAGGATTGGTACAGATGTTTCCGATCTGAGAAGAAGGATCGAGGAAATCCAGAACGATAAGAAGCGCAAAGAATTGCTCAACTGGCTTTGTACCGTTGCCCTTCTGTGCAGTACAATGCCGCGCGTAGTAAACACCGCAGTGGCACTTGCGAATGGCTAATTCAAGATAACAAAGATTTCAAGACGTGGGAAACAGCTCCAAAGTCTTTCTTGTGGCTCAACGGCAAAGGTATGACACGCAATAGTCGTGTGATAGGTGATATTCTTTTTATACCGCTGACAACATCTAGCTGGCTCCGGCAAATCGATTCTGAGCTCATCGGTCATCAAAAACTTGAAAGAAAAGTCAGAAGAGAATCCTCAAGTTGCTCTTGCGTACTATTTCTTCAGCTTTGGGAACTTGGAGCAACAAAAGGTAACCGTTATGTTATCTTCGCTTATTGGCCAATTTTGCGCGAGCCGTCCCGATACGCCACAGCCGATCAAAGAATTCGAGAGCTTCATCATCAAAAAAGAGCGTCCAGATACGGACACACTTGAGAATGCACTTAGAGCTACCGTTCGTGGGTTTTCAGCGGCATACATTGTTGTAGACGCTCTCGATGAGTGCCCGATTCTTGACGGGGAGCGAACGAGGCTTATGGACTGCCTCAGTGAGATCATTTCCAAAATGCCGGATAATCTCCATATCTTTTGTACGAGCAGGGCCGAGCCGGACATTCGTACTAAGTTCGAAGAGATGCCGTCTTTGTCAACGAAAAACAACATCAGTCTCATGAAAAATCAGGCGGGCTTAGATAGTGATCTAAGTCTGTACATCGACGCCACCTTGGCTACTGGAACGTACAAACTTTGGCCTCCCGAGATCAAGACCGAAGCCAAGGAATTATTGCTCGCGAAAGCGGATGGAATGTAGGTCAAGATAGTGGAGTGAACCACTCGACGTTATGGCGAAAGACTGCAACTAACACGGGTTTAGGTTTCAATACCTTGTCAGCCAGTTCGAAGTTCTCCAAAAGTTGAATTCGAGAGAGAAAATACGTTCAGAACTTCGGAATTTGCCATCAGGACTTGACGCAACATATGATAGGCTCCTTCTCGACCTAGACCCCGAGTTTCAACCTCAGATCCTAGACTCGCTGAAGTGGCTAGCTTTTTCAAGCAGACCACTGCGTCTCGCCGAACTTGGCGAAATATTCATTTTCCGTCCTGGGGTTGTCAGCGACCTAAAAGAAGAGCGACTTTTTGCCCCAGAAGGAGTTTTGAGATATTTCTCAAGCCTCGTGACTACCGAGACAAGAGAAAAGTATACCTATAGAGGACGGGAAACATTCACAGATGTCCGCCTCGCTCACTTCACTGTCAAGGAGTATTTGATATCTAATCGCATCGAACAAAGCCCTGCAAAGCAGTTCTGGTTTACGGAGAGGAATGCTCACCTGCACATCGCTCATTGCTGCCTGTCTTATCACGTCAGCTAAAGTGCCGAGGCCAAGGAGTCTGACGATGAGCTACTCCTGAAAAGCTACGCAATCGAGAATTGGGTACGGCACTTAGACCTAGTTCCACGTCATGAATGGTCATCTGAGGTTGTCCGGCTCGCTGAGCATGCCCTCTCCACAGGCAGTAACAGCTTAAAACTGCTTATATGGAATTGGCCACGATCTGATAGAAGGGAGCGGGAAGATCGACCTACCCGGAAGGAACGGATTAACATGCAGCAGCGGCCGTACTGCTACACCGCCGGGCTCGGCTCTCTGAATCTCACCGAACTCCTGCTTCGTAGAGCTTCGAGAGCCAACATGTACTTGGTTCAGGAGGATCTCAACTTGACCCTCCGAGTCGCTGCCAAGGCAGGTTATCATGATATTGTACAATTCATTCTTGGCCGATGTGCAGGTGACAAAGCACGAGACGCGATCAATGTCGGGCCGCTCCAGGCTGCGGCATACCGAGGACATTTGGCCATCATAAGCCTCTTGCTGGACAGTGGCGCAGATATCAATGCGTACGATGACGAATTCGGGTCGGCTTTGAAGGCCGCGGCCATGGGCAATCAGCCAACAGCACTACAATTACTCCTGAGCCGCGGGGCTGACGTCCGCAAGGCAGGTTGTCTTTTGTCGTGCTGGATATCGACTTATGAGAAGAACAATGTCCCGGAAAATACTGAAGTTTTGCAGCTTCTTCTCGACAGCGGTGCTGATATCAACAACAGGTGTGCAAAACACGGAAGCCCACTGAATCAGGCAATCAAAAGGTGGTTAAGGCGAGAAACGCGTAGCTTTTTTGACTTTGTCGTAGGGCACGGCGCCGACATTACATTGGATGATGGGCGAGATGGCACTCCGCTCCAAGCGGCATGCCTTCCAGCCATCATTGTGACGGACAGAGGTGCTGATTACGGGTCTGGAAACATTGCAGTGATTGAGGCCCTGCTAGACATGGGGGCCGACGTGAATAGCCAGGGTGGGGAGTGCGGTAACGCATTACAAAAGGCATGTCGTCAACGACTTTACCATACTGGTGTGATAAGTCTCCTTCTCGACAGAGGCGCGGAAATAAACAACCGGGGAGGCCGCTATGAAACAGCACTACACGCCGCCTGCTCGAAAGTGGGCCCAAAGTTGGTTAAATTCTTGCTTGATAAAGGTGCTGACCCTACGATAGAGGGTGGGGAGTTTGGAAGCGTCTTGCAGGCGGCATGTTCCAACTACGCACCAGACCACCGTCTAGGCATTGTGAAGAAACTGGTCGAACAGGGCGCCGATATCAATGCTGTCGGTGGCAAATTCGGAAGCGCGCTGCAAGCGGCAGCTTCACCCAAAGTCCCATTCTTTTCCGACGGCGAGCGTGAGGATGTAGAAACCGTTTTGCTCAGCAAAGGCGCAGAAGTCAACATGCAGGGAGGTGTCTATGGCACAGCACTTCAAGGCGCTTGCGAAGGAGGCAAGATAGGAGCAATTCGCTTGCTACTTTCCCATGGTGCAGATGTAAATGTTGAGGGCGGAAAATACGGGACTGCGCTTCAGGCGGCTTGCGCGTATCAACAGTGGAAAAAGGACTCTTACGACATGGCACGCCTACTGATAGAACATGGGGCCAACGTACATGTTCAAGGCGGCCTTTTCGGGAGCGCCTGGCATGCTGCTGCTACAGCTCCTGGTTGGAGTGATAACACCGAAACGATGAGGCTCCTTCTCGACCATGGTATCGATATTGACAGCATAGGCCGACCACATGGCACTGCTCTGCAAGCTGCCCTTGAGATCTTGGAGGATCACGACCGCCTCGTTCCCAGGCTCCGGCTTTTTCTCGAACGCGGCGCTGATGTCAACTTAGGAGGCGGTCAATATGGGTTTCCGTTGCAGTCGGCGTGCGTAGCGCCTAGTATTTATGGATATAAGGTGAACATCTGCGGCCTCATCTACCTCCTCGAAAACTGCCCCGAAATCAACGTCAACATGACAGGAGGGCTATTTGGCACGGCTTTACAGGCAGCAACGTCCCGAGGCAAGACAAAAGGCGTTGAGCTGCTACTTCAGAAGGGCGCCGACACCAACATTCGTGGCGGAAAGTACAGAAGCGCACTCAATGCGGCCATCTTCAAAGGGTATTGGGATCTGGTCGAGATACTGCTGGATGCTGGAGCCAAGCCAGACTTTTATCATCTTTCCGAACCCGACGAGGAATGGCTGGAAAGTATTGGCAGTGAAGATGGGAAGGGCGCTGTGGATCGTTACAGGAAGTTTTGGGAGATAGAGACGCTGAAATTGAGTCAAGGCAAGGCGGTAAAAGGGGAGAATGACTAGCCATTTCCGTTCTGATTAGGATCATGTACTGCCACATAAAAGGTACTGAAATGATCATGTTAGCTACTACAGTCTACTGCAATATCGCTAAAGCGAAAGAAATCATTCATTAGACTCATTTGCAAGCTGCTGGTTTGAAGTGTACCATCACGACTTTGGACAACTGGGCCAACTAAAACATCCATGTGGTTTTCTGGTATGACAACAAAGATCCAATCCTGCCATTTCTAATCTTTCACGTCACGTTGATTACCTGGAAGAATTTGAAATTGGTATATGATTTCATCATACATAAACTATAACCGACCTGTTCAAAACCAACTACCCTCGGATTCTGCCGTCCCATACCGCTTTCACGTAAGAAAGGAGAGCACGCGAGGTTTACTTTTCACACGACAATCCACCCTTCCGCAACACAATATCAACAAAGCAACGCATACTTACCAAAGTATGATTTCGTTGCCGAATTCATATAATAGCATCGATGAATACGCGAGAGATCTCAGCGAATTCATTGGAGCGCCCCTAGTCTGCCAGATTACTGGGGACATCCACGTCAACGACTCACTCATCTACAATGCCTGGGACGCTCTACCCGTGGAATGGACATCCTGGTGGAAATCATTTCCAGATCATCGCATAGCCCAACAAGACTTGATCGACAGCATTGAAGAGTCGGGACCCTCCTCACTGGCAAATGAGGAAGCAAATGAAAGCCAACGACACCAACAATTGCCAGACAGGCCAGATTCACTGTCTAAGTGGCTCGAGAGCATCCGGTCGCTCGCTCTTCCACGAGACCAACGCCCCGGCAAGACTATCGCCCTCCCAGAGATCCTAACAAGCCGCATGAAAACCAAAAAGATTGCAGAGGTCTCCACCGCCGCCGCATACATCCACAACGTCTGCCAAACAAAGAACATAACCCACGTCATCGACATGGGCTCAGGCCAAGGCTACCTCTCCATCGCACTAGCCTACCTCTTCCCAGAGCTCCGCGTACTAGCTATCGACGGCAGCGAGTCCCAAATCGCGGCCTCAAAGGCCTGCGCAGCCAGTCTTGGTACTCCCGAAAGCAGAATCCAGCACATGCGGCGCTACATCGACGGCACGCCACCTTTGGCGGACGAGATGGCGGCCTGGGCTGAAGACGAGAAGTGCATGCTGGTCGGCCTCCACGCGTGCGGGAATCTCTCTGAGCACATGCTGAGGTACTTCACCACGGTCCCGTTCATCGTGTGTCTGGGTGCCGTCGGATGCTGCTACAACCACATCGTCCCGCGTTCCGCCGCCTGTCCGGACGGCTTTCCCATCAGCGCAAAGATGCGAGACAGAAACGTCACGCTGAGTGCCACGGCGCTCATGACGGGTTGCCAGGCGCCGAATAATTGGGAAAGGGCAGACCCGAGCAAAGCAGAGTCGACGTACTCCAAACGTCGCTTCTATCGAGCCTTATTGGAGAAGACTTTTCACGATAAAGGGATAGAACTCGATAAGGAGGCTAGACCAGTGTGGGGCGTGCGGAAGGGAGACATGGATAGCTTTAATGCGTTCGCACGCAGAGCAATGGGATGCCTGAACGTTGACGAGAGCAGAATCAGCGATGCTGATCTCTTAGCTTATGAAGAAAGGTATCGAGGATATGAAGGCAAAGTGGCGATCCTTTGGACGCTCAGTGTTCTGTGCTGCAAGGTTGTCGAGAGCGTAATTGCTCTAGATCGGTATTTGTTCCTGACGGAGAACGGGGGGCAACATGTCGATGTTGTGCCAATATTTGATTATACAATATCGCCACGGAATCTGATGCTCGTGGCTGATAAGACATAGATGCGTACTTTACCAGTACCTAGACTAAGGTAAATCATGCATCATGGAGTATGGCAGAAATCGCTCCCAGACATCATTCTTAATCGACCTCTTATCTTGAACACATACTGCAAACAGGCCAGGCACCAGAAATGAAGCCATATCTTTCAAGCCATGTTTGAGCGTCGAGATATTGTTCGTCATGGAGCAACTTCTACCTCACGACATGCAGGTGTCAGGTGGTCTAAAGGTCGGTCTCATGAATACAATATATTAAAGCCAACTATGTACACAGAATCCAATACACAAACCCCGAGATGCAATCTCAACAGACTCCCACCCCCTTCATATCTTAGAACATCGCAAGGGCAGCAAGACCACACACGGCCGCGACAGCGACCCCGAAAGACGCACGCCCAGCAGACGCAACCTGCACAACAGAAGGCAAAGGCTTCGCGGTAGCAGTAGGCGCCGCACCGGTAGCAGAACCAGAGCAAGCGGTAGGCGTGACAAGCGAACCGTCAGGTCCGAAGGGGCTGTAGCCGAGGCATCCGGCGTACTGAGCAGCGCAGGTAGACATGTTGGCGCCAGGCGCGCTGCGGCACTTGTTGTAGGCGTCGTTGCAGCCGGCGACGCAGGCGGCGCCGGTGGTCGCGGGGGGGAGGACGCCGGTGGTGATGGGAGGGACGGCGGTGCCGGTGGGAGGGGCGACGGTGGTGATGGGAGGGACGGCGGTAGCGGTGCCGGAGCAGGCGGTCGGGGTGACGAGGGAGCCGTCGGGGCCGAAGGGGCTGTAGCCGAGGCAGCCTGCGTACTCGGCGGCGCAGGTGGCGCGGTTGGCGTCGGGAGCGGAACGGCACTTGTCGTAGGCGGCGGCGCAGGTGGCGGCGCACTCGGGGCCGGAGGGGCCGGTGGGGGGGACAACGCCGGTAGTGATGGGAGGGACGGCAGTGGCGGTGGGGACCACGGCGGTGCCGGAGCAGGCGGTCGGGGTGACGAGGGAGCCGTCGGGGCCGAAGGGGCTGTAGCCGAGGCAGCCAGCGTACTCGGCGGCGCAGGTGGCGCGGTTTGCGTCGGGGGCGCCGCGGCACTTGTCGTAGGCGGCGGCGCAGGTCGCGGCGCACTCGGGGCCAGGGGCGACGCCGGTGGGGACGGGGCCGGTGTGGGTGATGGTGCAGGGGCAGTCGGTGATGGTGAAGGTGGTGGGCTCCTTGATGGTGTAGGTGAACTTGCCGTGGTAGATGACAGTGGGCTCGGGGCAGTAGGTGGTGATGGCGGTGACGACCTGGGTGTAGGTGCCGTTGGTGAGGAGGGCGGCGACCGGGGCGGCGACGACGGGGGCGTCGGCCACGGGGGAGCCGGAGGTGAGTTGGGCGGCGCTGATGATCAGGCCGGCCAGGAGGGGAGCCACGTGAGAAGACATGTTGTTGGGGTTTGGGTGGTGAAGACCGTGTGGTGTAAAAGAGTGTGGTATGACTTGATGTCAAAGTGGTGAATGAGTGTGTGGGTTGAGTTGGAAAGAAAGTCGAGGCTGTAGGGGAACTTTGATCATGATTTATAGGACATCGAGTTGAAGCCAAGACGGTGAATTAAACGTAAACATTTCAGCTAGCGTTGATGGCCAAGGGGTAGTTTGTTGGTAAAACTCGGATCACATCCGGTCTGGACGACATTTTACATTCCGGTGCTGTTGTGTTTGTCGTGCCTCGCTCTCCAGCAAGAATTCAGTTAGTCGCGTCTCGTATTCTCTTCCCAGGAACTTCGCTCCTAGTCCCTCGTATCTCTGCTAGCGTTCTACCCGTCATGCCTGCCGACCGACTAACGCTCTTCTGCGTTCTTTCATCCTGCCGCGCCTATTTTAATCTTAAAACGCCAAAGTCTTAGCCATTTTCCTGGGGAAGAGGCGAGGGAAAGGGGGTGAGTGTCGGCGCCACGGTAGTGGAATGTACGCCATCTCGGCTATGGCTATCAAATCAACAACGTCAATCGTGCGTCAATCGGACTTTGGTCTCACCCCAGAGTTCATCTCGGGCCGGAATGTTTTATCCATGCTAACGAGTCACCGTCCGTGTCTCTTGACACTTTTTATATGGCATGCGCCCCCGCTTGAATGTCACAGGTCGTGGTCAGGAGTCAAGGGAGGATGTCTGATACGAGATTTTATCTAGTAGCCTTCTCATACGATGGTGACGGACCGGCTGGCTCGGAATGGACTCCGACAGAGGACAAACTTTAAGAAAATTTCCTGTTCTCACATTGGCAAAAGTATTTGGATGATCAATTGCCTCAAACTATCTACCTTAGTATCAAGTCTTTACTTAATAACAATCTTCGCCGGAACTTGGGTAAGATTGAGTGTTCCTCTCAACTAGCGAGCTTACAGACGACAAGGGTGAACGCAGCCTGGACAGCGCCCATCCTACCATTAGTAGTCATGTGGCACGCGATACCAACAATACTGGTAGTGAGTTCATGTTGTCACTCGATTCAAGTAAGATTACTTAGCTGAGGCACAGCTGAAAGGCTGTCCTAGCTTTAGTCATCCTTCAAACCCAGTATGCAGAGAAATCCAGTCGTCGCCCATCACCTTGAAGCTTCCTCAAGGTGCTTCCGCTAAGCTCTGAGATAATGACATTTATGTGTGACAATGGTCCAAATTATGTACAACACCATGATCTCCACTAGGTGCCCTCGACTCACTACACTATTCTTGTCGGATCGGAAGTCCAATTCGACCGCGGCATCCAGTCGATCGACGCAGGGGCCAATTAGGGGCCCTATTTAGGATTATCATAGTCAGCCTAACCTACGGTTAGAACCTCCTTTTTATACCTAATACGCAGAAATTTATATAATTAAATTAATCTCTTCGTTAACCCACGGTTCGAACTAATTCCTTTATAAGAGGGAAACTTATACTAATTAGTAGTTAAATTCTATTATTATAGATCGGTAAGGTATTTTATTATATAGAAAAGACGACCTCTTAATACTATATAAGATAGGAGATTCGTACTAATTAACTTTATAGAGGTAAATAAAAAAAGAGGCGATTTTTAAATACCGTAAGGAATTAAGTAATTATAGACCTTTATTACTTATAAGAGGTCGACGTTTATTATATTAAACTATATTAATTAATAGAACTACTTAAGTAACTAGTATTTCGTTATTATTTTAAGTAGCTCTTTTTACTAAATAATTTTATTATAGCCGGCCCGTAATTAGAAATTAACCGGCCGAATTAGTAGAAGGAATTATTAGTGAGTAATAATTACTTAATAATAATTAAGTTACGAAAAAGACTGCTTAAAAAGATATAAAATAGGGTACTAAGGAGCTATAAGAGGAAAATTTCTAAAGTATCTAACCTTATTAAGTACGAGCGATAAGTAGTATTTTTAATAAGTCCTTAAGGCCCGCAATTTTATAAAAAAAAGGGGAGGGCTTAATTTTATTAATTATACTTAATAACCTATACGGATCTTTTACGAACTATTTAATATTTATATTCAATTATTTTTATAAAATACTACTTTAAAAGAGGTAGGTTAAGGAAGGAAGTTATTTAGAAGTTACGGAGAGTACGAGGCTTAAGAGGCTAGAAGTATATAGAATAGTAGAAATTAATAACTAGTACAGATTACGAGATTAATTATTATATTTTCTTATAATAATATAAACGTTTATTATTATTATTAAAAAAAAGGGTTATTAAAACCTATCCTTTTATTTTAGATAAAAAGGAGGTCTTAGTAAGTATAATAGCTAGCGATTTAAAAAAGTAATAGTAATTATTAAAAATAATAAAAACGAGAGTAATAATAAAACGGCGAGAGGAAGCGGGAATCTCTTAGACCCCGATAAATTCGTTAGGTAGTAAAAATACGGGCTTATTATAGCTAACGTATAGATTAGATATATCCTTATTAAGATTAAATACGCTAGCGACTACTAATATGGGTATAGGTTAGAATACGACCTTTAGTAAGTTAGTATAAAAACGAAAAAGAAAAAACCTAATCCTAAATAGAATCCTAATCTTTTATAAATAGGTAAATATTAACCCGGATTATTAAAAAACGTAGATATACTAGATTATAAATTAGCTTAATAGCGAGTAAATTAACGTAGTATTAATTTATTTAACTAAGGTCTATAAAAAAAAGGGGCTATAGGGGTAACCCCTATTTTATAAGATTATAAACGACCTTAGTTATTAGCTAAACGAATAGTTTATAAAAATAAGCTTAGGAATTATAAAAGTAGTTAATAGATTCTTTTATAAGCGAGGGATATTACTAACGTAATTATAATTATAAAAGCTATATAAAATCCTAGTAGCGACGATTATAAAAGAGGAATTTATATTATAAAACTAGGTATAAGTTAATAGGGCGTATAATCGCTTTAATAAATTTAAAAAAAGAGTAAATAATATAGATTTTCTCCTTATAATTACTAATAATAATTTATTATTATAAAAAGATATATAGAAGTAAAATATTATATTATAAGTTCGATAATTAATAATTCTACTTATTCTAATCTATAGCTCGTTACTACTACTAATCCGAAATTCGGTACTAATTAGCTAATAAAAAAGGAGGTAGATAACTTAAAGTTATTAATAGTACGTAGAGACGTAGGGATCGTATATAAATACTAAAAATCTAGTAATAAATACGAGGTAATTTATAGACTTTAAAAAGATCTTTTTAAAAGAGAAATTGTACTCTAGGGGGAAGTATAAGGTCTTATAAAAAACCCTAATAATATTTTATAACTACTATAAAAAGGTTAGGAGTAGGGAATACTAGTACTATTCGGTAATTAATATCGTACTTATAAGCAAAGCCTCTAATTATTATTATGAGGTAGTGCGTAATCTCGATCGAAACGACTTTTTTAGTATTATTAATATAATCTAAAGCCGCTTCGAGACCTATAATAAGAATCTAAAGCTCCTATTTAAACTATAAGCAATTTTTTTTATATTTATAACTAGGATAATAGAGGGTAAATTATAAGTAGAAATCCTTAAAGAGCTTATTAATCGAATTAATAAGTTAATAAAAACCTAGCTAAATAAGGGGACTAACGAGTAGAAAGTCGGATATCTTTATATTATAGTCTAATACGTACTAAAAATAAAAATAACCCTATACTAAGTACTTAAAAACTACGAGACGCTTTACTCGAGGCTAAGATTTAGTTTTAATATTAAAACGAGAATACCGTACTAAACTTATTTCTAAGTATATAATGGCCCTTATTAATAATACTAAGTTAATTGAACGTATAATAAAAAAAGAAAAAAAGCTAAGTATAATAATTGCTAATAAAGAGGATTAGATTTATTAAATAAGTAAAGATTTAACCTGCGAGTAGGGTAATATAAAAAGTAGTACTTTATTTATAAAAAAGATAAATATTAGTTAAGTAACTACTCCGAAGAAAAACGTGCTAAATTATATAAATAGTATCGAAAGTCGAGGGTAGTAGAAGGTAAAACTAGCCCTAATCGATTTAACTAATTTTTTATAATATATAAGGATATATCTAGGGATATAGAACTTAGTATAGGTAACTAAATTAACGGCCTAAAGTATTTATTAAGAGATTTAGAAAATAAAAAAGACCTTATACCCTATACTAATAAATTAGATTATAACGAAGTTAACGATATTAACTACTCTTTTTTTACCTTATTAGCCTTTAGAGGATATATAAAAATAAATAAGTAAAAGGTAATAAAAGCTCTTAATAAGTAGGCTTTTCTCTACGGATAGTAAGAGAAGGTCCCTTAGGTAATAGATACGGAAGTAGTTAGAAAAGTAAATCTAATAATACCGGATTTACCTCTCTTAATAATTAAAAAAAAATTAGGTACTAAGTAATTATAATAGTAGCTAGGGGGGTCCTTTTTATACTACCTAAATTACTTAAATACTAAGCTCGTATAGGTATTCTATATAAGCAAAAGGTATAGCTTAGAAACTTTCTAAGGGATTATCCTAGATACTGGGGTATTATAATAATTAATAAGAGAAAAAGGGTAATTCTAAGTGTTATAGAGGATCGTACTAATAATACTTAATATATTAACGGCGGGTATTATAAGGATTAGCTTTGGCCTAGGTAAAGAAATCGTCGCCCTAGGTATAGTAAAAGTCGAGACGTACTTCGGAACGATAACTTTTTATATTTTACTTATTAATATACTATTTCTCCTATATCTAAAAGATATAGATCGACTAGGTATTATATTTAATAATACGAAAAATAGAATTTTTAGTAATAAGTACTTTAAAATAGTTAAATAATAATAAGGGTATACGTTTATAAGGCTTATTAATAATACGAAGTTAATTAATTATTTAATAAAAAATAAGCTTAAACGATTGTACTAAAGATTTAGTTACCTATTAGTTACGAGGCTATATAACTTCTTAAAGTAATTAGGTAACGATAATATTAAAATAGGGGCGCTAGAGTAGTTAATAAAAGTGTACTACTAATGCTAAATAAATGCGCAGAGCCTACGTAAGTTTAAATTTAAATTACGTAATAAGCTTAACTTTAATTAAGAAATTATTATTAATATTTTTTATTTAAATAATCGGCTAGTTCTATATATAATTAACGTAGCTATATCCTTTTAAGTAAGGCAATTCCTCTAGGATTTATAAGTAAAAATAGTATAGGTAGCCTTATGAAAAAACTAGATTAATATATACTAAGGTTTACTAAACGGTATTAAAACCGACGCTAGTACTAGCTTTAAGTTAGTAGAATTTAAGGAGAATACGACGGCCTATAGTATATAGCTAAAAGTCGTGCCCGTTAAAGCGTACTATAGTATTAGAAAGGTAGAAAGGGTATACTAGTAACTAAAAAGGGTATTTAGAATTATTAAAGAAAAAAATCCAGATTTTACTAAAGACGAATACCTCTAGATAGTACTTAAATACTATAATAATACTATGGGGCTTAACGGGCTTATACTAATACTTTTCGTATTTAGAGTATATCTAAGAATAACCTTAGCCTCGTTACTATTACTAAATATAAACTAACGAGCCTAAGTAGTTAAAAAAGTAATATAAGTACTATACGAAGTAAGCGTAAGAAAGTAAGTTAATAAGGTAATTATTACGCATAATAGGCCTAATATAGGGGGTAATTTAGATATATTACTAAATTCGGATATACGGGTATAGTACGAAATTATTTAATAATAAACTAGGCTATATAAATTAATCTTTATTAACGAGCGATCGTACGTAGTTATAAGGGATCGTAACTAACTTCTCGAGGTATTAATTACGGTAATAAGACTATATTATATAGATCTTAGCGAGGTAATTTCTAACTTATAAAAAGAAAAAGAGCTAGGGGAAACTATATAACCCGTAGTAAAAGTATAGGAAATTATCTTTAATAAAATCGTTGTAATAGTATTAATAAATAATAAGGAAGAGGAAATCGCTAAAAGGGTACTAATACTACTAGCGAGACGTTATAAAAGACTATAACGGTAAGTACTAACGTAATAATTTATTACTAATAACGAGGTAATTAATACTTTTTATATAGTAAAAGAGAAAGCCGATTTTGAGCTAGTAGTTAAACTATATAAGGAAGGCGTAATTATAACTACTAAAAAGCTATATAAAGAATTAGATCTAATTAAAATAAATACTCTTTATAATCGAGGGGTCTATTAATTTATTTTTTATAACCTAGAGAAGTATATAAACCTTTGTATATTTAAATTATAAATAGTTTATAAAATTAAAGAGAAAGGAACACCCTAACTATACGAAAAGTTTAGATACGTAATTTAGGGATACGGCAACGTTAAGAAAGCGACGCTACTTATATAATTACTTATAGTATAGCGCTATAGCTAATGATTAATAATAGTACTAATAATATTATTATAAAAAAAGGGGTACGAGATTTAGAGCTATGATATTACCTAGGCGTATACTTAATTAGCTATAGGGCTTATAAGGAAAATCCTAGCCTATTTACTAAAGGAAATAGTTAGTAAGTACTTAAAAAGTACGATTATCGAAGTACTTAAATTATTATATAGGCTCGTAGAATTAAGTACTTATTAGTAGGTTATATATTACGATTTTTATATTAATTAATTATTAATAGTTATATTTATATACGACCTATACTTATTAATTTCTAAGTACGTAAGTAACTAATTTAGAATTATTAGAATATAAACCGACGATATATTAAGCTTATTTAATATTAACTTTATAAAGAAGGAGGATAAGAAGCTCTAAAAAGCGGGCTTTATAATAAAGCTAAAAAAGGTCCTTATAATAAATAACTTATTAGCGTTTAATAGCGGGATTTTTATAATTAAAAGAAAAACCGTTGTTTTTTAGTAAAAGGGGTAAAATAAGAAAATTAGCCTCGTCGATCCGAATATAATTAACGTTAAAAAGCGATATAAGGCTGAGCTTGTGCGAGGAGTATATATTATAAGTATATACTAACTTAAGGCGACTTTTAACTACGCTAGAGTAGCGTAGGCTATAGAGCTAAATAAATAAAACGTCGAGGTATTTAATAAGTAGCTTAAGTAGTAGTACTCGAATCTCGATCGAGGTCTTATTTACTACTTAATCGACCTTATAATTAATAAGCTCTATATATTTATAAATAGCTTATTTATAAATAATTAGGACTTTATTTTATAATTAGGGTATATTATTATTCTTATTAATAAGAGTATAAGCGAGAGCGAATTTATAATATATAATAATATAATCTATTATTTATTAATTAAAAGTAAGTAGGTAATAAGAAGTATACTAGTATTAGAAGTTTATAATATAGTTAACGGCATTAACCTTGCTTATATAATTTCAATAATACTAAGGAGAATTACTAATCGATTTAGCTTTTTACTAATCTTAATAGTCGTTTATACGGATTCTTACTTATTATACGAATATTTTATTAAATTAGGAATTATAAAAAAAAAAGGTTTATAATTAATATTATAGCCCTTAGGTAATTATATAAAAGGCGTAAGATCTTCGAGATCCGTTAGATTAATAATAATAATAACCTCGCTAATACTTTTATAAAAGTAGTACTTAATAAGGGGTTAAAATAATTCGTAGTTAGTAAAAAAGTTAACGTACGAATAAAAGGATAGGTTATATAAAAGGAATAGAGAAAAAGAAGAAAAGGAGACGACCTAGTAAACGGGCCCGAGGTCGAATTATATCTCTAACTATAATAATTAAATCGATAAAAAAAAGAGAAAGTTAGTATCGGATCGGAAGTCTAATTTAACCGTAGTATTTAGTTAATTAACATAAGGGCTAATTAGGGGCCCTATTTAGGATTATTGTAGTTAGCCTAACCTGCGGTTAGAACCTCCTTTTTGTACTTAATACGCAGAAATTTATATAGTTAAATTAATCTCTTTATTAACCCACGGTTCGAACTAATTCCCCTGTAAGAGGGAAACCTATAATTCTCCTGGTGAAGGCACCATCGCTGACCTCGAAACCACCTCGACACCCAGATCGCTCAGCCGGCGGTCCCAAGCGCAGAACCTACAGAGATTTCGCTCCAAGAGACCACGTCTTAGTCGGGGTTGGCACGACGGAGACGGCCGCTCACTTCCTCTCCCTGACGTGCACCTTCATCTTCATATCATGCCTCGGCCTAGCCTCCATACCAACCATCTGGAAAGCCAAATCGCCCACCTTGTGATCGATATCCATATAATCGACCCTCTGCGTAGTCCCATTCACAATTGTCTCGAAATCGAACCACCGCACCGTGAGCAACATCATGATGCGCAGCTCATCCATGGCCAAATCCTGCGCAATACACGCCCTGGGCCCGCGCTCAAACGGCCGCCACGCAAAGCGGTGCATATCCTTGGCGTCCTCCGCATGTGAACACTGTGTTGGTAGTTAAGTAGGTACCTTGCTTCATGCATTAGTAACTGACGGCAAAACGTCAGCTATTTACCGTGAAACCCCAATTACATAAGGTACTTACTTATGTAATCTCAACGTTCCATATGAAATTGAAAACTTTAGACTCGTAAGCCATCAAAAGACATCAACTAGTCTCGACAAGAGGCAAAAGTTCCGAAACCGAGAATCGAACTCGGGGCTATGCCTAACCTCTCAAGGGAATGAGAGGGCATCATGTTGGCCACTACACCATATCGGATATTGGTGTCAGAAGATTAGGGATTGGGGCTTGAGTATTCTGTGTACTGAGGGTGGAGCTGTTGCTGGGCTTACCCTACGTCTCCTTCCCCCCAGGATAGTGCCAGTGACGGCGTGTCAGAAAAGGGGCTAGCCGCATCGTCTTCTCTGTCATGTTCTCTTTCAGGTTAGAAATGGAGACCGGACACGAAAAACAAGTCGAGGACGAGGAAAAGAGAAGGACGAGAATTAGCTGTCCTCCGTGCCAGAGCTCCAAGGTGGATGCACAGCTTACTAGACTGAGCTCTCCAGATCTTCTTCACGGACAACAGAAGCGGCGTAATAACGCACGCAATCGGCTCCGGACAAATTTTGTTCAACGGACAACCGGTGCGCGCCAGGTGCCGTTCATTTCGTCCTCGATCATATGTGAGGACGCCAAGGCAGCATTCGATGTAGCCAAGAAATGCATCATGCATGGCTGCTTTGCCTCGCTGGGCATGCATCGCGTTCTCATCGCATGTTCAAAGTGGGCGCCATCTGCATCACAAAGCCGCCCCCATCTCATCGCCATGGGCCGTAGTTCGACTCGACCAAACTTTCATTGGACAAAAACCAACAAATCCGTCCCGAAACAAAAGGAGTATGACAAGAACGAGATTCGAACTCGCGCGTGTTTCCACACCAGCAGGATCAGATTTAACCTGAAGCTGGCGCCTTAGACCGCTCGGCCATCTTGCCATGAAGCAGATTGCGGAAGCGGGTTGGGACCCGCTGCGGAGTAAGGCCCGAACAGAGGGTCTCAAGACGACGCGGCGGAGCCGACTCCGTAAGCATTGACTAGCAGTGCACAAGGGAGCAAACGACGAGTACTCGAGAAAACAGAGCGAATGAATTGCGTTGCTAAAAGGTATCTTGGTTGAAATCAAAACCGGCTAGAATGGTGGTATCATCGGATCCTCTGATATTGCGTCAACGCCCATCCCTGTACGTTCATCCCGTGTGTCTCCCACCAAGCTCAACTTTCCGTATTATCCTTATTGGACTTGTGTGTAGAACCTTTGTCGAGGAGTTGCGTCAAACCGACCCGCTTAGGCAGTCTTCTTGCCGGTAGCGACCTGTCGACCTTGCGAGGTGTACCGGACGTAGGCATAGCCGCCGGCCGCGATGACGCCAATGATGACGAAGTTGCCTATTGGTAAAGGAGATCAGCAACAAGACGACGAAGAGCTACGTTGGTGACGTGGGACTTACTCAAGACAAACTTTCCGAGTCCGCCAACGACATCGATTGCGCCTTGGAATACGTCGGTAATGAGGTTGACGAGACCGGTGAAGAAGCCGATGATGGTGTTGAAGATGGTCTGCAGAACGTGATAGAAGGCGTTGAAGATGGAGGAGAGGAGCTCGTAGATGCTACTAAACAGATCCTGGATTGCGTTGGAGACGGCCATGGTGACGGTTGTGATAGTGTTGTGGTTTTGGTATTGTTGGAGTGTCTGGTTTGGGAACGAGCTTGGAAGTCTGGATGCGATCGGGCAAAGGTGAATAAATGAGAGCTTCAGATTTAGCTCCAACAGCTCAAGAGGTCGAGTGAAAACTGGCCGCACCGTTAGCTTTAAGAAAGGAGCCCACGCGGACGACAAACAACGTCCTTGTGACGCGATGGGCGCTGCCGCCTGAGACTTGGCTAACCCCAAGCGAACCAAAGCGGCGGGTTGGCGCAGGCAGGAGCCGACGCCAGTGACTGCCATGTGTGATGAGAATTGTCGCCCGTGACGTCGGCATCGTGACGTCACCAGCCACACAGGCAATCACACAACGTTGTTCCAGCCACGCACCTTCCCATTCGTGCCATTCTCACCAGTAACAATTGGGCAGCAGGAGCAGATACGTACTCCGTGCACCATACCTGCCACAGGAAGGAGGATAGAGCGGAGGGGTTCGTCCGGGCGGGAAGGAAAGGGCAAGGGAACCGATATTGTCTCTCGCTTGTGGCTGCCGTCATCACGCATTCAAGCCACCTTTTACCCACGTGCCCCTGTCTCCTCATCCAGGGCATGCTAAGAAAGGGAGGAGGCGTTTGTACGGCCTGGAGCCCCGAGCACCTCAATCACTTCATGCTTTTTTCCACATCGTACGGTATGCATCGTTCCCGGTTGTTAGTGATAGGGAGCTGTACCCTACATCCACCGATCGTTCTCGGGGGATAGCAAGTTGAGAAACCAGCGACTCAGAGCTCGTTGGATGTACGGCCTTATACTAAGCACCTAGAGGTGATTCCGCAGTTCGGAATCCATGAGCTTTCTACGCCATCCCTAGTCCTCTGATCGACCAAAACTTGGGCGAAGCCATTCTCGTTACAGCGCGCTGCATTGGCTGAAATCAAACAGTTCAGAGGGGACCAGCTGCCATATCGATGCCTGTGCGACAAGTTCAAAGATTGTACTTGGATATTTGTCTATGTGCCATCTGTTTCAATCTTTATACATAAACAACATGAGTTGCCTTCTTCCATCATAGAAGAAACATCTATCAAACCAATACCCCAAGCCAAAAAAAAAAAAAAAAAAAGAGAGCTCCTTAGTTGGCGGCGCAGTTGTGAGGGTTGCCAGTACCGTCAGCCTTCTCCTTGGCTCCAATACCGCAGAACTTGAGATCCTTGGTGTAGTACACACGCATGGGACCAGGGCGGTTGGTAGTCCCCTTCTTGGCGTTGAAGTCGTAGCGCTTGCCGTCTGCCAGGACAGGGAGCTCGTAGACGGTCCCGGAGCATCCCGAGGCAAATGTCATCACATTGCCCCTGTTGTCAAACGGCTTGGGGTATCCGCTGGAGCCTGCGGTGGTCTTGGCTTCGCGGAGGTATCCGATGGATGTGTCGTATTTGACTGTTCCGTACAGGGCGCCGTCGTTCTTGGCTCCTGCCTTGCAGGTGTAGGACTATTGAGAGATGGTTAGTGTTGATGCGATTTAGAGATGGTTGGCAGGAAGACTGTGGAGTAAGGTAACTACCTGGCCGGACTGACGAGTCTCGATGGTGCCGTCTTCGCCCAAGAGGGGGGTCGGGCTGGCGATGCTGGCGGTGGCAGCAAGAAGAGTGAGGATGTAAGTGTAGGAAACCATCTTGACAGATTGATGTTACTGAAAGTGATTTGCGAAGTGAGTGTGAAAAAGTATTGAATGTTTTCAAGTTGTAAAAGAGTGTAAGAGGCTTTGAAGTACCGTTGGATGAGGAGTGAGCTTGAGATTTCTTCATTTTGACGGTGCAAGATGACGCTATTTATCCCATGAAGTCGAGCACTTGTTGTCTCTTCTTCTCTAGGCCTCCAAGATGTCTCGAGGGAACTTGTCAGCCATGTTCCCGGTCTAGCCAAGTGGACATGGTCTATGCTCACACTTCGTTGCGAGTCAGTGACGTATCAATGTACGGCCGCCAATATGATCTGCTTAGGTATATCTCAGAGACCTAATTATATTCTTACCCAACTTTGGCTACAGTCGGGACAGAATAAGATGACCCTCGATGTATCATGTAGACCATGAACTCTATCACGATATAGCCTAGGCTTAATTTACTCAACTTTTGAACAGACTATGCCAAAATACTTTCACAACTAGACATGAACACGACTCTTCGCATCTCTTGTTATCAGACATACATGATAGGTCATAAATTCTCCATACGGTGTTAGGACATTGCTGAGATATTTGCTGGTATTGAAGACAAGGTGATACTTGCGTGCGATACTTGCGTGCATCTCAATCTTTAATAGCTAGATGCCGGCATGCAATGGGGCCGAAGTTCTTGTGCAACTTCGAAGGAGTGAAGGATCCCAAAGTAGCATTCAGCCATCTCAATTCGGGCCTGCATATTCCCTGACGAGCTGACTTACACCTTCAAAGCATCAATATGCGAGTGAAAGACAACCAGGTCATTCGTGAAAGATCCTGAATGACTGACACGTGAGTTACCCTATTCCTGCGCCATAATACATCGGCTAGACGTGCCGAACAAGCGTGTGCGATGACTCCGCCGGTCAGCACCAGGTCCATTTTTACGACACTTTGACATTGCCAATCATGGAACTGTATGTTCGCCGAGTGTTCATGGCTATCTCCACCAAATGTAACCTTGCAGCGAGCGGGTTCATGCCTCCATAGCCGGCCTGGAAGATACGTTCTCTGAGTCCAAAACAACAAACACCGTCTCTGTTATCCAAGTATGCCAAGCTACAAGTCATCATCTCATCAGCCGTGATAGAGCACTCCAGGGCTCGCCTGAAATCCGGAACGAGCGGAAGTCTAAGTGTTGATATTGCTTCTAGGTATATTACCAACTATTAGTTTCCCTATTACAGGGTAACTAGTTCGAACCGTGGGTTAATAAAGAGATTAATTAAACTATATAAACTTCTGCATAAGTATAAAAAAGAGGTTCTAACTATAGGTTAGGCTAGCTATAATAATTATAAATAGGGCCCTTAATTAGCCCCTATATAATCGATTATATACTGCGGTCGAATTAAACTTCTAATCTAATACTAACTTTTTTTTTTTTTATTAATTTAATTATTATAGTTAGAAGTGTAATTCGACCTCGGGCCCGTTTATTAAGTCGTCTCCTTTTCCTCCTTTTTTCTATTCTTTTTATATAACCTATCTTTCTATTCGTACGTTAATTTTTTTATTACTTACGAATTACTCTAACTCTTTATTAAGTACTACTTTTATAAAAGCGTTAGTAAGGTTATTATTATTATTAATTTAATAGATCTCGAGGATTTTATACTTTTTATATAATTACCTAAGGGCTATAATATTAATTATAAGCCTTTTTTTTTTATAGTTCCTAATTTAATAAGATATTTATATAGTAAGTAGGAATCTATATAAACGACCGTTAAGATTAATAAAAAGCTAAGTTAATTAGTAATTCTCCTTAGCGTTATTAAAATTATATAAGCGAGGTTAATATTATTAATTATACTATAAACTTCTAATATTAGTATACTTCTTATTACTTACTTATTTTTAATTAATAAGTAATAGATTATATTACTATATATTATAAATTTGCTCTTACTTATACTCTTATTAATAAGAATAATAATATACTCTAATTATAAAATAAGGTCCTTATTATTTATAAATAAGCTATTTATAAATACGTAGAGCTTACTAACCGCGAGGTTAATTAAGTAATAAACGAGCCCTCGATTAAGATTCGAGTACTATTACTTAAGCCGCTTATTAAGTACTTCGATATTTTATTTATTTAGTTTTATAGCCTACGCTACTCTAGTATAGTTAAAAGTTACCTCGGGTTAGTATATACTTATAATATATATCCCTTATATAAGCTTAGCTTTATATTATTTTTTAATATTAATTACGTTCGGATTAACGAGGCTAATTTTCTTACCCTACCCCTTTTACTAAAAAACGATAGTTTCCCTTTTAATAATAAGAATTCTATTATTAAATACTAGAGGGGTATTTATTATAAAAACCTCTTTTAGTTATATTACGAAGCTCGCTTTTTAGAGCTCCTTATCCTCTTTTTTTATAAAGTTAATATTAAATAAGCTTAATATATCGTTAGTTTATATTTTAATAATCCTAAATTAGTTACTTTTATACTTAGAGATTAATAAGCACGGGTCGTACGTAAATATAACTATTAATAATTAATTAATATAAAAGTTATAATAAGTAGCTTATTAATAAGTACCTAATTTTATAAGCCTATATAGTAGCTTAAGTACTTTAATAATCGTACTTTTTAAGTACTTATTAGCTATTTCTTTTAGTAAATGGGCTAGGATTCTCTTTATAAGCCCTATAGCTAATTAGGTATATGCCTAAGTAATATTACGGCTCTAAATTTCGTACCCCTTTTTTTATAATAATACTATTAGTACTATTATTAATTATTAACTATAGTACTATATAATAGGTAATTATATAAGTAGTATTACTTTTTTAACGTCGCTATACTCCTAAATTACGTATTTAGACTTCTTATATAGTTAGAGTATTCCTTTCTTTTTAATCTTACGAACTATTTATAATTTAAATATATAGAGGTTTATATACTTCTCTAAGTCGTAGAGGATAAATTAATAAACTCCTCGATTATAAAAAGTATTTATTTTAATAAGATCTAATTCTTTATATAGCTTTTTAATAATTATAATTACGCTTTCCTTACGTAGTTTAACTACTAGCTCGAAATCGGCTTTCTTTTTTACTATATAAAAAGTATTAATTACTTTATTACTAATAATAAATTAATATATTAGTACTTACTATCGTAGTTTTTTATAACGTCTCGTTAGTAATATTAGTACCCTTTTAATAACTTTCTCTTCCTTATTATTTATTAATACTACTACGATAATTTTATTAAAGATAATTTCTTATACCTCTATTATAAGTTATATAGTTTCCCCTAGCTCTTTTTTTTTTTATAAATTAAAAATTACCTCGCTAAGATCTATATAATATAATCTTACTATTATAATTAATACCTCGAGGGGTTAGTTACGATCCTTTATAACTACGTAAGATCGCTCGTTAATAAAAATTAATTTATATAGCCTAGCTTATTATTAAGTAATTTCGTACTATACTCGTATATTTAAATTTAGTAATATATCTAAATTACCCCCTATATCGGGCCTATTATATATAATAATTACCTTGTTAACTTACTTTTTTATGCTTATTTTACGTAGTACTTATATTACCTTTTTAATTACTCGGGCTTATTAACTTATGTTTAGTAATAGTAGCGAGGCTAAGGTCGTTTTTAAATATACTTTAAATATAAGAAGCGTTAGTATGAGCCCGTTAGGCTCTATAATATTATTATAATATTTAAGTACTATTTAGAGGTATTTGTCGTTAGTAAAATCTAGATTTTCTTTTTTAATAATTTTAAATACCCTTTTTAACTACTAGTATACCCTTTTTACTTTTCTAATACTATAGTACGCTTTAACGGGTACGATTTTTAGCTATATACTATAGGCCGTCGTATTCTCTTTAAATTTTATTAATTTAAAGCTAGTACTAGCGTCGGTTCTAATACTATTTAGCGGACCCTAGTATATATCGATCTAGCTTTTTTATAAAGCTACTTATACTATTTTTATTTATAAATCCTAGAGGAATTACCCTACTTAAAAAGATATAGCTATGTTAATTACGTATAGGACTAGCCGATTATTTAAATAAAAGATATTAATAATAATTTCCTAATTAAAGTTAAGCTTATTACGTAATTTAAATTTAAACCTGCGTAGGCTTTGCGTATTTATTTAATATTAATAATATACTTTTATTAACTACTTTAGCGCCCCTATTTTAATATTATTATTACTTAATTACTTTAAGAAGTTATATAGCCTCGTAACTAATAAATAGCTAAATCTTTAGTATAATTATCTAAGCTTACTTTCCGTTAGGTAATTAATTAACTTTATATTATTAGTAAGCCTTATAAACGCGTACTCCTATCGTTATTTAACTATTTCGAAGTACTTATTATTAGAGATTCTATTTTTCGTATTATTAAAGATAATACCTAGTCAATCTATATTTTTTAAATATAGTAAAAATAGGGTATTAATAAGCAAAATATAGAAGGTTATTGTTCCGAAGTACGTCTCTACTTCTACTATACCTAGTATAACGATTTCCTTGCTTAGGCTAAAGCTAATTTTTATAATACCTACCGTCAACGTATTAAGCATTATTAATATAATCTTTTATAATACTTAGAATTACCCTTTTCTTTTTATTAACTATTACGATACCTTAGTATTTAGGATAATCCCTTAGAAATTATCTAGGCCGTACTTTTTATTTATATAGAATACTTATACGAGCTTAGTATTTGAGTAATTTAAGTAATATAAAAAGGACCCCTCTAACTACCTTTAGATTTACTTAGTATCTTATTTTTTTTTTTAAGTATTAAGAGAGGTAGTGTTTTTTTTTAAAGTATTAAGCGGGTAGACTTTAGCCTTATTAAATTTACTTTTTTAATTACCTCCGTATTTATTACTTAAGGGACCTTCCCTTACTATTTATAAAAAAAAGCCTACTTATTAAAAGCTTTTATTACTTTTTATTTATTTAGCCTCGTATATCTTCCTAAGGTTAATAGTACGAAAAAAGAGTAATTAATATCGTTAACTTTATTATAATCTAATTTATTAGTATAGGGGGTAAGATCTTTTTTATTTTCTAAATCTCCTATAGGGTGCGGATACTTTAAGACGCTAAACTAGCTACTTTTATTAGGTTTTATACCCCTAGATCTACTCTTATATATAATAAAAAATTAGTTAAATTAATAAGAGCTAGTTTTATTATTTATTATTCTTAACTTTCTATATTATTCGTACGATTTAGTACGCTTTTCTTTTAAATAGTTATTTAATTAATATTTATCCTTTTTATAAATAAAGTACTATTTTTTATATTACCCTATTTATAAGTTAAATCTCTATTTATTTAACAAATCTAGGCCTCCCTACTAACGATTACCGTACTTAGTTTTTTTCCCTTTTTTATTATATATTCGATCGACCTAGTACTATTAATAAGGGCCGTCGTACGTTTAGAAGTAGGTTTAGTATAGTATTTTTATTTTAATATTAAAACTAAATCTTAGCCTCGAGTAGAGCGTCTCGTAATTTTTAAGTACTTAGTATAAAGTTATTTTTATTTTTAATACGTATTAAACTATAGTATAAAAATATCCGATTTTTTACTTATTAGTTCCCTTATTTAGCTAGGTTTTTATTAGCTTATTAATTCGATTAATAAGTTTTTTAAAGATTTTTATTTACGATTTACTTTCTATTATCCTAGCTATAAATATAAAAGAAATTACTTATAGCTCGGATAAGAGCTCTAGATTCTTATTATAGGTCTTAAAGCGGCTTTAGAATACGTTAATAATATTAAAAAAGTCGTTTTAATCGAGATTACGTACCGCTTTATAATAATAATTAGATACTTTATTTATAAGTACGATATTAATTACTAAATAGTACTAATATTCTCTAATTCTAACCTTTTTATAGTAATTATAAAATATTATTAGGGTTTTTTATAAGACCTTATACTTCTTTTTAAAGTATAATTTCTTTTTTAAAAAGATCTTTTTAAAGTTTATAAATTACTTCGTATTTATTATTAAATTTTTAATATTTATATACGATCTCTACGTCGCTACGTACTATTAGTAACTTTAAGTCGTTTATTTCCTTTTTTATTAGCTAATTAGTACTGAATTTTATATTAGTAATAGTAACGAGCTATAGATCGAAATAAGTAGAATTATTAATTATCGTACTTTTAGTACTATATTTTATTTCTATATATCCTTCTATAATAATAGATTACTATTAGTAATTATAAAGAGGAAATCTACGTTATTTACCCTTTTTTAAAATTTATTAAAATAATTATACGCCTTATTAACTTATACTTAGTTTTATAATATAAATTCCTCTTTTATAATCGTTATTACTAGGATTTTATATAGTTTTTATAATTATAATTACGTTAATAATACCCCTCGCCTATAGAGGAATTTATTAACTATTTTTATAATTCCTAAGCTTACGCTTATAAACTATTTATTTAATTAGTAACTAAGGTCGTTTATAATTTTATAAAACAGGGGTTACCCCTATAGCCCTTTTTTTTTATAAACTTTAATTAAATAAATTAATACTACGTTAATTTACTTATTATTAAGCTAATTTACGATCTTATATATTTACGTCCCTTAATAATCCGGGTTAATATTTATTTATTTATAAAGGATTAAGATTTTATTTAAGATCGGGTTTTTTTTTTTTTTATCCTAACTCACTAAGGGTCGTATTTTAGCTTATACTCGTATTAGTAATTACTAGCGTATTTAATTTTAATAAGGATATATTTAATCCGTGCGTTAGTTATAATAAACCCGTGTTTTTACTACTTAATAAATTTATTAAGGTCTAGGAGATTCTTATTTCCTCTCGCTATTTTATTACTACTCTCGTTTTTATTATTTTTAGTAACTATTATTACCTTTTTAAATTGCTAGTTATTATACTTACTAGGACCTCCTTTTTATTTAGGATAAAAAGGTAGGTTTTAGTAGCTCCCTTTTTTTAATAATAGCGATAGACGTTTATATTACTATAAGAAAATATAGTAATTAGTTTTATAATTTCTATTAGTTACTAATTTTTATTATTTTATATATTTCTAGCTTCTTAAGCTTTATATTCTCTATAATTTTTAAATAGCTTCTTTTTTTAACTTACTTTTTTTAAAGTAGTATTTTATAAGAATAGTTAAATATAAATATTAAGCGGCTTATAAAGGAGCTATATAGGTTATTAAGTACGGTTAGTAAAGTTAAGCTCCCCTTTTTTTATAAAATCGTAGGCCTTAAGGACTTATTAAAAATATTACTTATTACTCGTACTTAATAAGGTTAGATACCTTAGAGATTTTCTTTTTACGGCCCTTTAGTACCCTATTTTATATCTTTTTAAGTAGTCTTTTTTATAGCCTAATTATAGTTAAGTAATTATTACTTTTTTAGTAGTCCTTTTTATTACTTAGTTAATTTTTAATTACGGGCTAGCTATTAAAAAGTTATTTAATAAAAAAGCTATTTAAAGCGATAATAAAAGGCTAGTTACTTAAGTAGTTCTATTAATTAACGTAGTTTAATATAATAAATATTAACCTTTTATAAGTAGTAAAGGGCTACGATTACTTAATTCCGTATAATATTTAAAAATTACCTCCTTTTTTATTTACTTCCCTAAAGTTAATTAATATAAATCTCTTATCCCGTACGGTATTAAGAGGTCGTCTTTTTTATATAATAAGATACTTTACTAATTTATAATAATAAAATTTAATTACTAATTAGTATTAGTTTCTTTATTATAGGGTAATTAGTTTAAACTATAGGTTAACGAAGAGATTAATTAAACTATATAAACTTTTGCGTAGGTATAAAAAGGAGGTTCTAACCGTAGGTTAGGCTGGCTATAATAATCGTAAATAGGGCCCTTAATTGGCCCCTGCGCAATCGACTGTATGCCGCGGTCGAATTGGACTTCCGATCCGATACTAACGTAATAGCATGTGAAATGGCTCAAACTTCAATGTCAGCTTGGTAACAAACTTCAGATAGACGAGAAAGCCGGGGTATCTGTAGATCATGATTCTAAGAAAGGCAGAAAAATCGAACGACCTCATTCTTCTGCCGAGATATCTCCTCCTTCGGACGATTCGAACATCATGCTTGGCACGGGACCGGGCATTGCCATCACCCCTTTTATTGACAGCAAGGTTCATAGGACGACCAAGTATAGCTAACATACCCCAAACAAATCACGTCTTTAGACTTTGCTAAACTTTGGTTGCCTAGCAGAAAACGAGCTCTGGGCGTCTGAAGTTCATGGTGCACCGGCGTCCCGGCACGGGTTGACGGCACGACGCCGTTTGAGGGGAAAAGGCGGGGACCCCCTTTTAGGGCTGTGCAGGGCGCCGACGGGGACGCCGGGCCCCGCAACACGGCCCCCCATCCTGGCACGCACTGCGGCCTGGAGGCGCCATCCCTGGGGCCTGAAGAGGCCTGGCGACGTTCCCTTTCCAAAGCCGGGCTTTTATTTATGGGCTAGGGGGTGAACTCTAATTGAAAGTGTTCGCCGGATGACGGCAGCTTTACTTGAAGTACCAAAAGTCGATGCAACTGTCTGTCACCCCCGACGCCCCATTTGACACGTTGTCAAGCAGTAAATTCAACGATATCTGGAAGAAGAAACCTTTCTTTACAGCTGCACTTCAATCCAGAAAGTAACAAACGGTCAATTGCAAAGTCATCCTATCTCACAACCAACAATGGCGACAGTGCGTGTCCAACTAGAAGACCCCGGTGCGCCTCCCTTCGCCGCCAGAGTCGTCGAGATACTCAATTCGGTCTTCGACTCGAATAATACTCTCCCAGCGGAAAAGGCCGCCGCGGCGATAAACTCGCTCTTCATTTCGGATTACGAAGAACATGGCACAGCAGGTTCTTTCCTCTGGTGGTTCTGGGACCTCATGCACGATCTAGCCCGCCAGATCCCCTACGACCGGCGTGAGCAAGATCAGCTGGCGGCAGTCATCAAGGCGCTCACCGGTCTTCCAACCAAAAACGTCATTCTGGGCGAAGAATGGGGAGGTGCAGGTGACAGCTCGGTCGATGTGTGGAAGAGCCTAACCAACTTCGCGAATACCTTCAACGAGACGCTCAGCGACGGTAAGATCACGCCCCCGATTCCGGTCTCGCGACGCCCCTTGAGATTCCCTCCCTCCATAGATCACTTGCTGAAATGAGACCGCCAGGTGATTCAAGAGCTCCCAGTGAAGAAGCAAGGAAAGACCGCCAGGTGAACCTGCAAGCGTACGCAGCCCGCGTCGCAGGCCTAGGCCTCGTCCCCCTAGAATCAAACGCAATCTGGGCGCTCGTAGACGCTCTCGAAGGCACCGTCAAGCCCGTTCGCGGCGCTCCAGACGAGACCGACTCAGATCCAGCCGCCGTAGAGGATATCACGCACAAGACACGTATCGCCGCAGCCTGGATGATCCACGCCGGCCACCTCTTACACGGGCGCAATGAGGTGGTGAGCGGGGCAACAGCTGGACCCCTGTGGAAGCTCGATAAGAAGGAAGCTGTGAAGTTGAGGCGCAAGTTCAAGGGGACTGATGGGCTTTGTGCCGAGCGGTGGCAGCTGTGGAAGGAGAGGTTTGCGGTTATTCGGGATGCTGAGGGGCTTGATGAGGGGGCGCGGAGGGATGCTGGCGATGCTTACGCAGCAATGGAGAAGATTGAGAAGAGATTGTAGGTATTAGTTGAAATCCATTGCATGACCGAGGATAAGACACTGCCGTCTCTTGTTTGGGTCCCCTCAACTCTCTTACCACTCCGAGGGAGATATTCTCCCATGCAGTGATGTGTATGAGCTTCGATAATCGTCTTTGAGGTAGCGTTACCGAATTCATCCCCCGTGTTCCCAGGAAGTTCGTAAAAGCCTTTTCGGCTTTAGCTCTTACACACCGAGATCTCACGTATCACATTCCTCATGTTACCTCCTCGATCCTCCGACAACTTCTCTACCAGGGTCTCCCGATCCTTCGGGTCGCTGCCGGGGAAGCCACCTTCCCCATCCCGACTTAGTCTGGTCGCCAGCTTACAGCCAAGACTCTACGGATCCCTCTTCATCTTCAATCTCTCTTCAAAACGGCTTGATGGATTCAAGCCACGGCCTTGGGTCTTTCTGATTCTGCTCTGGCGGAGGATTTGAAGGATGAGAAAAGATAGGGGGCCTGGATGAAGTTGAACTCCTTGGTATGGGCGTAAGTTTCAACAGCTAAGATGCGTCTGAGGAAAGCAGGTTCTGGGATTCATATAAAACCATGTGCCATTCACCTCACCGAGCTGATTGATGTCAACCACAACGTCGCCTACCCAATCCCTCACTTCCGTTCATCGACCGAACGTAGCCTCATCCGCCAACATTCTGACAATAGCAATAACAAAATGAGGGCCGCCGTCATCCTTTCCGCGTTCGCTACCCTCCTCGCCCGCGTCAACGCCGTTGCCATGAGTGAGAACCAGCACGCCGTAAGAGCACTCGTAAGCATACCCATCTTCATAGAACAATCCAACTCAATGAATGCTAATTTATACCTGGTACAGATTGAGGCTCGCTGCCATTGCGACGGCACCTGCTGCAATGGCTATTGGTGCACCGACACCGATGTTGGAACTTGCTGTAACGACGTGCCTTGCTAGGTTCTCCGAGTTGAATGAAAGAGAGAGACAACAGATGTGGTCTGCTCGTATACACTGCCGTCGGTTCATCTCTAGCTAGAACGTAGTTGTAGATTGCTCACGCGACGAATGGTCAAGCCTGTGAAATTACAGTGATCTCCTGTGATCATAAAGCGATGTCCTTCCATCTCGACTTGTCAGACAACATCGTTCATCAACACAAAAACCAGTGCTTTCTGACCCCGGACCGGGACGGTAAACCCACGAAACGGCGTCAGCCTATCTCAAGTATCTTGAACCTACTACGGCAATTCAGTCGCGTTCTCAGGAAGCCTAACACTCCGCCCATCATAAGCCAACCTCCACCGCCCACTCTCCCAAACATCCCAATCCCCCGCCCTCCCAGCATCCCCATTCAACCTCAAAGCCGTTACCCTCCAAAAATACGAACCAGGCGGCACATACTTCCTATTCTCCTCTGACCCATCCCAAACCCACCAACTCGACGGCGCAGCCCAATTCCCCGCACTACCCCTAAACGTCCCAGCCAATACATCCTCGCCCGTCTCGGCGCTGACTAGGTCGTAGGTATACTCCCGGCTCGCCGTGACAAACACCTTCCGGAACCCGGGGAAGCCGAGGTCGCAGGTGACCGGCCACGCTGGCTTCGGGACGGTTCCGTTGAAGAGGCATGTGAAGAGGGTATCGGGCGGTACTTCCGTGTCGACTTGTGTGTCGGTGTTGACTTTGACGAGATGCGATGCGTTGGGGTTGATCATTGGGATATCGACCAAGGGCGTGCCGAAGCCGGTGTATGGAACCGTGAGCGTGTTCGCCTCAGATGCAGAGGACACGATCTCGATGTAGCCTCCAAAGAAGATACCCCTAGACGTCGCTGGAAGCGATGGGTTGGACCGGACAGAAACCGAGATGGATGTAAATCTGCCCGGGGCAAGCTCCACCTCTGCCGGCGAGATATCCACGTCCGCATACACCGGATACCCGTCCGCATCAGACAAGCCGTACGGATCTGTCTCGCTCAGAATATACCCCGACGCCGCACCCAGGTGTCTCAACTCGTACTTCAACGTCTCCGTCCCCGTATTCTTCAAACTAAACGTCAGGGCTTCGGGCCGATGCGCTGTGTCATTGAAGTCCAAACTCGGAACATTTACCAACGAAGCGGTGTGAACAGCATCCCACGCATCAACAAGTCCACCACCCTGACTAAAAACCGGCGCCAGAAACTCCTTCCTCTGCCTCGCATCATCAATGAACCGCACCGGCTTCGCAGTCGACGCCACCACCGCGAGAATTTGCTGCGGATCGTAGTCTGGATGCCGTTCCTTCACCAGGGCGTACACGCCCACGGCAAACGGATTCGACATGCTCGTCCCGCCGACAACAGCTACACCGCCATACCTCGGCAGGAACGTACTGAGGATATTCTCCCCCGGCGCGATGAAGGACGGGTAACTCTTGCCCTCGGGCGTCGGACCCCAGCTAGAGAACCCAGAGACGAAACCACCCGAAATATCATTGTCTCTGTATAATACCTCCTCATGCGCCTCAGAGATATTCGAGGGGATGGAGATCCGTACAGAGGAGCCGTTTGAAAGTAGGCTTGCGAGGAAAAGTCCATCCTCGTTGGAGATCCGAGCAATGCCCTTGTAATCCCTAGAATACTCCGCAAACCCAGGCCGCCACTGCATTCCATCAACGACTGAAGCCGACGCAGGTTGATACCGCAACACGTACGGAATCCCCAACCCAAGCGCGAGCCGAGTTGACGTATTCCCCGGACTCAACCAGTAATGATCTTCCTCAATGAGCATAATGGTATGCGCGGGGCCGGCGGAAGGAACAAAGCCCCCCGGCGCGGGGTTACACCCCTCTGGCAACCCTTCCGCAGGGCCTGGACTCCATAGAGTGAGGTTATTCCCAGCAGGAAAGTTGGCAGGAAACTGTGGCGCGTAACGAACAAAGCCGGCATCATCGCCAGATGTGAAGTTGGCTCGCCACGTGTAATACGGCGTCGCAGAATTATCCGCCAACCCGATCGCCGCAGCACCACGGGCGTTGGCGGGTGATCCGCCCGTGAACAAGCCCGGCCCGGCATTCCCAGACGCAACCGTCACCGCCGTCCCATTTGCAACAGCCTGGCTGACCAAACGAGCAACGGGTTCTAGTAGATTAACCGAACAATGTCAGCTTCGGCATCACTCAGAATCCGGGCAGATTCCCGTATAACGCTGCGCACTCACCCTCTTCAAAAGCAAGCCCGATCCCATACCCAATCATGATGAGATCAACCCCCTTGCTACTAGCACTCTCAATGGCAGCCATTAAATCATCCAACCCACCCGGCGCAGCACCTTCACAAGGATCAAGTCCATACAGTTCAACCGTCACATTCGGCGCCACGCCTACTACCCCAAACTTTCTTTCCTCGCTCTCGGCGGCAATGATACCCAGAACATGCGTCCCGTGCAAGAAGTTGATGCAATTATCACCTGTAAAGTTGAAGGCATCCTCGACGTAGTTGTAGTTATATGTAACTCGTGTCTGAGAGAGCCCAGGGGATGCAAGATCGAAGCCCGTGTCGATTACTGCGATGTTTATGCCGTTCCCGAGGGTGCCTTCGGCGTGGAGGCGGGATACACCTGTGTCGTTGTGTGTTGGGAGGGTGGGTGATTCGTACAACCCGCTGTTGGCGGTTGTGGTGGCCTGTCGTTTGACTATGTGTGATGCTTCTCCTGGGAGAGCTCCATGTTGTTGTTGGGGAGGTTGCTGTCCGCGTTGAGGCGTTTGATGACTCCGCGAGGCGAAAGAAGCCTTCTTTACAACGTCTAGGGATTGAATCATAGGAAGTATTTCGCTCCTGACTATTTCCCTATCTCCCTCGCATGACAAGCCAAACGAGAAGCCGCGAAAGAATGAGGAGCTAAATGTGTGACGGCGTGTAAATATGCATTCGTGCTCGAATAAGCGTTGTTCTATGATGTTGAAAACAATGTCTGGATTCTGGAAGGGCAGGTGAGTCTCGTGAGACAAGGAAGTTGATGCATTTTACATTTGATATCTTACCTGTTGCGCGCGTTCAGTCAGTTCTACCAGAACGATCCTCGGGACCTCGTTGGTTATAGTAGTTTGCTCAACGATGGCCAGCGCAAAGGCCACCGCGAGGTGAAGCAAGATGACCAAGAACCTCATATTCGGAACGAGTGACTGAGACAATACGAAGAGAGGCAGAGCCCGTTGTAGATTAGGTAGCCGATGAAGCTGTCTTTTGTAGTTCGCTCGATATAGAAGGACGTGGGTAGAGTGAGGAAGGACTTGGGAAATACCCCACGCGTCCCGCGGACGCTATGTAGAACCCCCTGACTGCCGAGAAAACCATCAAAACTCTATGAAGAAGATTAATTGAAAGCAACATGGATATGCCACTCCCGAGAGATTGTGTCTCGATAATCCGGGCTTTTCAAGACTCCGTCTAAGTAGGGATGTAGGTGGGACACTACAAGGGGTGATCAGGGGATTGGCTACTACGTAGCAGCGGATATGAGTGATAATATTGAGCCAAAACTTTGATGCAGCAATGATAGATAAAGACAATATTTGTGCCAATCTTTGGCGTTGGCAGGCTACGCTGTAATATGAAATGGTAAACCGAAAAGTGATCTAATGGAGAAATCCAACGCTTGCTCTATCGATTTCTTTGTGCAGCAACAATCCTGATACCTGAGGTATGTATCGTAACCCATTCGATAAATGGGATCAGTCACAAAAGGAAGTCAGTAACGACAGACACTATGTCGTCTTTCTTGTAGTCATATGGATCAATCCGACTCGGCCGAAGCCTCTGGCTGGACCCGCTCCTCCGACAGCTTCGGGTTTCTCAACGCAAAAGCAAAGCCAACCATAGGCACGCAGATGCACAGTCCAGCAATGCACAGAAGCCTTTGCACACCGCGATAGCTGTCAATGATAGCTTCTCTGATCTCTCCGCCGACCGGGTAATCTTCGATGGTGGAGAATGGCGAGTTGTAGACCAGCGCCGCCAATGTTTTGTTCGGCTGGAACTCGAGGTTAGACTCGAGAGAGGGGTAGAGAAGTTGCGTCCACATGGCTCCCGACAGACAGTTTCCGAGAGCGCTTCCGACGTTGAAGATGGCGAGGTAGAGACTCGTAACGACGGCAACGTGCTCCCGATCGGACGACGCTTGGATGGAGGCCTGTGTTGGGTACGCAAACAGACCACCCGCCAGACCCATAATGATTTGGCCGGCAATAAGACCAGACTGTGAAGCAGAAGAAGCTCCCCCGGGGTATAATATGAGAAGACCAAAGGAGGCCGTGAAAATGCAAGCGCCAGTGATGATGATGCCCTTAAGTCTTCGAATCCTGTAAATGACGACGCCCATCAAGACCCCGCTAAAAACGCCAAAGAAGGAGAAGAATGACAAGATGCGAGTGGCCGTCTCAATAGGAAAGTCGAAGGCCACGACAAGAACGGTGTACAAATAGTTCCCCTGCGTCGACCAAGCAAAGTTGAGAAGACTGCGGACGGCCAGGGCGGACCAAACGCCACGATCTTTGAGGAGACGGAAGGGAATGAGTGGAACTTGAGCGTAGCGGCGCTCCCAGATGATGAAGGCCGGGATGCAAAGCAGCCCAAAGGCGAGCGGAATGATGATTCCCGGGCTCTTCCAGTGGCTCACAGTTCCTCCCGCCAGAGTCAGAGGTGCCAGGGTGAAGGAGAAGGCGGCAATGAGAACAGTAAGGCCGACGGCATCGAGTTGATGGAAGAGGTCGACGGTAGCCTTCTTCGACTCGGCATGACGATCAGCCTTTCGCGAGCGCTGGCCAAAGGTGTAGAGGCTAGTGAGGAGTGGGATGGAGCAGATGGGCAGGATGATAGCCCACATTCCAATGCCCCACCGCCATGATGTGACTCGCAAGACGGCCGAGGTGACGTTGCCGCTGATCCAGGTGTTGAATACGAAGGGGATAGCCGGGATATAACTGAAGAAGACTCGAGATCGCATCGACGAGAAGTCGGCCACGAGGACCTCTAGAAGGAGGACGATGCATGTCCAGCCAATCTGGTACAGAACGGCACCGAGGCAGAAGACTTCCACCGAGGACGCACTGGCCTCGAGTGCGGTACCGACAACATAGAAGAGGATGGAGGCGGCGATGGTTTCGAAGCGGCCGTAAATATCGGCGACCTTGGCCGCAGTGGGCTGCGATGCTACGGCGATAACACTCCGCAGCACGTTGATGGTTGAGTGGGATGAGTGTAGGTTGAGGCTTGACGTGGCGTAGGGCTGGTATGTTCCCCGCACCTGGCTGTCGAGGCCATAGGCGTAGCCGACCAGGAAGATCCCGACAAAAAGCCAGACGCGCTCGGCACTGCTGATCTGGTTCGCGACGGTATCGGAGTGTGCGACGCCGCCCGAGGGCGCATCATGAGAGTGGAGGGTTGCGTCGGCTTGGCTCGGTGCTCCGACGGTGAGGTCAGACTCGAGGAGCGGCGAGGTCTCGCCGCTCGGGGAAGGGCGGCGCTTCGACCATAGTTTCGACATATCTCTGCCGCTTCTTGTTCTCCCTTACGTTGTTCGTTTTTTTGGGCGAAAACCTTATGTCTCGGTACTTCTGGAACGCGCGCCGCGGGCGGAGATGAGGTAAGGGACTACAGGTCTGGGCAACCTCTTTGCGTGATGTCTCGTTAACGAAACGTCCCCGTGCAGCACACCGAGTTCAACGATGGATGGAAGCTCGCGACCGTACCATACGCAGTCATCGGCGGGAATAGGAGGAAAGATTCTTCTCGGCTGTGTGTCCGTATCGAGTGCCTGCTCAGGGGGGGTCCAGTCAGCAGGGGTTATTTGCGTAGGTAATAATACATAGGTGAGTTGAGAAAGATGGGTGTTGCTCGGGGTCTTCGTACCTTTGCGAGTTCAGAGATTCGCAGCTGGATGGGCAACTCGGCCGCAGAGGTCCATGAGAAATGATGCAGAAGCGACGTTCGGCAGCAACTCTACCCGGCGGCCATGATGTGAAAAGATGTGCAGGCAAACAAGAAGGATTTCAGTCAACCACCCACAGCTGGCATTCTGACACCCTGGGCCTCATGATCAGGGGACCAACGAATGCTCTGTCAGCAGGCTATGCAGGCGTGGCAGTCGCGGGTGGGCAGCACGGCAGGCGAGGACCGGAGCCTGAAGTGGACGGGGAAAGTGACAACACACAAGTCCCTCCTTCCTTCATTCCAGGTTTTAGGTACCTGCTGCACCTGCCTACCTTACCATTTGGTGCTTTCCTGAGGTGACCGATCAGATTAGATCATCTGATAAAGAAGGCGCCCCACCAGCACCGTGGCCAATCACGCAATTCGGGATCGTCCGCTGCCCGCCGTAAGCGCCGATTTAATCCGCGGCCTTCTGCATCCTTGGAACACAACATACAGTGGCGCAAAGTCAAAGTCGAAGAGTGTTTGTTGTCTCTATAAAGATCAGTACTTGATAACGCCATGTCTGTGGTATCTCATTGCAGATAGTAAACCGGTGTCTCTCAAAAGCAGGGCAATGGGTATCACTTTCTCTGCTGAGACTCACTCGTCATTCGTCATGATGCCCCGCTAAAATGTCAGCTCGGCCAGAACCTCGGATTCTCGGCACATGACTCCTTAGCCCGACCTCTCTCGGCGAAGCTAGAGCATTACATGTCATCCGGTGTACATGGCGCTCCAGACAGGATAATGATACTGCACGTGAATGAGGTGACTTTTCTACATGAAGACGATGCAACAGGTACCTCTCGAGCTTCACCGAGAAAGGAACAGAAACCCAACTTTAAGTGTTCCCTTCTCCAGATGCCCACAACGGGCGGGAAGCAAGCATTAGGGGTCTTCGGATGGCACCGAGACATCTGCGCGCCCACTGCTGATTGGCGCTTTGACTCCGCCGTTACGCTAATTGGATTTTGTCCCAAAGCCCCGAAGCCCCAAAGCCCACAACTGCAACGACGCTATTACGCACGATGAGATCCTTTGAAGGTGGTTCTGCATACACAGTCCATCCATCAGAAGTACTCAGATAGGTACAGTGAGTTGGAGGCCGGACAATATACTGCAAGTACCCTTCAGACAGATTAGAGATGCCCGCGATGCAGCAGACATTGGATTCTGTAAGCAGCTCCCAGCAGACCGCAATATACCCTACCAATCATCCACGTCGCCAAGACAATCTCCCGGTCATCTCTGCGCCAAGTCCCTGCCTGGTGAGAAGAGAGCGTACGGCAGACCTGGTTTGATGCAAAGAGTAACAGGGTATGGCTCATCTCTGATATTCGGTAGTTACGTTTGGTTCTCAACTACACGCTATCCTGCAACCTTGGCTGCACCCCAGAACTATGCATCTCGTCCATGTAACGATGAGATGACAGAATCACTGACTGACCCATTGAGGTTCTATAGTGTGTTATGGATAGCTGAAATATTGATTTTATTTGACTTTATTTTGATCAAGCTGCATCCCCTTGTAGCTAGCTGCCTCAACTGCACCTCACCCTTATGCCGCACCGCCGCGACCGCCAACACCAAACTGTGCCTGAGCCTCTGCAACTCCCGCCGGAATCGGCGGCAGCTCGCGTCCACGGCCCGTTGGCAGCGGCATGAACTTGGTCTCGGCCAAGAACCGCAGATACCGTCCAATGTCCTCGCGGGTAATACCCTCACCCGCACTGTCATCAACCCCAGTCCAGCGCTCAGCATCAGCCTTGAGCACAGCAACGGCATTTCTGTCGTCGAGCTCGGGTGCGCGCGTCGTCGAGGGTAGGTCAGACGTAGCCATGTGGAACAGCGGCATCAGCGCGCTCTGCTCCTGATCCTTCTCGACCGCACCAGCCGACACAAACTCCTCGAGCTGCGTCTTCCACTCCTCATAATCGACCTCGGGGACGTCGTAGCCGTAGTAACTCAGCGTCGAGAGGAACTCGTTCATGCGGAGGCGCGGGTGCGCCGTCACGTGGACGACGTTGACGCCAGGAAGGGGGTTGAGTCCAGCAGCGATGACGACACGGGCGACGTGGTCTACAGGCACAGCATTGACTGAGTTGACGATGCGAGGGCGGGCCTTGAGCTGGACGCAACCCTTGCACAATCTGATGAGGAAATCATCCGTGTTGGAAACACCGCCATGGCGGCTACCGAGGATGTATCCTGGGCGGATGACAGCGCCGCGAAGGCCGCGCTTACCAGCTTCGCGAACCAGCTGCTCAGAGACCTGCAGAATTGTTAGCTTCATTTAGCCGATTCAATCACGTTAGATCAACATACCCATTTGGTCTGGCCGTAACCAGTACCGAGACCAGTGCGGCTACCCTGCAGGTCATCCTCCTCAAGAACCGCTCCGCGACCAGTTGCCGTCTCCTTGTCAGAAAGGTTGACGTAGTGCTCAGTGTCCAGCGTCGAGGTCGATGACACAAAGGACAAGATCTTGGGCTTGCCTTCGTTGCAAAGTTTCATCGCGTCAATGGTAGACAGGACGTTGCTGCGCATCATCTGCTCGTAGCGCGCAATCCAGTGCACGTACGCCGCGTTGTGAACAATCACGTCCGCAGTATCGGCGACTTGCTTCCAGCTGGCATCGTCCAAGCCGAGACGGGGCTTGGACAGGTCACCAAGGACACAGTCGATCCTGTCGGCCCATGAATCCTGCCACAAGGCGTAGCCCTTGAGCGATCTAGTAAGGCGCTCCTTCGCGGCAGAAGTATCCTTGACACCGCGGATGTGCACGAGGAGCTTGGTATTTTGTCTGCTAAGGATATCCTGGACTAGGTACGCGCCCAAGAAACCAGTGGCACCAGTGAGGAAGAACGTCGCGCCAGCCGATGGGCTCAAGGCCGCAGGGTCGGCGCTCTGGTACTTGGCATCAAGAGTGTTGACAAGCTCGTCAAGCGACTTGGCGTACACGGCTTCGGCGGCCTTGTCCACTTCGGGTGCCTGACCGCTTTTGAGGCGGTCAATCTGGGTGCTCAACGCGCTAAGGGTAGGGTTGGCATAAAGGACACCAATGGTGATGTCGACGCCCAAGTTCTTGCGAATGTTGAGGAGTAGCTGCTGAGCCAGAAGACTGTGCCCACCGCAGTCAAAGAAGTCCGACTCGGACCTGGAAATGGATTAGCTTCGATTTTCTCTACAACGTAGTCGATCATTCGATCCACTTACTTGATCGTCTTCTCGTTCAGACCCTTGATGAGAGTAGCCCACTGCGCGGCAACAGTCTTTTCCGTCTCAGACAGGGCTTCCCAGCTCTTGAGATCCTCTTCTGAGGCATCCTCCATCATCTCGGTGGTATCGGGGAAAGGTAGAGCCGGGGTATCCACCTTACCATTGGGGTTGAGAGGGAGCTTCTGCAACACAATGTACGTGGAGGGCACCGCGTAGACTGGCAGACGAGCCTTGAGGTGGTCTCGCACCTCGGCCTGAATCCTGCGGAATCTCTTGAGGTATACCACGCTCGATCCCATCTCAACGCCCTCGTCTTCGACATCCTCCTGGTTCTGAGCCTCCAACCAGCGCTTCCACTCCGCGATCTCAGGCACAATGTAGCTGACAAGATTCGGCTCCTCGTTACGATCTCTGCGAACAAGAGTCTTGCAGTCTCTGATGAGCGGGCTTCCTCCCAAGTTGGCATCGATCTCGTTCAGCTCGATACGGAACCCACGGATCTTGACTTGCGAATCGATACGGCCAGACACCTGCACAGCTCCCGAAGGGAGGTACTGACCGAGGTCTCCTGTGCGGTACAATCTGTCGCGGGGACCCTTGTAGTATTGACGCCACGGCTCGCTCTTTGCGCTAGCCTTGTCGGCTTCCACCCACTTGGCGTTGTCAACGAACCAGTTATCAATGAACTTCTCCTTGTTCTTCTCTGGCTCGCCGAGATAACCCTCTGCCAAGCCGGCCGCTCTGATGTACAGCTCGCCGACCTCGCCGACGCCGCACATCTTGCTGTGGTCATCCCGAGAAACAACAAGGACTTGAACATTGTGCATTCCCCAACCTGCGGGGACAACATCGCCAAGCGAGTCGAGAGCTGTCGGGTCGGCCTCGGCGGAGGGAATCTCGAAGTAAGACACCGCTCTGCTGGTCTCGGTGGTGCCGTACATGTTGACGATGGCGCATGAGGGGCCCAGCTTGCGAAGCACCTTGCAGTCGCGAGTGGTGAGGATATCGCCAACGAAGAAGACGTGCCTCAGGGAAGGGAACTTGGCGGTGGCTCCACCAACCAGAATCTGTCCCATGGCAGGGGTCAGATGAGTTACAGTCGGTGACCAGGCGTTCATCCACTCGCTCAACTTCTCATGCTGAATATCTTCCTTGGCAGGAATGAGAAGCTGAGCGCCAAGGAACAGAGGCGTCATGATGTCTGAGCCACCAAGTCAGCATGAGTGTCAAGATCCGGGGCCAATGTCCATTGTTACCTCGCTGAATGGGGTCATGAGCGATACCAGACAGGCAGGCGAAGACGCTCTCAGATGAGAGGTTGAAACGCTCTGCCATCCAGGGGAAGTATCTTGTCAAGCCGTAATGACGTCCCAGCACAGCCTTGGGCTTTCCTTCGCTACCAGACGTATAACTAAGGGTGGGGTTGGAGTCGGGACCGACGATGACGTCGGGAAGAGACGAGGCCTTGGCTCTTACGCTGGCGAACAGGTCTTCGGTATCTTGCTCGCCACTAGACAGCACGCCGGCGTCACTGAGGCGGAGATTCGGGAGCTGTGTCTTGAGGGACAGTTCCTCGTCGATGTATTTCTGTACTACGGGAGCAAGAGGACTAGACATGATAGGTCAATAAAATGCAAAATGAAAGCGAGACACGCTGCGTGGCGGCCAGCGGAATGGCAGATACGTACCCATTCTCGTCTACGGCCTTGCCAATGGAAATCAGAGCCTTGGGTTGGGAAACCTCCAGATAAACTAATCAAGTCAGCAAGACCACCTGTGACATTGGACAGAGTACTTACTCTGTTGTCTCTGAGGAGGGTAGAGAGGATCAAGCACTGTTACTGTGGCTCCAGCAGCCTATCAACGTGAGTCAGCGCGCGCAGCTTGAGCGGGAGACTGGCGAGCCATACAAGAGTTCCCATGAACGCGCAGACCAGCTCAACCGAGCGGTGTGCAAAGATCATGACAACGTCTCCGTTGGTAATTCCAGCATCGTGCAAGTGGTTGGCAATCGTGTTGGACGCCTCGCTGATTTGGCGGTATGTGAATGTCCTCGTTGGCGTCCTTGTCCAAAGGTCAGCAAGCGTAGGGCAACGTATAGTAGCGCTCGACTTCAGAATTTCTTACGTCTGACTCTTGGTCTCGGTCACGCAGGGCCGATCGGGATGCGACTGGGCATTTTTGTGGAATATCTCGTGGATTGCGCCGACGTAGCCGCTCCAGTCGAGGTCGATGGTGGGGTCGGGGAGGTCGACCATGATGGTGTTTCGAGGGGTTCGAGTTCTTCAACGCGGTGTGAGAAAGGCAACCTGTGAATGACTTGGAAAGCGTCAATTGAAAGCGGGAAAGATTGTTTGCAGTGACTCAATCAGGTCACCAAGCCGTGAAATTGAAAAATCACAGAGTAAAGTTTTTGGCCTGGATGCGTCATGTCGCAAATCAATTGAATTTCTGCCACTGACTCCGACTTAGGAGGGGTAGTGGGGTAGTCGCTAGGCGGTCAAGCTCTTGGGTGCTTCGATGTTGAGGGATCAAATGCAGAGTCAGCTTAAACAGCTTTCATCGTTGAGCCTTCTGATAGGGCGACGTCAAGTGCCGGGGGTGGGGGATGTGACCCGGATTAACCGCTGGCCCGGCTTCGGCAATCTGAGTCATCATCACGTCTACCCAAGCTGACTCATCCAGACCATCAAATATTCTGGTAACCAAATATCACGATGTCTTGAGTGTGACGGAATAGCATGGATCATCAAAGCAATGTGACGTATCAAGCCATCAATTAACAAGCTGTAGCGTATTTTATTATGATTCCATGACAGAAGATTGATGTGGTTAGTTCTAACAGATGATCAAGTCAACGGGCTGCAAAGTCATGATGAAATGCAGCCTGAAAAAGGAAATCTTTTGGTGAATATCAGCTCTGAACGCGGATCGCATATTTAAATCCAGGCCGTCGAAATTCTTTCAGTATATCGGTTACAATCGCTTGTGACAATCTCGAATTCGCTCAAAGCTCTCGATAGCATATTGCGACCTCGTCAGACGACAGAAGCTCAAGGTGTCCATTTTGGCACATGGCCTTGTGGTTCAGGCTCTCTTCTTAACACTGATTGACTTGGTAAAAGACCACCTCAGCATTGACCGGGAATTTGCGGATACCATAGCGACTTATTCTCCGTCCCGCCGATCACTGCTCGCTAATTTCATTTTGACATTTCACCTCGCTGTCTCGCACGGCTCCGAGTTCTAGCTCGCGTCATGAAGTCGAGCAATCTGCTCACGGGACTCGTTCGATGGAGTGAGATCTTCAGCGCAGGGCTGAAGCTTCATAAAAGCAAGTCAGCCCCAAAATATCAATCACTTCTCCCGAGGATAATCGCGAGGGTTTGCCTGTGATTTGCGCGTTGTATCCGAAGGTGATCACCGGACACGAATCGCGGGGAAAGACGCCCACCGGTTCGGAGGAGGCTCCGATGAACTGCACAAGTATGTCACTCATATGCGAGCTTCATTCGAACATAATGGATACGTCCGAAAACTTTCTAGCTAGGATGTCATTGTATTCCACTTATGTGTCTCTATGTCAACATGCTGCGACTGCGTAGTGTTCAGATAGCATATTTATCGGATTGGAAGTCCAATTCGACCTCGGCATACGGCCGAGGCTGCGCAGGGGCCAACGAGGGGCCCTATTTACAATTACTACAGACTACCTAACCTATAGTTAGAACCTCCTTTTTATACCTCACGTAGTATATTAAAATAGTTTAATTAACCTACTTTATTAACCTACAGTTCGAACTAATTAATTAATATTCTTATAATAGGGATACTAATACTAATTAGTAATTAGTTTTTATTATTATAAATTAGTAAGGTATTTAATATAAAAGAGACGACCTTTTTAAATAAAACGTAATAAGAAAATCGTACTACTTAATTTTATAAAAAGTAAGTAATAAGACGTAGAATTTTTATAATAGAACGAAATAGAGAAATCGTAGCCCTTAACTACTTATAAAAAGCTAACGTCTATTATATTAAAATAACCCCTAATAATTAATAGAAATATCGAGGTAACTAAGCTACTTTTATTAACCTTATATAATCCTTCCCTATTAATTAACTTATTTATAGCCGGCCTATAATTAAATATTAACTAAATTAATTAATTAATTAGTAAAAGGAATTACTTACGTAACTACTTACTTAATTAATTAGGATAATAAACGAGCTCGAGAAGTGCGATATAAAAGAATATTATATAATTAAAAAAGAAGGATTCTTAAGTATAATATACTTATTAGAGGTACTAAGAGGCGTGAGTATTACGAGACTAAGAGATCTATAATATATAAAAAAGTTAATTATAATAAGGGTTTTATAAATATAACCTCGAAGCCTGCGATCTAAACGATCTCTTTATAACCCTCTTAATTATTTCCCTAAATATTACTTAGGAATATAATAAAAAAAACGGTATAATAAAGAAAAAAAAGATTTAGAAATTATAATAACTATAATTTATAAATTATAAATATTATAAGTACTAGAGGTTAGCTTAGTAAAGAGGCTACTATTTCTAAAAAGATCCTCTTACGGCCTCTTACTAAAGTTACGATTATTATAATAAAAAAAAAATACTTTAAAAGGCCGCTAAAAAGCTCTTTTTTATACTACTAGCTCTTAATACGAAAATTATTAATTTTGAAAAAGTAAGAAGTAGATTACTAACTAGTAGTAATTTGTTTAATAAACGTATACGCCTCTCGGGTTTTTAATTTAAAAAAAAAACGCTACGTAATCGAGACGTTATTAAGCTACCCGTAAATCTATTTTTAATATTAATTAATTAAGTAATTAAAAAAAGATTACTAAGATAGTATTTAACTAAGAGGATTAAGAGTAAATAGTAATAAGGCTTAGTATAAAGAGATAAAAGAAAGTAAGAAGGTCCTAAACTCTAATAAATCCGGTAATTAATAATAATACGCTATTACTAAGGTTAATAAGTAGCTCTAAAACGACCTTATTAAAATTAAATACGCTAGTTATTATAGATCGAAATATAAGTTAGAGAATAATAAGGAGCGAGTTAGTTTATAGCTAAAGAGGAGGAATTTTTATATTATATAAATAGATAGAAATCTAATTAAAATATTAAAAAAGTAAGTATATAGAGATTTTAATAATCCTAATAGTAAGTAAATCGACGTAATATTAGTTTATTTTATAGAAATTTATATTTAGAAGGGGCTCGAGGGGTAACCCCTATTTTATAAAATCGCTAATAACCTAGGTAACTAGAAGAACGAGTAGTTTATAAGCGCTAATCTAAACGTAGTAAAGAGGGTTATTAAATTTTTTTATTATTAAAGTATTTTACTAGCCTAAGTAATAGAATAAAGAGCTTATAAGACGCTCGCTATTATAGTCGTTATTAACGAATTTATATTATAAGATTAGAATTAAGTTAACTAAGTAGTAGTAAAATACGACGACTTTAATAAGAGGGTAAACTAATTAGAATTTCTATTAAAAATTACTAATAGTAATATATTAGCGCCTATTATAGTAAGGGCTACGGAAATTATATAAGAAGAGTAATTACTAGCGATTTTACTAATCTTAGTAACTAGCTTAGTAATACTATTAATACGTAGTTTATTATTTATTAATTAGAGAGGTATATAATTAATTACGTAGAGCTAATACGACTATATTAATATACTAGGGATATATAAAGAGACCGACCTAACGGTCGCTATTATAAAGTAATTTACCGACTTTATAAAGATTTTTTTTAAAAAGAAATTATATTTAAAAAGGAAATACGAGGTTTTATAAAAAACCCTTATAGTTTTTTATAAGTATTATAAAAAAGTTAAAATCTAAGAGTAATAATACTACTTAGTAATTAACGTCGTACTAAGTAATAAGGCTACGGATTATTATTATAAAATAATACGTATTATTAACTAAACCGATTTTTTAAGCGTAGTTAACGTAATTCGAAGTCGCTTTAAGACCTAAAATAGGAGTCTAGAGCTCCTATCTAAGCTAAGGGTATTATTATTTAAGTTTATAATTAGAATAATAAAAAGAAAGTCGAGGCTAGAGATCTTTAAAAAACTTATTAATCGAATTAATAAGTTAGTAAAGACGTAGCTAAATAAGAGGACGAATAAATAAAAAGTTAAGTATTTTTATATTACTATATAAAGAGTCCTAAAAGCGAGGGTAACTCTATACTAATTACTTAAATATTAGAAAAGGGTGGGGCGATTAGTCCTAGTAGTTCTTTTTTAAAGCTAATTAAGTATAGGGATCTATAAGAGAGCTAATTAAAAGAAGATATAAAAAAAAGGGCCCCGATTATAAAAAAGAGCTTAGTAGCGCGGATTTTTACTTTAAGAATATATATACTTCTTTAAGATTAAATTAGAGCTTTTTTAATAAATTATTTTTAAATACGATAATATAAAACGATTAGGAACTTTACTTTTCTAATTGAGTTAATATTACCCTTTTCTCTCGGTCGTAACTTTATTAATTAAGGCCGTATTAACCCGATTAAAAGAGGTATTTTATATTACTTTTATAAGTATTAGTAGTTCTTCTAAAGTACTATATTACGAAAGTCCCTTATACCCTATACCTTTTTAATACTCTTCCTTTTTAAAAATCCCTTTTTTTTTAAAATAAGCGAAAAAAAGCCCGATTTAATTAGAAATATTTTAAATAAATTAATTAAAAAAAGTAGTATAATAATTAAGATAAATACGAGTAGTAAGACTCTAATTTAAAAAAAAAGTAACTAGATAATTAAGATATAAAAACGAAGACGTATAAAAAAGGGCTTTTTATTTAATAAAAAGGGGATATAATAGACCTTAATAAATAAACGAGATAGATAAATAAAAAAAAACGCGGATATTTAAGACCGGATTAAGCCTAAATATAAATATTATAATAGTATAATAAGATAAATAACGAGTTAGGATTAAAACTAATAAAATACCTTAATAAGTATAACTAGTTATTTAATTAGACTATTCCTTATTAATCGATATAGCTTAGAGACTTAATAATAAACTTATTTAAAAATATAGATACGTCGGACTAAGGGCGCTTATAAAACTAGCTTTTAACTAGACTTATTAATAATTTTAATTAATATTACTATAGGCCTAATACGATATTTAATTAAAACTCTAATTATATACTTAGTAAGGACTAAAAAAAACGGCCTAAATTATACTAATTAAAATAATAGCTACGCTCTAGCTATTAAAATAGCTCCTCTCCTCTCTTTTTAAACTCTATTTAAAATAAATAAATTAATATAAGATTATTAAAATTATAAATAAAATTAATAACCTATATTTTTAATAACCTCAGACTATAAATATAAATAACTAATACGTTATTTTTATTACTATTAGCGCCCCTTAGGACGTTTAATTATATAAACCTAACCCTTTTATTTTAAATAAACTATTTACTAAACTAGTTTTTATAGTTTATTAAGACTTATAAGCTATGGAGTTATTTAATAATAAAAAAGCTACTTTTTTTAATAAATTTATTTACTAATTTAATTAAAAAAAGCTAGTTACGGCTTAGGTTAGAATAGATACTTTAATTAATACTTTTTTAAGTACTATTACTACTTAGATCTAAATAACTACGCTTTAAACTAAGGGCCTTATAAGTCCTTAGCTTAATTTAATAAAAATATAAGTTTTTATAAAATACCGTTCTTTAGTTAAGAAGGGACTATAGTTTTTAAAAACGATAATATTATAGACTTTTTAAAAAAGTTCGAGGACTAGTATAAGATAAATAGGGTCCTAGACCGATTTAAAAATAACCTTATTACGTATATTATAAAAAGAGATTATTAAACTCTAGTTAAGGACGCGATTAGAGAACTACCCTAGGCCTAAGCTAAGGATTTCTTTTTAAAAAAGTATAAAAAATAAAATACTAATCGCTTTTTAAATAAAAAAAAATAAATTAAAAGAGTTATTAAAGAACTACTTATTTCGTTTTTTAACTTAAACTCTACTTAAGTACTATTTACTAAGATTAATAATATAATTACCCTTATTAAATAATAAGACCTTTATATTATAATTAATAAGAGCCTAATTAAAGCTATATATAAACGGTTTTATATTAATATTATAAAAGAAGTAATAGAGGAAATTAGGGTTACTTTAAATAGCTTTATTAAATTAACGAAGTATACGAGGTTTAAAATAGGACTTTTTAATATAATTATATATAAAAAAAATATAACCTACTCTTTATAAACGATTAGAATTAACCCGAAACCTTATTATGACCCCCTACTCTTTAAGCGCGTAATAATACTTAGTACTAATATCCGAATTATTAATAATATCGCTAGCTAATAATCAAGGCCTAGGTTACCTAGGTAATTATTAATAATATTACTAATTTTAACCTAACTAACAAAATAAGTAAACTAAAGATTTATTATAATAGTATTTATTCTCAAGGTCTTACTCGTATATTTAATATAAGTACTACGCGTCCTAATCGGCCCCCGATTATAGGACCTAGAAATCGCTACTAATATTACTAAAGTTAATACTACTAAATTATTAAAAATTATAATTAATATACTTTTAATAAGGACGCTTATCTTATTATTTTAATTTAGAGAGCTTAGTACTATAAAAAGCGTAATAGTTATAAACTTATAAATAATATCCCCTTTATTATAATTAAAAATAGAAAAAAGCGTACAATTACTAATCGTATTACTCTTTTTTTTTACGTAGTAAATATATTAACTAAGGAAGATACTAAGCTTTTAACTAAGTAAATTCTAAATTATTAAATTAGACTACTTTAATAAACTATACTTATACTTCCCTTAGCTAATCCTATAAATATAATTAAATATATTTATATAGTACGACCTAATTTAAGCTATTATAACTAAGCGGACGTTTATACTATTTATAAAAAAAGACTATTTAAAAACCGTACCTTAGTAACTAAGTTATATTTTAAAAAGACGTATAAGATTAATAACCTAAGCTAGCTTTTATAATTTAAAAAAAGACGGGTTTTTTTTTAATTAAAAAAGAGAAATTATAAAAATTAATAATAATAACGAGGTTTTTAAAATAGTAGAGAATATAACTTTTATATTTATCTCTAGGCCCTAGCTTATTAAAGTCCTAATTAATACCCTTAATACTAGTACTTAAAAAACCTAAGAGCCTCTTTTTTATAAAACTTAAAAAATAATAATTATAAATTAGACCTACGATTTTAATTTTAAAGTCGAGGCTAAAAAGCTAATAAAAAAGAGGTTTAAGGCCCCGATCTTACTTCTTATAAACCTCTTATAAAAGATTATATTAAAATATACTATAATAATAATAATTTTAATATATAATTAGGGATATTTTAATATTAATAAAATCTTATTAAAAGATCCGAAGTCCTTAGCTAATTTAGTAAAAAATAAGTAATAATAAAAGGATATTAAAAATCTTTTTAATAAATATAATAAGAACCTCTTTTTAAAACCGAGTTATATAACTAAGATTAGTAAAATTAAAGGCGCTAACCCGACTTCTAAACTCTTAACTTTTATAATCTCGAACGCCTACTTATAATTAAAAATCTAAATATTTAGTATAAATTAAGATAATAAAGGTTCGATAATTATTATTATTCTAAATATTAGAGCGTAAGTTAATATTTTTTTAAAATAATATATTAAAAAAGCTAGTATTTTTTATATAGTAATAAAGCTTTAAATATAAACGTTTAAGTACGATCTAACTAACTAAATAACTTTTAATAACTTTTATTTTATAAATATATAAATTAGTAAGTTTAAAATAATTACTTATTTTTTTATTAAAAACGAGCGAGAGACCTCCGATCCGTTATTACTAGGTCTTTTATTTATATAAAATACTAAGCTATTTTTTAAATATAATAAGTTAATAATTACCGCTCTAATTTATATTAAGGACGCGGGGCTAAGGATCTTTATAAGAATAATTAGAACGAATAGTTTTTAAAATATAAAAGAGATTTTACCCTAGCTTAAGTAATACGTAAAAAAAGTTTTCAGATTAGAAAACTAAATATTAATAATATAACCGGGAATATTATTAGTTTTAATAGCCCTTATTTAAAATTTAAATTAAAAAAAGACGAGCGTATTACGGCGGTCTTAGACTAAGACTAAGCTAATTAAATTATAATTATAATTACGCTTTATATAATTTAGCCTTAGATTATTTATTAATATATTCTACCTTTATTAGCTACTCGGGCGGTTCTTAGTATTATTTATATAGTATTAATACACAGTATTAGTAAATACTTATACTATCTTACTAAACTATTTTTTTTAGATTTTCTAACTTTTTAACTTTCCCTCTTATAAAGTTTATAACTACGGATTATTAACGGCGATATTAGGCGCCCGATGCTACTACTTTATAAGCCTGCGCACTTAGCTAAGTTAGCTACCCTTTTAAGTAATAATAGCTTATAATAGTATAGTATTAGAGATACCCTCGTCGCTATTATTAAGAATAATACCGACCTTACTAATATATACTTTTAACTTTAACTCGTATATATATATATATTCGTTACCTCGTTATTTTTATTAAAATTAAAAACGCTACTTCTTTTACTATCTATTACTATTATGTTATTATTATTATACTATTACTATTATACTATTACTATTACTATTATTATCTAACCGTCTACCTTAAGCATACTTTATTAAAATACCGAGACGCTACTAATAGCTCGTTAACCCTTAGGGCTTTTTTAATAGCTAGAAGTTCGATCCTATAAATATTATATTAGAGGACCCCGAGCTATAGAGAGACCGCCTTAATAAATACTATATTTTTAATATTAACTTATAAAAAACGAATAGATATATTATAATAAGTATTGCCCTTATTAGCGCCCTTTTGATATAATAAAGTAATATAAATAAGCCTAGACTTAATAATATAATTAGGAGCTTAAAAAGAGCATAAATAAGCGTATTAAATAAGAATATTAATAAGGAGAGGTTATTATTAAATAAGATAAGGGGAGAAAGTAAGGGGTAGTATTTAGTTATTAAAAAGGTAATTAATATACTATAGTAATAAGGTTATTAATATTTTAAGTTTAGTTAGTATTAATAGTCGGTAATAACTACGGCTAGCTATAGTTAGTTATAAAGTTTTATTAAAATACGTAATAAAGATACTCGATATTAACCTTAATAAACTAGCTTGCCCGTGAAGGCGAAGATGGCCCCTAATAAGGCGGACCGGACCCCAAAGGGTAGCCTTAGATTATATAAAGTAGGGTAGGAATAGCGACCGCTCGGGGCAAAGCTAAAAATAAACTAATTAGATTAGTTAACTAAGACAATTTACGTTTTTTAATAAAAATACTTATTTCTTAACGAGAGGAGTTATATATTAAATAATAAATTATAAAACTAGAACGAAAAGTATTAAAATAGTACGAGATAACTAAAAAAGCCTTTTATAAGATTCCTTATATTACTAAAATTAATATAATATATAAGAAAAAAGATTAAAAAGTCTAGTTAATTAACGACGCGCTCTCTAATAGATTAATACTTTATAATAATCCTTATTAAAAACTTAAGAAACTTAAAGAAGTTAGAAATAAATTATAAAACTAATCGGGCCCCTATAAAGATATTATTATACCTAAGTTTTTAAATATAAAACTAGGCTTTAGATTAATAAATAACCGACTCTAAGTTATTCTTAAGGATTATAACTATTTTTTATTTTATAAATAAGATCTCTTTAAATAAATACTCTTTAATTAAAAAAAAGCGCTAATATAAGACTTTTTTAAATACGGCCGTTTTAACTCTATAATCGCGCTATTATAATTAATTAAAACTATATTTTATAAAGCTTAGTAAGTAAAAAGTATCCCGATCTTAAAGGCTCTATTACTAAAAACTTTTAAAATAATCTAAGAACGTATTACCTAGGGTATTATTAAAAAAAGCTATACTACGTATTAGAACCCCTAGTTCTTAATAATAAAAAAAATAATAATCTTTAACTAATTAACTTAATAACTAAGGTTAATATTATTACTTTTTAAGACGCTTAGTAACTACTTAATATTAATAAGTTCTTAAAAGAATTTATTATAAATTAGCTTATTTTTTTTTTAGATTTCTTTTTTAATTATAATTAAATCTTTTTAAATAAAAAAGCCACGATCTAACGACCTTTTTAACTCTACTTAGGCTATATAAATACTATACCCTCTTAATAAGAATAATAAATTTAGTAGCCTAATTCTATTAGATTATAACCTATTAAAATAGGGTAGGGCGATTAGTCCTAGTATTTCTTTTCTCTAAAGCTAATTAAGTATAGGGACCTATAAGAGAGCTAATTAAAAGAAAATATAAGGAAAAGGGCCCCCGATTAGGGAGAGGAGCCTAGTAATACGGATTTTAATTTTAATTATATATATACTTTTTTAAGATCGAACTAGAGCCTTTTTAATAATTTATTTTTAAATATAATAATATAAAACGATTAAGAACTTTACTTTTTTAATCTAGTTAATATTACTCTTTTTTTTTAGTCGTAACTCCGTTAATTAAGGCTATATTAACCTAATTAAAAAAGGTATTTTATATTACTTTTATAAATATTAGTAGTTCTTCCTAAGTACCGTACTATAAAAGTCCTTTATACCCTATACTTTTTTACTATATTCTCTATAACTTAATTTTAAAATATTATAGTACTTTTATTAATAATATCGTAATTAAAGGCCCGCGATTTTACTATAATAATAAATACTTAACTAACTATTCTAAGATCTAGCGATTTATTTATAAATACTTTTAGTATATTAATTAAGTCTTAGTTAATATTAAGCTAGCTAGCTATATTATTTTTAGAGCGAAGTCGTAATAATATTAGCTATTTATAGTTATTATAAGCTATTTTTATAGTATAAAAAGGAGACGGCCTAATTAAACTAAAGTCCTTAAGATCCTTAAATAAATAAAATACTTAAACATCTTAAAAATTAGATCGTTTTTTAGTATTATTACTTTTTATTATTACTAAATTAAGTAATTTTTTTTTATAATAGCCCCGTTATACTCCCTATTTAATAAGAACTAATTTTTTAAATAGGGAGTACTATAGATCGAGGCTATAAAAACGCTTAAAAAAGTAATTACTATAGCCCCTATTCTAGTTTTATTAAACTATAATACCGAGGCTAGATAGATTATTTTTATAATAAACGCTAATATTAAAAAATAGAGTAGTACGCTTAGTTAGATCGTTAATAATAAGCGTATTATTACTTAATATAAGAGCGGGATATAGTACGGGCTAGAGCTTAATTATAATTTTAAAAAGCTTAAAATATAAGGTATTTTAATAAGCTTAAAACGTCTTTATAATTATCTATTTAAGATTAATTTCTTATTAAAAACTAATACCTAACTCTTAGTTATTTAAATTAATAATATAGCGAATAACTTCTTATTAATAATAATAACACGCTAGCTCTTTTAAATTAAACTTTTTAATTTTAAAATTAAGTATATTAACAAGAAAAAGAATACTATAGTAAATAGTTTTTTAAAAAAAACCCCTAGCTAATCTAACTTAGTTAAAATAGAGCTTAATAAGGATATTAAGGACTTTATTAACGTACGAGTTTTATAAATACGAGTTATAAAAAACTTTTTTATTATAATATATAGTTATAATAACGCTATTATTAATTAGATATAGGAAATAAATATTCTAGCTAATATACTAATACTAAATAAATAATAATCAGATCTCTTAAAATAAATTACCTATTTCCTTTTTATTTTAAAAAAACTAGCTAGTATATTTTTTAATTAGTTTAAACATTTTAAGTAAATAGTAATACGATTTATTATATAAAATAAACTTCTATTTTAATAGGGGACAAAGACTCGTCCCTAACTTACTTAAATAATTAATAATAAGCGCTACTAAGTAAACTTAATTAATAAAATATATAATAAGTCCGGGTATAAAGAATAAGAAGTTATATATTTCTATTTAATAAAATAATACTACTAGCTAGGAATATATATTTAGACCCGGGAGCTAATTATAACTTATAAAGCTTATTAAAACGCTAGATTATAACGCTTCGATAACCTCTATATATTTATAGTTCTAATTTACGAACCTTTCTCTAAGGTCTATTTAAACGTTTAGTATATAAATAAATAAAAAGTTATTAAAGCGCGTTATAAGTTTATAAAATACTTAAAAACGCGGATTATAACGAACACTATATTAAAAAACAATACGAAGTTTATTTAAAAAAATATTATTTATTATTATAGGATCTATAGTACTCTAATTATTAACAGAGGATAAGAAAATATAAGTATTATAATATAGCTTAATTAATAATATAGTACTTAGTAAAAGGTTATATTGGCTTATAACCCTCGTACTAATAGGCTCTTTAAAAAAAGTCACTAACTTATTATATATATACTTTATATTTAGTTAAATTAAGAGAAAAAGAAATATTAAACTTATACTTACTACGGCCCTTTTTATAAATAAAATAACTATTAGAGTATCGTTAGGTTATATACCGTTCTATCTTATTTATAGTCGTTATATAACGACCCCAATTAAAAAAAATAGTAACTTAGAGAGTACTTAATTAAGAAAATATATATATAATAAATTAAAAAATCTAAGCCTAATTACGAGCTTTTACCTCTTTAATAAATAACTAAGAAAATATAATTAATAAAATCGCTTAATACTAAACCTAAACCTACGACTAGTTTAACTCTTTATACTCTCTCTAATTAATAAAGTTATAAACTAGCGATTTAATTCTTATTTTTAATATTTAATAAAAGATTAATATATTAACTTTTAAAAAACTCGATTATTATTAATAAGGACCTTTTTATATTTACTTAGCTACTCTAAACAAATCGTTATATTAATTAAAAACGCTTATTAATAAACTAATTATAGGGGCTATTTATATTAATAATTAACTTAAAAAGTTCCTAAAGTCTTTAAAAAGCCTCTACTTATTACTTAATAAGTCTAATTTTTATAATAACTTTATTTTTAACTTAGCTAACTTTTTATTTTTATAAAATAATATAATTAACGCCGCGATTCTACCTCTTAATTATAATAATAATATAATAAACTCTAAGGACGAGGATACTTAACTACTTACTAAGTAAACCTAATTATAAATAAAAGCCTCTCGAGAGGAGTAAATTACCCCTTACTACTACCGATCCCTAGTATAGGCTACGAGTTTTTATTTATTAAATATTATTTTATAAAGATATTACTAAATTTTATTAATTTTTCGGTTATCTCTTTACTTAGATTTAAAATAAAAATATAAGGGGATAATAAGAAGAGAAGAATTATTTTTTAACTATTATAATTAAAAACTTAATAACCTTATTTACTAATTATATAATTATATTAAAAAACCTTACCCCTCTTTTTAAGCGTCTAAGCTTAGTTTTTTATTTAATCGAGCCCGTATAATATCTAGCTTAGCCTATATAACCTCTTATTTTACTTATTTTATTTTAATATATTAATAACTTTTATAAATTACAAATATATAGTTTTTAATAAAGTACGTTAAAGGGGCGTTCTTAAGAACGGAATTATACTTATCCTCCTCGGTCTTAGTAATATTAATCTAATTAAAAACTATATAAACTAAAATCTTAACTTTTTTAATATTAATTAGGATTAAAAACGCTACCTTATTATTACTTATTATATAATAATAATAATAACCTTACTTAGAGCCGGCTCTGGACTAACTAATAGCCTACTTATCGTTACTCTTTTTAAAATAGTATTTCTTACTTTTAGAATATATATAATTATTATATTAATTATTAAAATAATTTAAAAAAAAAACGTATTTAAAATAAGGGACTATCTTTTTAACTAGCTCCTTAATATTAAAACCAATATATTTTTAAAAAAACTATGTATAATAATTATAAAACATAGCATTCTAAACGTTATAAGCCTAAATAAATAAAGAATTAAAAATAGGGGTTCGTTTATTTAATTACTAAAATAAAAAGCTAAAGTAACTAGTATAATTATAACTAATAAAAACCTAATAGCTTTATAAAAATAATCTACTTATAATACTTAGATTATAAACGTACTTCTTAATAACGTTTTAATTTATAATTAACTACTAAAGCTTCTAAGCTATTTTTCTTTTAGTATACTTATTAACCTAAAGATTTATAATATAGAATTTAGTATAAAGCTCTCTAACTAATTAAAAAAAAGTTAATTAACTAATAATTTTAAAGATTTAAAAAAGAAGAACGTTAAATTAGGACGAGGATTAAAAAGATTAAATAAAGTAGCACTTACTATAGTCTATTTTTTACTAACCTTTTAGAACTTATAGCCCTAAGTCCTCTAAAAATAAACCTTTTTAAAAATAAAAAAGGAATATTACTAAGGCCGGACGTCGTAATAATTAGTTTTAATAATCTAATACGTATTATTAATAACCGAAGTATTAAATATAATAAGTAAGTAGATTATATTATTAAAAAAAGAAAAGAGACCGAGTAAAAAAGGATAATTATAATTAAGAAGCTATTATTTAGAAAAAGAAATAAAAAGGAATAGAGGAATCGAGAGAGGGCCTCTACATACCCCCCCCCCCCCCCCCCCCCCCCCCCCCCATAATAAAAAAAAAAAAAAAAAAAAAAATATATAATACAAATAAAAAAAAAAAAAAAAAAAAGAAAAAGGGAAAACAAAAAGGGCCCCAAAAAACCCCCCCCCCCCCCCCTTAGACCCGGGGTATTAAAAAGGAAAGTATTATAAACTTTTAAGCTAATCGACGCTAAATTATAACTATTATATAAAAAAAAGAAAGAGTATATTATAAGATCGGGGCCTTCTTATTATTTATAATATAGTACTTTCTTTCTTAATTAGTAAAGGCCGCCCTCGTAATTAATATAAAAAAGTAGCTTCTTACCTAACTACTTAACTTTTCCTTTTTCCCTCCTTAACTACTTTTTTATAATTATTACTAATTAAACCTCCTCTAATTTTTACTTTCTAATTTATTTTATAAATACTAACCTAACTATTTATAATAGCCTCTTTATTTCCTATCTCCTTTTCTAAGCTAGATAATAAAAAAATATAGTATAAATTTAGGGCCTAATTATAATAAAGAACTTTAAAAACGATACTAAATACTAATTAAAAAAGTAAAATCTAAATAAATATATTATTTTTAATAAGACTAACCTTAGGACTATAACGAATACTAAGAACTCTTAGTTCGTTAATTTTAATATAAATTACTAATATAAAGCGTATACTAATTATTACCTAAACTTAGTACTTAAACGAATTAGTTTCCCCTAAATAATCCTAACCCCTCGTAAATTCGACTTTCTTAATTAGTTCGGTATAAGGGACGTACTTCTCTTTTTTAATTAGTACCCTAAGGTTTTTAAAGGTTTAAAAAACTAAAAAACTTAAATAAGTTAGACTTACTATAAGGTAATAAAAATCCTAATTAATTATTATAATTTTTAAAAACGCTTACTATATAAAAGCTAAATTCGAAAAGATAGGATCGGATCCGTAATAGAGGTTATAATACGAGACCTTGTTTTAGTATATAATATAATTATAATTAAAAAGGGATAAGAAAGTACTTTTAAACTAAATAAGACCCCTGTTCTAAACCCTTAAACCTAAGAAATTATATAAAAAATTAAGACTTTAGTATACTTAATAATCTTTTTTTTTTATATTAAGAATCCGGGCTATTTTATAAAAATAATTATTAACTAGTAGGATAGTATAGTTTATTAATACGATTTAAAATAGGCTCTTAGGTATTTAAAGAGAATATTTATTAATAATATTTAAGTACTAAAGGCCTTTTATAACTAGATTAATACGCCTTTTTATATTTAATAACTAATTAATATAAGCGCTTATATAGTCCTTATAATATAATAGCTAAGTAAATAAGAATATAGTTTATATATACTTAAATAGTTTTATAATACGGTCCGATATAACTAGCTTAACCTAATTTATAATATATATTAAATAACTTATAAATACCTCAAACCGTTCAATAATAAGCTCTATATAGTTTAGATTTAATAAATTAGTTACGAGTTTTAATACGATAGTTATTACCCTTTTAATATAATAAAACCTTTTTTAAAAAAGCTTTTTAAAAAAGTAATATATAATTAGGACTCTAAAAATAAGCCCTATACTAACTTAAATAACTCTAATTATATTATAACTAACGCCCCTAAAGCGCCGACTCTTTAAAAGTCCGGTTTTTATTTACTTAGCCTTAGATTTATTAACTAAGATCTAAGAATTTATAACTTACGTAATTATAATTACTATACTCTTATTAATCCTATATATTTTAAAAAAATAAATAAAATAGCTAAAAGTTTTAAATAAGAACTTACTACCCTTAAAAAGTTATTTTTACTATTTTAATTTTTAAAAATACTAAAGAGTACCCGAGGATTTATAATAAGTAGTAACCCTAATCGGACTCTATAGGTAATTAAACTAATAAAAGCTACTAACTAGTATTTAAATACTATTATTAATGATTAACTTATATACCTAATTAATACTTTTAAAACCCGTTAAGTTATAAAGTTTTTATTAAATATATTACTATTTAAGATATTATTATACCTTAGCCCGGCTCTTAATAAAGCTAGTTTAAATAACTAAAAAAGTAGTTTTTTAAATACTTTAGTTAGGGATAGGGATAGCCTTATTACGAAGACTCTAATTAAAGTACTAAGGGTTTAGTTAAAATAAAAAGCTATTAAGCGTATGCTCTCTAAGTATAATTAGGTTATATAAGAAAATAGTAAATATTAATATTAAGAACTAACTAAGTTTTATTAAAATCTCTTATAATATTATAATATATATAAAAATAAAGCTAATATTAATAAGAACACGAGGGAATAATAAGTTAATTAATATAATAACCCGATTATAAAAACTATATATATAACTTTAGCCTATACTCTTTAAATATTACTATTAATAAAAAAAGCTAAGGAGAATTAGGCTAGTAAAAGTTAGGATCGGGAGATTATTAAAAAAAAATAGGATAAGAACTAAGTAAAGTTAGTAAAAAAAGTAATAAAAATAAAAAAAATAAAAAAAGCGATTATAAAAAAAAAAGGTAAATAAAGGGCTTAATATAATTAACTATATATAATAATTAGGACTAATTAAAAATAATTTCTTTTTATAAAAGATTAAAAAAGAAAATTAAAAAACGATTAGAATAAAATAGGGTAATGAGTTTTAATAATTCTTTTTTAAAACTAATTAAGTATAGGGATCTATAAGAGAGCTAATTAAAAAAAAATATAAAAAAAGGGCCCTAATTAAAAAGAGGAGCTTAGTAGTACGGATTTTTATTTTAAAAATATATATACTTTTTTAAGATTGAACTAGAGCTTTTTTAATAATTTATTTTCAAACGTAATAATATAAAACGATTAAGAACTTTACTTCTCTAATCTAGCTAATACTACCCTCTTCCCTTAGTTATAACTCCGTTAATTAAAGCTATATTAACCCGATTAAAAGAGGTATTTTATATTACTTTTATAAATATTAATAGTTCTTCTAAAGTACCGCACTGCGAGAGTCCCTTATACCCTATACCTTTTTAATATTATAAAACCCTTTACTCGAGGCTAAGGTCTAGTTTTAATATTAAAATAAGGATACCCTAATAAACGTACTTATAATCGTATAACGGCCCTTATTAATAGTACTAGGTCGACTATATATATAGAAGTAAAAAGAGAGACGCTAAGTATAATAACTACTAAGCTAAAAAAATAAACTCCTTAGCTAGCCGCTAGTTAAAGTTAGGATAGGGGTAATAAAAAGGGAAGTATTTTATATATAAAAAGGACGGCTATTAATTAAGTAATTACTTAGAAAAAGAGCGTACTAAATTATATAAGTAATATAAAAAGTCGAGAGTAATAAATAGTAAAATTAGCCCTCGTCGATTTAACTAATTTTTTATTATATATAAAAGTAGATCTAAAGGTATAACTAGCGGCCTAGAGAATTTATATATAATAAGAAATTCGGAAGATAAAGAAGATTTTACCCCGTATATAAATAAAGTAGATTTTAATAAAACTAACGAGATTAACTACTCTTTTTTCGCCCTATTAACCTCTAGAGAATATACGAAGCTAAATAAATAAAAAATAGTAAAAGCTCTTAATAAGTAGGCTTTTATTAATAGATAATAAGGGAAAATCCCTTGGATAATAAATATAAATAAGTAAATAAATCTAATAATACCGAACTTTATTTTATTAATATTTAAAAAGAAATTAGTACCTCCTTTAATACTTAAAAAGAAATAGGGTACTAAGCGATTCTAAGGGTACTTAAAAAGGGCCTTTTTATACTCCCTAAATTATTTAAATACTAAGCTCGTATAAGTATTCTATACTAATAAACAATACGGCCTAGATATTTTCTAAGGGATTATCCTAGATATAGGAGTATTATAATAATTAATTAGAAATAAGGGATAATTCTACGCTTTTTAAAAGATATTCTTAGTTATATTAAATACGTTAATAATAAGAATTATAAAGATCAGCTTCGGCCTAGGTAAAGAAATATACGCCCTAAGTATAGTAAAAGTTAATATATACTTAAGTACGATAGTTTTTTATATCCTACTTATTAATATATTAATTTTATTATACCTAAAGAATATAGACTAGTTAGGTATCGTATTTAATAATACGAAGGATAGATTATTAAATAGTAAATAGTTTATACTTATTAAAAAGTAATAGGGGTATACGTTTATAAGGCTCGAATTAGATATTAAATTTATTAACTATTTTATAAAAGGAGAGTTTAAACGATTATATAAGCGCTTTAGCTATTTATTAGTTATAAAGCTATATAACCTCTTTAAATAATTAGAGAATAATATAAAAATAGGAGCTCTAGAGTACTTAATAAAAATATATTATTAATACTAAATAAACGCCTAGAGCCCGTATAAATTTAAGTTTAAATTATATAACGAGCTCAAATTTAACTAAGAGATCGTTATCGATATTTTTTATTTAAATAATTACTTAGTACTATATATTATTAACGAAGCTATATTATTTTAAAGAGGCTAATTCCTTAAGGACTTATTTACTAAGACTATTTAGTTAATATTAAAGAGAGCGTAGATTAATATATACTAAGGGTTACTAAATAGGATTAAGATTAATATAAGTATAAGTTTTAAGTTAGCAGAGTTTAGAAATAATATTACTATATATAGTATATAACTAAAACTCGTATTTATTAAGGTATATTATAGTATTAGTAAAGTAGAAAGAGCTTAACAGTAGTTAAAAAGAGCGTTTAAAATTATCTATAATAAGTACCCTAATACTATAAATAAAGAGTATTTTTAAATAGTATTTAAGTACTATAATAATACTATAGGCCCGAAGGGACTAGTTCCGACGCTTCTCGTATTTAGAATATACCCGAGGATAATAATAGCCTCGCTATTTTTACTAAACGTAGCTTAGTAAACTTAAGTAATTAATAAGATAATAAAAGTATTCTAGAAAATAAATACGAAGTACTAGATTAATAAGGCTATTATTACTTATAATAAGCTAAATATAAGCCCTAACCTTAATATACTATTAAATTTAAATATTAAAGTCTAGAGGGAAATGACTAAGTAGTAGTTAGGCTTATATAAATTAATCTTAATTAACGAACGTTTATATATTATTACTAGAGATTAAGATTAACTATCTAAAATATCGATTATAATAATACGGCCGTACTATACTAATTATAATAAAGAGATATTAGCTCAATAAAAAAAAGAAGAGCTAGGGGAATCCCCTTAGTATCGTAAAAAGGAGTAAGAGATTATCTTTAATAAAATTATCGTAGTAAAATAAATAGATAATAATAATAAAGAAGAGGCAATACTTATATTATTAAGATATATAAAAAGACCTAGATAAAGGGTATTATTTTACTAATTTATTACTAATAACGCTATAATTAGTATATTTTATATAGCGAAAAAGAAGGCCGATTTCGTATTTATAACTTAATTATGAAAGGATAATATAATTATAATAATAGAGAGACCTTTTAAGGAATTAGACTTAGTAAAAGTAGAAATACTATACGATCGAGGGGTTTATTAATTTATTTTTTATAATCTAGTTAAATACGTAAATCTATGTATTTTTAAATTACGTATAGTTCGAGAGATAAAAGGGAAGGGTACTTTATAGCCGTATAAGAAATCGAGGTACGTTATATAAAGGTACGGTAACGTCGAGAAGGCGACGCTACTTACTTAATTACCTATAATTTAACGCTATAGTTAGTACCTTATAATAGTATTAATAATATTATTATAGTAAAAAGGATACTAAATTTAGAGTTATAATATTATATAAGCGTATACCTAATTAGTAACTAGGCTTATAAAAAAGATCCTCGCTTACTTCCTAAAAAAAATAATTAGTAAGTACTTAAAAAGTATAATTATTAAAGTACTTAAGCCGTTATATAGCCTTGCTAAATCGGGTACTTATTAGTAAGCGACGTACTACGATTTTTATATTAACTAATTTTTAATAATTATATTAATATACAATCCCTACTTCTTAATCTCTATATACATAAACGACCCCTTTAGTATTATTAAAATATAAATAAACGATACTCTAAGTTTATTAAATATCGAGTTTATAAAAAAGAAAGATAAGGAGCTTTATAAAGCTAAATTTATAACTAAACTAAAAGAGATCCTAACGCTAAAATCCCTATTAGTATTTAATAAAGGGATTTTAATAATTAAGGAGGATAATATAGTATTTTAGTAAAAGGGGTAAGGTAAGAAGATTACCCTCGTTAACTAAAAATCCCCTAATTATAAAAAGTAATATAGGGCTAAGCTCGTCCGAAGGGTATATATTACGAGTATTTATTAGCCCGAGGCTACTTTTAATATATATTAAAACTATATAGGTTATAAAGCTTATAGAGAGCGATTTTAATACTTTTAATTAACGATTATAATAATAATAAAAATACTATAACCGAGGTCTTATTTACTAGCTTATTAAGCTTACCTTAGCGAGGCTTTACGTATTTATTAATGGATTATTTATTAATAATAACGACCTAACTTTATAATTAGAATATATTATTATCCTTATTAACGAGAAGCTTAATAAGAACGAATTTACGATCTAAAGTAATATTATTTACTATTCGTTAATAAAGAGTAAGTAAGTAATACGTAGTATACTCGCGTTTAAAGTCTATAGTATAGTTAATAGCGTTAACCTTATTTACGTAATTTTAACTATATTTAAGAGGATTATAAATGAACTTAACTTTTTTATAATCCTTATAGTTATTTATACTAATTCGTACTTATTATACGAGTACCTCGTTAAACTAAGTATTATAAAAAAAAAGAGGCTTATAATAAATATTATAGCCCTTAAATAGTAGAATAGGGTGGGGCGATTAGTCTTAGTAGTTCTTTTTTAAAACTAATTAAGTATAGGGATCTATAAGAGAGCTAATTAGAGGAAAATATAAAGAGAAGGGCCCTAATTAGAGAGAAGAGCTTAGTAGCGCGGATTTTTATTTTAAAAATATATATACTTTTTTAAAATCGAACTAAAGCCTTTTTAATAATTTATTTTTAAATATAATAATATAAAATAATTAAGAACTCTACCTTTTTAATTTAGTTAATATTACTCTCTTCTCTCGGTTATAACTCCGTTAATTAAAGCCGTATTAACTTAATTAAAGGAGGTATTTTGTATTATTTTTATAAGTATTAGTAGTTTTTTTAAAGTACTATACTACGAGAGTCCTTTATACCCTATACCTTTTTAATAGTCTCTCTTTTTAAAAATCCCTTCCTTTTTTAAATAAAAAAATAAATAAAAAAAGGCCCAACTTAATTAAAAATATTTTAAATAAATTAATTAAAAAAAGCGGCGTAACGATTAAAATAAATACGAGTAATAGGACTTTAATTTAAGAAAAAAATAACTAAATAATTAAAATATAAAAACGAAGACGTATAAAAAAAGGCTTCTTATTTAATAAAAAGGGGATATAATAAACCCTAATAAGCGAACGAGATAAATAAGTAAATAAAAACGTAAATACTTAGGACTAGATCGGGCCTAAATATAAATACTATAATAATATAATAAAATTAATAACGAGTTAAGATTAAAACTAATAGAATACTTTAATAAATATAACTAGTTATTTAACTAGACTATTCTTTATTAATTAATATAACCTAAAGACTTAATAATAAACTTATTTAAAAATACGGATATATTAGACTAAGGGCGCTTATAAAACTAGTTTTTAATTAGACTTATTAATAATTTTAATTAGTATTACCGTAGGCTTAATATAATATTTAATTAAAACTTTAATTATATACTTAGTAAGGACTAAAAAAGACGGCCTAAATTATACTAATTAGGATAATAGCTACGCTCTGGTTATTAAAACGACTCCTCTCCTCTCTTTTTAAACTCTATTTAAAATAAATAAATTAATATAAGATTATTAAAATTATAAATAAAATCGACGAACTATATTTTTAATAACCTCGGACCGTAAATATAAATAATTAATATATTACTTTTATTATTATTAATACCCCTTAGGATATTTAATTATACGAACCTAACCCTTTTATTTTAAATAAACTATTTACTAAACTAACTTTTATAGTTTATTAAAACTTATAAACTATAGAGTTATTTAATAATAAAAAAGGTACTTTTTTTTAATAAATTTACTTATTAATTTAATTAAAAAAAGCTAGTTATGGCTTAGGTTAGAATAAATATTTTAATTAATACTTTCCTAAGTACTATTACTACTTAGATTTAGATAACTATACTTTAAACTAAGGACTTTATAATTCCTTAGCTTAATTTAATAAAGAATATAGGTTTTTATAAAATATTATTTCCTAATTAAGAAGGGACTATAGTTTTTAAAAGCGATAATATTATAAACTTTTTAAAAAAGTTTGAGAACTAGTACGAGATTAGTAGGGTCCTAAACTAATTTAGGAATAAACTTATTATATATATTATAAAAAGAGATTATTAAACTCTAGTTAAGGACGTAATTAAAAAATTACCTTAGGCCTAAACTAAGGATTTCTTTTTAAGAAAGTATAAAAAATAAGATATTAACCGCTTTTTAAATAAAAAAGAGTAGATTAAAAAAGTTACTAAAGGACTATTTATTTCGTTTTCTAACTTAAACTCTACTTAAGTACTATTTATTAAGATTAATAATATAATTACCCGTATTAAATAATAAAACCTCTATATTATAATTAATAAGAGCCTAATTAAGGCCGTATATAAGCGGTTTTATACTAATATTATAAAAAAAGTAATAAAAGAAGTTAGAATTACTTTAAATAGCTTTATTAAATTAATAAAGTATATAAGGTTTAAGGTAGAATTTCTTAATATAATTACGTATAAAAAGGAATATAGCTTACTTTTTATAAATAATTAGAGTTAATTTAAAACCTTATTACGACCCCTTACTCCTTAAGTATATAGTAATATTTAGTATTAATATCCGAACCGCTAGTAATATTACTAGTTAACGATAAAAGCCTAGGTTACCTAAGTAACTACTAATAATACTACTAATTCTAACCTAGTTAATAAAATAAATAAGCTAAATATTTATTAAAATAGTATTTACTCTCGAAGTCCTATTTATATATTTAATATAAGCGCTACGCGTCCTAATCGGCCCCCGATTATAGGACCTAGAGATCGTTATTAATATTACTAGAGTTAATACTACTGAATTATTAAAAATTACGATTACTATACTCTTAATAAAAACGCTTATTTTATTATTTTAGCTTAAAGAGCTTAGTTTTATAAAAAGTATAACAGTTATAAGCCTATAAATAATATCCTTTTTATTATAATTAAAAACGGAAAAAAGCGTACGATCGCTAATCGTATTACCCTTTTTTTTTATATAATAAATATATTAACTAAAGAAAATACTAAGCTTTTAGTTAAATATATTCTAAACTATTAAATTAGACTATTTTAATAAACTATACTTATACTTCCCTTAGTTAATTTTATAAGTATAGTTAGATATATTTATATAATACGACCTAATTTAGGCTATTATAACTAAGCGGACGTTTATACTATTTATAAAAAAAAACTACCTAAGAACCGTACTTTAGTAACTAAGTTATATTTTAAAAAGATATATAAAATTAATAACCTAAACTAGCCTTTATAACTTAAAAAAAAATAGTTTCTTTTTTTAATTAAAAAAAATAATTATAAAAATCGATAATAATAACGAGGTTTTTAAAATAGTAAAGAACTTAACTTTTATATTTATTTCTAAGCCTTAGCTTATTAAAATCCTAATTAGTACCCCTAATATTAGTATTTAAAAAACCTAAGAGCCTTTTTTTTATAAAACTTAAAAAGTAATAACTATAAATTAGACCTACGACTTTAACCTTAGGGTTAAGGTTAAAAAGCTAATAAAAAAAAAGCTCGAGGCCCTAATCTCGCTTTTTATAAACTTTTTATAAAAAGTTATATTAAAATATATTATAATAATAATAATTTTAATATATAATTAAGAGTACTTTAATACTAATAAAATCTTATTAAAAGCTCCGAAGTCCTTAGTTAATTTAATAAAAAACGGGTAATAATAAAAGGATATTAAGGATCTTTTTAATAAATATAATAAAAACCTCTTTCTAAAGCTGAGCTATATAGCTAAGATTAATAAAGTTAAAAGTGCTAACCCGACTTCTAAGCTCCTAACTTTTATAATTTTAAATACCTATTTATAATTAAAAATCTAAATATTTAGTATAAATTAAGATAATAAGAGTTTAATAATTATTATTATTGTAAATACTAGAGCGTAAGTTAATATTTTCTTAGAATAATATATTAAAAAAGCTAGTACTTTTTATATAATAACGAAGTTTTAAATATAAACGTTTAAATATAATTTAATTAGTTAAATAACTTTTAATAGCTTTTATTTTACGGATATATAAATTAATAAGTTTAAAATAACTACTTATTTCTTTATTAAGGACGAGTAAGAGACTTTTAATCCGTTATTATTAAATCTTTTATTTATATAAAATACTAAGCTATTTTTTAAATATAATAAGTTAATAATTACTACTTTAATTTATATTAAGGACGCGAGGCTAAGGATCCCTATAGGGATAATTAGGACGAACGGTTTTTAAAATATAAAAAATATCTTATTTTAATTTAAGTAGTATATAAAAGAAGTTTTTAAATTAAAAAACTAAATATTAATAATATAACCGGGAATATTACTAGTTTTAATAACCCTTATTTAAAATTTAAATTAAAAAAAAACGAGCGTATTATAATAATTTTAAACTAAGACTAAGCTAACTAAATTATAACTATAGTCGCGCTCTATATAATTTAGCTTTAAATTATATAAATTAAAAGAGTAATAGTAATTATTTAGAGTAAAGTTAAAAATAAACTAAATAGATTAGCTAACTAAAGCGATTTACGTCTCTTAATAAAAATACTTACTTTTTAATAAGAGGAGTTATATATTAAATAATAAATTATAAAACTAGGATAAAAGGCGTTAAAATAGTACGAGATGGTTAAAAAAGCCTTTTATAAAATTCCCTATACTATTAAAACTAATATAATATATAAAAAAAAAGACTAAAAGGTCTAACTAGTTAATAACGCGCTTTTTAATAAATTAATACTTAATAATAATCCTTATTAAAAACTTAAAAAACTTAAAAAAGTTAGAAATAAGTTACGAGACTAATTAGGCCCCTATAAGGATATTATTATACTTAGGTTTTTAAATATAAAACTAGGCTTTAAATTAATAAACGACTAACTCTAAGCTATTTTTAAGAATTATAACTATTTTTTATTTTATAAATAAGATCTTTTTAAATAAATACTTTTTAATTAAAAAAAAGCGCTAGTATAGGACTTTTTTAAATACGGCTATTTTAACCCTATAGTTATACTACTATAATTAATTAAAACTATATTTTATAAAGCTTAATAAGTAAAGAGTATCCTGATCCTAAAAGCTCTATTACTAAAAGCTTTTAAAATAATCTAAGAACGTATTACTTAGGGTATTATTAAAGAAAGTTATATCACGTATTAGAACCCCTAGTTCTTAATAATAAAAAAGAATAATAGTTTTTAACTAATTAATTTAATAACTAAAGTTAACGTTATTACTTTTTAAAACGCTTAGTAACTACTTAATACTAATAAGTTTTTAAAAGAATTTATTATAAATTAGCTTATTTTTTAAAAAAAAAATTTTTTTAATTATAATTAGATCTTTTTAAATAAAAAGAGCTACGATTTAACGACCTTCTTAACTTTACTTAGGCTATATAAATACTATACCCTCCCGATAGGAGTAATAAATTTAATAGCCTAATTTTATTAGATTATAACCCGTATTTTTTATAACTTAATTCCGAAATACTATAGCGCTTTTATTAATAATATCGTAATTAAAAGCCCGTAATCTTACTATAATAATAAGTACCTAACTAACTATCTTAGGATTTAGTAATTTATTTATAAATACTTCCGGAATACTAATTAAATTTTAGTTAATATCGAGCTAGTTAGCTATACTATCTCCGGAGTAAAGTCGTAATAATACTAACTATCTATAGTTATTATAAGCTATTTTTATAGTATAAAAAAGAAACGGCCTAATTAAGCTAAAGTTTTTAAGATCCTCGAATAAATAAAATACTCGAACGTTTTAGAAATTAGATCGTTTCTTAGTATTAGTACTTTTTATTACTATTAAATCAAGTAATTTTCTTTTATAATAGCCCCGTTATACTCCTTATTTAATAAGAACTAATTTTTTTTTAATAAAAACGCTTAAAAAAGCGATTACTCCAGCTCCTATTTTAGTTTTATTAAATTATAGTACCGAGGCCGGATAGATTATTTTTATAACGGACGCTAGTATTAAAAAATAAAGTAATATACTTAGTTAGATTATTAATTACGAGCGTATTATTATTTAATATAAGAGCGGGATATAGTACGGGCTAGAGCTTAATTATAATTCTAAAAAGCTTAAAATACGAGGCGTTTTAATAAGCCTAAAGTATTTTCGTAATTATTTATTTAGGATTAATTTCTTATTAAAAACCGACGTTTAAATCCTAGTTACTTAGATTAATAATATAGCGAATAACTTACTATTAATAATAATAATATACTAGCTCTCTTAGATTAGACTTTTTAATTTTAAAATTAAGTATATTAATAAAAAAAAGAATATTATAGTAGATAGCTTTTTAAAGAAAACCCCTAGCTAATTTAACCTAGCTAAAATAAAGCTTAATAAGGATATTAAAAACTTTATTAACGTACGAGTCCTACGAATACGAGTTATAAAAAACTTTTTTATTATAGTATATAGTCGTAATAACGCTATTATTAATTAGATATAGGAAATAAATACTCTAGCTAATATACTAATACTAAACGAATAATAGTTAGATCTCTTAAAATAAATTATTTATTTTTTTCTTATTCTAAAAAGGCTAGCTAGTATACTTTTTAATTAGTTTAGACGTTTTAAGTAAACGGTAATACGATTTATTATATAAAATAAACTTCTATTTTAATAAGGAATAAAAACTCGTCCCTAACCTACTTAAGTAATTAATAATAAGCGCTACTAAGTAAACCTAATTAATAAAATATATAATAAGTCCGGGTATAGGGGATAAGAGGCTATATATTTCTATTTTATAAAACGATATTACTAACTAAAAATATACGCTTAGACCTAGGAATTAATTATAATTTATAAAGCTTATTAGAAAGCTAAATTATGACGCTTTAATAACCCCTATATATCTATAGTTTTAATTTATAAACCTTTTTTTAAAGTCTATTTAAACGTTTAGTATATAAGTAAATAAAAAGTTATTAAGGTATATTATAAGTTTATAAAATACTTAGAAGCGCGGATTATAATAAACGCTATATTAAAAAATATTACGAAGTTTATTTAAAAAGATATTATTTATTATTATAAGATTTATAATATTTTAATTATTAATAGGGGATAAGAGAATATAAATACTATAATATAGTTTAAGTAATAATATAGTACTTAGTAAAATTTTATATTAGTTTATAACCCTCGTAATAACGGGCTCTTTAAAAAGGGTTACTAACTTATTACGTATATACTTCGTATCTAATTAGATTAAAAAAAAATATTAAACTTATACTTACTATAGCCCTTTTTATAAATAAGATAATTATTAGAGTATTATTAAGTTATATACCGTTCTATTTTATTTATAGTCGTTATATAATGACCCTAATTAAAAAAAGAACGGTAACTTAGAGGGTACTTAATTAAGAAAATATATATATAATAAATTAAAAAATCTAAGCTTAATTACGAGCTTTTACTTTTTTAATAAATAATTAAAAAGCTATAGTTAATAAAATTATTTAATACTAAGTCTAAACTTATAACTAGTTTAACTTCTCGTACTCCCTCTAATTAATAAAATTATAAACTAGCGATCTAGTTCTCGTTTTTAATATCTAACGGAAAATCGATATATTAATTTTTAAAAAACTTAATTATTATTAATAAGGACCTTTTTATATTTACTTAGTTACTCCGAACGGATCGTTATATTAATTAAAAACGCTTATTAATAAACTAATTATAAGGGCTATTTATATTAGTAATTAACTTAAAAAGTTCTTAAAGTTTCTAAAAGGCCTCTACTTATTACTTAACGAGTTTAATTTTTATAATAACTTTATTTTTAACTTAGCTAACTTTCTATTTTTATAAAATAATATAATTAATACTATAATTATACTTCTTAATTATAATAATAATATAATAAACTTTAAAGACGAGGATACTTAACTACTTACTAAGTAAACTCGATTATAAATAAAAGCTTTTTAAAAAGAATAAATTACTTCTTATTATTACTAATCCTTAGTATAAGTTACGAGTTTTTATTTATTAAATATTATTTTATAAGAATATTACTAAATCTTATTAATTCTTTAGTTATTTTTTTATTTAGATTTAGAATAAAGATATAAGGAGATAATAAAAAAAAAGAATTATTTTTTAGTTATTATAATTAAAAACCTAACGACCTTATTTATTAATTATATAATTATATTAAAAAACCTTATTCCTCTTTTTAAATATCTAAGCTTAGTTCCTTATTTAATTAAGCCTGTTTAGTATTTAACTTAGTTTATATAACCTCTTATTTTATTTATTTTATATTAATACGTTAATAACTTTTATAAATTATAAATATATAGTTTTTAATAAAGTATATTAAAGGGGCGTTCTTAAAAATAGAATTATACTTATCCTCCTCGGTCTTAGTAATATCGATCTAATTAAAAACTATATAAACTAAAGTCTTAACTCTCTTAATATTAATTAGAATTAGAGACGCTACTTTATTATTACTTATTATATAATAATAATAATAACCTTATTTAAAGTTAGTTCCGGACTAACTAATAGTTTATTAATTATTACTCTTCTTAAAATAGTATTTTTTATTTTTAAAATATATATAATTATTATATCGATTATTAAAATAATTTAAAAAAGAAACGTACTTAAAATAGGGGACTATTTTTCTAATTAGCTCCTTAGTAT